>CM062294.1:109354335-109672366 GCA_031216915.1 Pictodentalium vernedei
AATAAATTCATTCTAATTCCTTCAAAAAGCATTTTGTAGCAAATATTTTTCCTCTGCTTAATTGACGCCCGTGGGGTAGGGAGTGGGGTTGGTGGTCATAGGGGTATTTTATTTTTTTTTTTTTTGGGGGGGGGGGGGGGGGGGTGCATAAAATTGCTCTAAATCTTTCAAAATATATTTTGCAGCCAAACAGTTTGTTACATCTGACTGCCCGCATAAAAGCACTCTAATTCATCTAAGAACTCAATTTTGAAAACAGGCGGACCCAAAATTTTAAGGCTAAACATTTTTTTATTCCGTCTCAATTGAACAAAACACATAAAAACTGAAAAGAATTTTCCAAATTTTGGTCCAAAATTTCCAAGTTTGAACCGGTGTAACAGGATATCTTCCCCCCTGGATATCGTCCCCTGGGGGGGGATATCCTAGTATATCTCCCCCCCCCCCCCCCACACACACACACCCTGGATATCTTCCCCCCACCCATAAAAAAAACTGTTTTTGATTAATTTGACATTATTTGATGATGAAATGGTGAGAAAAGAGTTTTTGCCAAATTTGTTTTTTTATCACGACCATCCTGGATATCTTGCCCCCACCCAGTAACCGACCTATGACAAAAATGACAATGAAATGGGGATAAAAAGTGTTTAAGGTGGAAACATTGCTTTGGGATATAAACACTGAGTTGGCTGGAATGGGAAGTGGGGAGGGGAGAGATATCCAAGCCTGGACTCCCCCACCTCCAAACATGACAAAATAAAATTCAGTTTTTTCACAGATTTGACAGGAAACATTTCCTGTTATATCCTTCCTACAACATCTCCAATGCAAAGATAATAATGGATTATGTCGAACGCAATGGTTTCGCGCGCCAAAGGTGCATAGGGACAGTATGGGGAACAAGCCCCTTTTGACCCTCGTTGGCTGTTTGTTTTTGAATAATGTCGAGGCGTGGTAGAGGAGGAAAAGGAAGGAGGGAAAAGGTTTACCCCCTTGTGGGCTTTTTGCGGCTCTTTTTCTTTGGTGGAGGTTGGCATGGTAATGAGGCTGGTGGTGGTGTTGATGTACGCGCATAATATTCTTCTAATGCTATTCTGGATAATTTTTTTGATTTTTTTTAAGTACTTGTTAGTTTTGGCGGATTCTTCTTTTGCCATCTCTATTACTCTTAGTGCGTTTTGCACGATGGTGTTAGATTGTGGTGGCTGTTCTGTTGTTACTTCCGCTCCCGGCCTTTCCGGTAGTGAAGGAAAAGGGGAGTGAGGGATGGGAGGTGGTGAAAAAGCAACTTCCAGTTCCTCCTCAGTCTCCACTGGACTTTCCTCATCCAACTGTACCGGGTCAGGAGCCGGCAGTTGATTGGGTGTACCAGTGGGACTAGGAGGGGAACTGGCGGCTGCCTCTAGAGCCTCCACCCCCTCACTCAACTCTTTCTTCCTATTCCAGAAGGCCTCCAAGCGCCGGGCATCCCTGCGCTTGGTCGATGGACTCTTCTTCTTTCTCTTGTTGTTGCTCTTATCAGGACCTCCGTGCCCCTTTGGGTGAGGACCAGTGGGAGAGGGGATCCTCTCTCCAAAGGTACTACCTCTCCCCAAAGGGGTTGGTGTTGTGTTCTTTTCAATTTCGAACTCCAGTTTCAGGTGGACCCTCAAGCCTGTTTCCTGGATAGTCCAGGAAATAGGGCATGAGACGCCCAGAGCTGAAATGGCTTTCACAAGTCTGTCTGGTAATTCCATATCTAGCAAGGTGTTCACACTCTGAAGTCAGATGTGTGATGAAATGAGGAAACGAATGAAAATGTGATGATTATGTCAATCCTGATACCAATGTTTTTACTGTAATGAAGTTATATTTATTTATTTATTTATTGATGTGTAAGGTCACATATTTATGCACAATGGCTAATCATGACCGTGACAGTTTTACGGGTGGAGGAAGCCGGAGAATCCGGAGAGAACCACCGAGCAACGATGAGCAGCTGCCAGCTCCCCAACATCGCACTGCAGCACAGGCAGGGTTAGATTGGTTGAAGACATGAGTACCATCGACGTGCAGTACGCCTCAGTACACGGCGTCATTGTGCCCCCATTGCGGGCAATGGAGATGAAGTGTCTTGCCCAAGGACACAACGCGGTTGCCGCAGGTGGGATTCGATCTGAGGACCTCTCGGCTTGCAGCCTGCACCTCTACCTACTGAGCCACCGCACTCCCACTGTAAGGAAGAAGGCAGTTCAAAAATCATTATCCAGATTAATAAGGATTAAAGGAAACCTGGAAGCCCAATAACACTCACCTGTGTGTCATCAGCAATTAGCTAGAGCATGGTTTCACTAGCCATAAAACCAATCAGTCCAATGTTGTGTACATGGTCATTCGAGTTGATTAGCAAAATCAGTATATAATAACATGAAACTTATACTATTGACATCAGTCAGTTCGGAATCACTAACCAACTAACCACTTTCACTCTTGACTTCAGAGTGTGAAGACGTGTGAAAACCAGCTACTGAATATGGAAAATTTGGAAATACCAAGACAGCTCTGGACATTTCTTGTCCTATCAACTGGATTATCCAGATGGTAGGCAGGAATGTCCAGCTGACACTGGAATTCGAGACAGAGAAGACAGAGAAGTAACCCCATGGTTCCTGAACATCCTCCACTCCATCCCTGAAAGTGGTCGACCACTTCAAGGTAGGCGAGCATTGGTCCTGCATCCCGCCTCTGCCCCTTTTGTAAGCGCATTGCACATCTTTTGTCCCAACCCAATAGGATTATAATGCAGGCCTGCCCCGAACCAGGGAAGTTCGGGTCTTCTTTCTGGTGGTCCCCGAAAGGGGTCGTTGTTGTTTTCTTTCAAAGATGTCCTACCAAAACAGAGACAGCCTGAGGCAGATTATACTTGCCAGTGATGGCCATCATTCGAAACCATCTCCGAAGTGGCAGACTATACTTGCCTGAAAATAAGACTACTGCACTCTCGGGGAGAGGTAGTACCTTTGTGAAAGGATCCAACCTCCCGCACTTGTCCTCACCCGAGGGTTCAACCTACAGCCAACGAAGCCATCACGTCGCAACCGGAGAACCTGCCAAGTACCTGAATCTTTTCCTCCTTCAACACGCCTCGACATGTGAAAACTAAAAATATACAGTCACTGAGGGTCGAAAGGGGCTTGTTCTCGAAACCGTCCCTGCTCGCCTTCGGCGCGTGAATCCATTCCGTCCTATTGACATCAGTCAGTTCGGAATCACTAACCAACTCCAGAGTGTGAAGACGTGTGAAAACCAGCTACTGAATATGGAAAATTTGAAAAAGCCTTGACAGCTTTGGACATTTCTTGTCCTATCAACTGGATTATCCAGATGGTAGGCAGGAATGTCCAGCAGATACTGCAATTCGAGACAGAGAAGACAGAGAAGTTCACGCTGCCTTCTTCGGGGAGAGGTAGTACCCTTGTGAAGAGGAACCCCTCTCACTCCGGTCCTCACCCAGAGAAGTCTGGAGGCCCTAGAAAAAGCGACAAGAAAAAGAAGAGTCCATCCACCAGACGGAGGGATGCCCAACGCCTGGCGGCATTCTTGGAGATGAAAAAGGAGAAGAGTAAGGCAAGGAAAGAGCCAGAGACGGCCGACATTTCCCCTCCCACTCCCACAGACAAACCCAATCAGTTGCCAGTTCCCCAGTCGGTATCAATGAATGAGGACAGTCCTGTGGAGACTGAGGAGGAAATGGAAGCTGCCCTCTCGCCGCTTTCCGACCCACACTCACCTCTTTCTTTGGTACCCGGAAGGCAGGCCCACGAAGCAGCAACCAATTCACCACAACCAAAGCTAGAAACACTTGGGGACTTTATCGACCGGATAGATAGGATGATCATACAAAATGTCGGAGAAATGAAGCTAAACTTTGAGGGGACAGTCGATGACTTCATAGAATTCAATAAAACCAGAGAAAGAGGATACGATGAACAAACCAAAAA
This sequence comes from Pictodentalium vernedei, assembly GCA_031216915.1. Taxonomy (NCBI): domain Eukaryota; kingdom Metazoa; phylum Mollusca; class Scaphopoda; order Dentaliida; family Dentaliidae; genus Pictodentalium; species Pictodentalium vernedei. Next base: position 109,358,319 of record CM062294.1, read on the forward strand.
AGACTTCAGAGCAATAGATCACAGCCGACTAGAGGCATTTAAGATCCGCCATCCTCTCTTTCACAAATGGAACAGAGAAAAAGTTAAGAAGGAAACAACAGTGAAGGAAACATCAGCCAACTCACCTCAACTTCCTCCCACAAAAAACACAAGAAGAAGCACAAGTGACGCTAAAAGCCACAACTCCTCCTCCTTTGCCACTGCCAGACATGACGTTATCACACAGCTAAAGAGGGTCGAAAGCGACTTGCCCTATACCGTCCCTGCATGCCTTCAGCGCGCTAAAACCATTTGATTAGAACTACTGACATTCCTGAACATCCTCCGCTCCATCCCTAGAAGTGGTCAACCACTTCAAGGGAGGCGAGCATTGGTCCTGCATCCCGCCTCTGCCCCTTTTTGTACGCGTCTATATGGCGCATCTTTTGTCCCAGCCAAATAGGATCATAATGCAGGCCTGCCCCCGAACCAGGGAAGTTCGGGTCTTCTTACTGGTGGTCCCCAAAAGGTGTCATTGTTGTTTTCTTTCCAAAGATGTTCTACCACGAACATGAATACCGACTAAGACAGCCTGAGGCAGACTATACTTGCCAGTGATGGCCCGCCATCGAAATCATCTCCAAAGTGGCAGACTATACTTGCCCAAAAACAAAACACCACAGCACCCTCGGGGAGAGGTAGTACCTTTGTGAGAGGACCCAACCTCCCACACTGGTCCTCACCCGAGGGTTGAATCAACATCAGTCAATGAAGCCTACCCTACACCAGTGACAGCTTAGCCAGAGACATCTGCCGAGTACCTGATCCCTTTCCTCCTTCAGCATGCCTTGACATTAATCCAAGGTCATAAACAGTCAATGAGGGTCGAAAGGGGCTTGCCCCATAGCGTCCCTGTGCGCATTCGGCGCGCAAAAACCATTCCGTCTTCTCTTCTATTGACATCATCATCATACGATCCACTTCGATCCAGCTTCTCAAACCTTGTCAAAACACTTCAGAAAAGTGATTTTTATCATATTCTGGAACTAAAAAGAGTTAGCGTGCATAACAACCATAAGGAAAAAATAAGGAAAAATGCTGAAAACATCAGCTCTGAATATGCAGAATAAGAAGAGAGAAGGACAGGAAGGAAAAAAGGGAGAAAGAAAGAGCAGCAAGGAGAATGTCAACAGGAAGCAAAGTTAGTGTAGGTAGCCATTATAAAACCCCAGGGGGTCAGGATAAGGAAGAGTCAGAGGGAATGAATGAAAGGTGTTTAAAACAATTAGAAAAGTTAACAGCAGAGATTGCTGAACTAAAAGAAGATCTAAAGGCAAAAGATGCACAAATCGCAGAGATGATTAGGAACACCTTTGCCTATCATCTCCACTATCTCCTGGATCCCCTGCTGAGGAGATCCAGGTTGTGGTGGAAATCCACTCTGTTCCAGCTGACAAAGCTGACAGCTCAACAGAGGTCCTAGCTACCTCCGAAGGCATCTCAACTAGCAAGGAGAATACTAATAGACAAGTAGTAGAAGTTAACGAAATCATTGATGAGGAATCCATTAGCTCAGTAACCCAAGCATCGGAGGAGGACAGCAGGCCTCAATATTTAAAAAATCATGGGAAACCATATTTCGTTTGCGTCATTTTGCATCATGGGAAACAACCGATAATGATGCAGGGCTAATACTAATAGGCTTTAAAATGCACTCGCCTGTCCTGATTTTCTACTCGACCCACTTTTTGTCACTCACTCGTGCCTTGAACTATATTTCTTTCATTTTAAAAAAAAGAATAAATTTAGCCACAGTTAAGTGACTGTGCAGGGGACGTTTTAGGCTGGAACTCCAAACCAGCAATCTGCCAGAGAGACTGCAATACTGTCATCTTAAACTTCGCTTGAAGTGAAAAGGTTTATTCTCTTTTTATGACTTGTCAGCTTAACGACACTGCAATGGTGACCTGCGTGATCTTAAATCTTTCAATGACCAAAAGTCAATAAAAAATTGAAAAGATTTGTGATATCAAAGTCTGAGATGATCACTTATAATATATTGTTTAAAATCAGCCATGGAACAAAGCAAATTAAATTTGGTGAGAGACATGGGCATCACTATTGGCGAAAACCCTGTCAACAATTTCGAAAATAGCTGAGTTCTTTGATTGCTAACCTCCCTTACTAGACTAGAATTACATTTCTCCATTACAGACATTTTCATGCTTCTGGTGAGTTCATTCGCACAATCGTTACATCCCAATACCAGTTCAGAGTTGGTTGAGTGGCAGATGAAGGACTTTTAGAAAACACTGTGGGGCAGGGGGGGGGGGGGGTGCACCAAGGCTCAAGTTTACCGGCGTGCAGTGTCACTCACTGTTCCGGGTGAAACCATGATCTACAACTCACCCACTTAACAGAATTTAATGCTGGGGACTTGGTAGCAATGACATTCTGTTAAGTTGGTTGGTCGTGAGATGAGAATGATGCATTAATCATTTGACCTGTAGGCTGTATACAGGCGATTTTTTTTATCTGTCTTGACAGATAAAAATTTAAGGGGGGGGGGGGGCATGAGAATTTTTGAAGGGCAAAACTTTAACTGAATACATTCACAAGTCACAAATGATCATTACCCAAGTCAGTGGAAAGGCCTCTAATCAGAGCAGCCAGCTTAGTGGGGGATCCTTACCCATTGGTGGTTTCAGCAATGAGAGCCCTAAGGGGTAAAAGACACCCCAAAAAAGGAACATAAAGGTTATGATCCCGAATGTGAGCTACAGGAGGTGACGGATGCCGACGGATTCTCCACTATGACCCCTAGACGGATCAAAAAGTGTAGAAGCCTTCAGCATCCTCTTCCTTTCTCTAAACCTGAACATCTAACCAGGTGACAGCAACACCGCTCATGAGCATGGATTTCTCCGCGGCTGTCAAGAGGACAATTGGTGTACCCATGGATAAACCTAAAAAGAAGGGTAAACAGCCCCTACTCCTCCCAAAGAAAAATACAGTACCCATCATTGTCGTGGTGACCAGGGTGCATCCCGATACCCCCCAAAGAAGCCATCACTCTAGGTATACCGGATTGCAAATGGGAGAGATTCACTTCCAGAGCCAAGGGCAAATGCACATGGAAGCTTAAAGTGACCTGTCCAAACCATGATGTTCAACAAAAAAAAAACATGTGGCAGAGCAGTACAGGTCAACCCCTCCACCGGTCCAATGCCACAAGTGTCAAAAATTTGGGCATGTCGCTAACAAATGCAGAAGAAGCCTGACCTGCATGAAATGTTGAGGTAATCACCTCACCAAAGCATGTGGGTCAAAATCCCCTCATGCCCAAACTGCAAAGGGAACCACACTAGTAATTACCGCGGGTGTCCCCACTTCAAAAAAGTAAAAACCAACATTGAATTAAAAAACTTCAATCTAAAAAATCATGATAATGCCTCTTCTCCCCCACAAAATTTGCTCCTTAGTCGCGGGAGCACTTTACTCAGTACTCAACAAACATGTCAACACTAATCTGTCTGACATCTGGCAAGATGTTAGCCGGTCAGCGTCCCAGCTATTCAAAACCCAAATCTCTGAATTTTTAATTAAAGCCGCAAGTAATATTAACTAAAGCCACCAATTATCTCTAACCAAACACCGCAATTAAATATCAACCCCTATCATGAATAAATTACAAATAGCCGTGTGGAACACTAGATAACAAAAAACAAATGAGCCGATATTTTGGAAATACAAACATAATCTGTATCTGCAAGAGTTGGCTACATCCCGACAAAAATTTCTCATTAAGTGGATTCAGCATTATTAGAAGAGACCGACAGCTCACAAAAGGTGGCGGTGTTGCTCTTCTAATAAAGCGGAACATCAAAACTAAAACCATAAAAACTGATCACCTCAATGCTGAGGTGATTGCAACTGAAATATCAGTTGACAACAAAAACATCGCGATCGCGATTGTTTGTTACATGAATTACAATGACCCAAGCAAGACTGTTTCTGACACCGTCTTTGAATTTTTTATGAGGAAATACAAACACTGCATTTTCCTCGGCGACAAATGCCAAACACCTATACTTTGGCTGCAATAAAACCAGCCCCAATAGTGAAGCCCTCCTCGAAATCACCAAAAACCTACACCTACACGTGGTTATGAACAACAACTCAGCAACTTCCATCAGTAGCAATCCACTATTCCCATCCGAAATCCTTGATCTAATAATCGCCAGCGACTCCCTGATAAATCACTTAGACGACCACTGGGTCGGCAATGATGACCTAGGCAGCGACCACCTCCTGGTCCATGGCTCAATAAAACTAGGCAATGGCCCCCTCAGGTACCCCCCACCCTACGCAGGAATTTTAGAAATATCAATTGGAACCTCTACTGCGACAACATCGATGTCAAACTTACAAACAGCTCCCCATCAAATGCAACTGAACTCGAAGCCCAATGCGAGGGCATAGAAAAAATCATCAACTCTACCCTTAATGAAATATGCCCAAAAGAAGAAGTACGCCCCTGGAGAAGTACTATCTCGGGTGACACACTTTCATTAATCACAAGAGGCCCCAAGGAGCCTTAATCGCTCACCGGCCAAAGTGGTTCAAAGAAGTATTTGGGGGTCACATTCAGTTAGACATGGTTCATCAACACTACAGAGGAATGAAATTTGAATCTTATCCCCCTAAGGATGCTGCATGCCAAATATCAAAAGCATTCATCTGCTGGATCTGAAGAAGAAGATTTTTAAAGAAAATTCCTCATTTTGAACTAAGTTATCATTCTGGCTCCCACAGTGAGCCCAAATATGAACCCAGGGACTTGGCTTGAACAAACTTGAATCTCACCCCCTAAGGATGCTGCATGCCAAATATCAAAACATTCCGACTGCTGAATCTGAAGAGGAAGATTTTTAAAGAAAAATTCCTCATATTGACTAAGTTATAATTCGGGCTCCCACAGGGAGCCCAAATATGGACCCAGGGACTTGGCTTTAACAAACTTGAATCTCACCCCCCTAAGGATGCTACACACCACATATCAAAACATTCCGACTGCTGGATCTGAAGAAGAAGATTTTTAAAGAAAATTCCTCATTTTGAACTAAGTTATAATTCGGGCTACCACAGTGAGCCCAAATATGAACCCAGGGACTTTGCTTGAACAAACTTGAATCTCACCCCCCTAAGTATGCTGCATACTCAGTATCAAAAGATTCTGCCTGCTGGATCTTGAGAAGAAGAATTTTTAAGAAATTTGCCTGAATGCACTAAGTTCAAATTGGGCTTCTATAGTGAGCTTAAATAGGAATCCAGGGGGCCGATATGAACAAACTTGAATCGGATCTACCCCACAATGTTGCATACCAAATATCAAAAGATTCTGCCTGCTGGATCTGGAGAAGAAGATTTTTTAAGAAATTTGCCTGAAATGCACAAAGTTCAAATTTGGGCTTCTATAGTGAGCCCAAATATGAATCCAGGGAGCCCCGATTTGAACAAACTTGAATCAGACCTATACCAAGATGCTGCATACCAAGTATCAAAAGATTCTGCCTACTGGTTCTGGAGAAGAAGATTTTTTAATAATTTTTCTATAATTCATGCGGTGCTATCAGAGTTATGCCCCATACAGAGCCCCCAAGGGACGTGGCCATTTCATTTGAACAAACTTGAATTGACATATGGTAATGAACATCCATACCAAGTTTCGAGCAAATTGAACTTGCGGTTTCAGAGGAGAATTCATTTGAAAAATGTTCACGATGCCGGGCGGACGACGATGGACGACGACGGACGGCAAGTGATAAGTTTAGCTCCCTTCGGTGAGCTAAAAACCGCCTAGTCACTCAAATGAAAACCGGCGATTGACAATCAACAAATAGGCACAGCAGTCCTGTTAGACGTCGAAAAAGCATTCGACTCTGTATGGCACAACGGAATGTGCCTCAAATTATCTAAAATGAAACTCCCCATGAAACTGCTTAGATTACTCTCTTCCTTCCTAAATGATCGTGAAATTAAAATCAGAGTTAACAATGAAATATCCGACAGTGTCCCCCTAGAAGCAGGCACCCCCAAGGATCCGTCCTCAGCCCCCTCCTGTACATCATCTACGTCAACGACCTCAAATTCTAATAATATGGCCAACCTACTCCAAAAACCTCTTCAACGCGCTCTCGACGACCTAGAACACTGGTGCGCCAAATGGAGAATAAAGCTGAACGCCAACAAAACCCAACGAATCACCTTCACCCGCAAGATAAACAACCGTGACTTTGACCTGAAGCTACTGGATTAAGTCCTCCCAGAATGCAAAGAGGCAAAATTCCTTGGCATTATCATTGATCAAAACCTATCCTTTAATAAACACACCAACGATATTGCCAGTAAAGCAACCAAACATATTAATTTACTAAAAATGGTAAAGGGAACTTCCTGGGGAGACAATCAGGCTACTCTACTTAAACTATACAAAGCCTTTGTTTGCCCAGTACTCGAGTATGGGGCCATCATCCTAACTGAGCTCAATCAAACAAATATGGGGAAACTACAGAAGGTCCAAAATCACGCGCTATGGGTCGTCCTCCGTGTCCCATGGGATACACCTATCAAAACACTCCATGACAAAGCTGAAATCCCCACCATAAAGGATCGCCTGGCCTACAAAGCCGTGAATAATCACGACCGGTTAGCCAACAGCCAACTAATATCCGAACTATCTGCAATTTGCTAAAGCAGACAAAAACGCCAATATTTAACCAACAAGGACTTATAACTAAGGGCAAGACAGGAAAGTAACACCTCTGGGTGTGGGTCTGTGTGTAAGCCTGTTCTTCGCTCCCTCAAAATATCTAACATAGACCGAATATAAAGCAGAGGCAAAACAGAAAAGTAACACCCTCGGGTGTGGTTTTGTGTGTAAACCTGTCCTCCGTTTTCCTCTAACGAAACCACCCAAACTAGGACTTATAACCGAGGGCATGACAGGAAAGTAACACCCCTGGTTGTGGCTCTGTGTGTAAGCCTGTTCTTCGCTACCTCAAATTATCTAAAATAGGCCGATTACAAAACAGAGGCAAAACCCGTGAAACGACAATATTGGTAAAGGGAAGGTGAACTAACAGGCAGTGAAGGGCTGTCTTCACCATCTCAACTAAAGCACTAACAATCAAAAGTTCAAAAATGAAAATCAGTAAGATCCAACACTCGCATATCAATTATATTCTTAAAGGGAAGGTGAACTAACAGGCAGTGAAAATGGCGAAAGCTGTGACCTTCTACCAACTCAACTAAAACACTAAAAATCAAACGTTTTAAAATATGAAAGTCAGCAAGATCCAGTACCCGTGAACCGACAATATTGGTAAAGCAAAGGTGAATTAACAGGCAGTGATAACGGCGAAAGCTGTGACCTTCTACCAGGAAGGGCTGTCCTGACAAAATCAACTAAAACCACTAATTACTGACCGCCTAAAAATAATCAGAACTGGTAAGTGGTAAATGATAAATCTCAAACTTTTTTCATTATTCTCCATACATCAAACAAATTCTGCCTTCTTCTTTTAGCAGGTACACAGAGATGCTTTCTTTTTGATGACCAGCACCCGAATAACTGCTATAGAAACTATAACCGTTATGGAAACAGTAACCTCTATGGATCCTGAACATCCTCCGCTCCATCCCTAGAAGTGGTCACCCACTTCAAGGGAGGCGAGTGTTGGTCCTGCGTCCCGCCTCTGCTCCTTTTTGTAAGCGTCTGTAGAGCGCATTTTTGACCCAGCCAAATAGGTTACAATGCAAGCCTGCCCCCGAACCAGGGAAGTTCAGGTCTTTCTTTGGGTGGTCAATGAAAGGGGCCGTTGTTTTCTTCCAGGACCGAACGATAACATCAAGTGCTATCCTGAAAACTGACACAGCTTTAACTATGACGAATAGCCCGAGGCAGACTATACTTGCTAATGATGGCCCCCTACCCCATCTGACTACACACATACTGGCAGACTCTACTTGCTGAAAATCACCTTCAAAGTACCCCTGGGGAGAGGTAGCACCTTTGTGAGAGGATCCCCTCTCACTCTGGTCCTCACCCGAGTTTCGAATCAACGAAAATAAAAAAGACAACCCAACAACCTCATCTGACCATCTCACCAGAGACACCTGCCGAGTACCCGATCCTTTTCCACCTTCACCACGCCCAGACATGCAGCTTCCAAATCTCCAACTGTTAAAGAGGGTCAAAAGGGGCTTGCCCCACAGTGTCCCTGCGTGCCTTTGGCACCTGAAACCATTCAACCGAACTATTCCAGTTACCATGTTTCAGTTGATTGGCCACATCCCCATTCAGACAACTGTCATGATTCACCTATGAGTTCAGAGTGCAAACACCTTGATACCTTGACTTGCAATCATGGAAACACAGGAATTACCAGCAAGACTCATCAAGACCATATCAGCTCTGGGCGTCTCTTGCCCTGTTATCTGGACTGTCCAGGAGACAGGCAAGAGAGTCCACCTGACCTTGGAGTTCTTAGTGGAAGACACCACACCTACTCCCGTGGGTAGAAGTACTACCTTTTGTGAGAAGAACCCCTCTCACACTGGTCCTCACCCGAAGGAGTCTGGAGGCCCTGAAAAGACACCGAAGAGGAAAAAGAAGAGCCCATCCACCAAGCGAAGGAGCACCCGACACCTGGAGGCCTTTTTGGAAAAGAAGAAAGGAAAGAGCCGGAGGTGGCCGCCAGTTCCCCTCCCACTCACACAGACTTACTCAACCGACTTCCGGTTCCTCAGCCAGAACTGTTGGATGTGGACAGTCTTGCGAAGGCTGAGATGGAACTGGAAGCTGCCCTCTCGCCACTTCCCGATCCCCACTCGCCTCTTCCTTCAGCACCAAAGGGATTGGACCTGGATATCTTGGAGGAAACAACACGAAAGGAGGTCGAACAGCGCAGAATCGAAAGGGAAGAGCAGGATAAAATGATGAACGAAAAATTTGAAGAAGCAAAACGGCTCCTCCTAACACATCTGGCAGCAAAAGAGGCAAAACAACAGCAGCCATCACAAGCAACAACCCCAAACGCTGCCTGGACTAGACCATTCCAACCATGTCAACTGGCCAGTAGTCCACAAACAACTCCAACTACCACCGCAACTGTGCTATCGCCATCGCAGCCTGCTCGTCTCAAGAAGAAGAGCAAAAAACACAAACGACGCTAAAATTTTCCTTTCCTTTTCCTCCTTCAACACGACCAGATATGAAGCTAACCAATAAAAGCAAATCTATGATACAGTAAGAGAGGATCGAAAGGGGCTTGCCTCACAACGTCCAAGCACACCTTTGGCATGCTAAAACCAATCGATTAGATCATTCCAGTTACATTGTTCTTGTCAATGCATTCAAAATGTCTGGTGGTGATAATGTTCGATCAACAACCAAAAGATTCTTAGAGAATATTGAGGATATTTTCAAATATGTTACTCTTGACCAGTACCCAGATAATCTCAACAGGTCCCAAAAGAAAGACTTGTGTAAAAAGCAAAAAGTTTTCTGTATATGATGGTGTTTTGTTCTACAAAAGCAGAAAAGGTAAGTTGTATTTTATGCATATATGTTGTTACAATAATTCCACTGGAGGGCAGTTGTCCTGGCTGACATTGGAGTAGGGGGGCAGTTGTCCTGTCTGAGAATTGGACTGGGGGCTGTTATCCTGACTGCCAACTGGACTTGGAGGCAGTCGTCCTAGCTGCCAAATCGACTGGGGGCAGTTGTCCAACTGCATTTTTAGACTGGGGGCAGTTTTCTGGGCGTCACTTATCCAGTTACCAATTCATTTACTTGGGATTCACTTAGCAAAATATGAATTTCTGTCCTTGATAATTTTTTTATTACAATTTATTGGAGAGTGCTTCCTGGTTGCCTCATGGCACACTCCAATAAACTGTTATAAAAAATATTCATTATGACCAGAAATATAGGAATGTGAAACACTGAAAAAAAACTACGTTTCAATTGATCATTGTAAATTAATTCAGCACTGAACCAGTTGAGTTAAAATCTGAAATTAGCTGAGTTTGCAAAAAGCACATTTTATTTCTCAACTGGGAGAGCTTCGACGTGCTCTTTCCCATAGATTGTTGAATACACAACTCATCCTTTTCCTATCTATGCAGTCAGATGCAATTCATTTATTTGAGGTTTGAATGATTCATGACTGGTACCAATTTAGTTTAAGATGAAATAAATACTGTGTACAATATGTAAGACCTGTTACTTCAAGTGGCAAAACAGACCTGATTACTGTATTTACTCTATGTATTGGGACAGCTAAAAATAATAATTATTTTCACAGGTGTCCCAATTCTTAGAAAATGGGGAAAGAACAGAGCCTGGTCTTGATTTGATGCTGAATAAAGTTGTGTGTGATTCGGTTTCCATCACTATATACGAAAATCACCGTCCATTTTTTTTTTATATTTTCATTTTTTGCTTCCAAAACATAGCTTATGATCCCTCATTGGAACGAGCATATTGCGCTCGTTCCAATGAGGGATCATAAGCAATGTTTTGGAAGCAAAAAATGAAAATTTTTAGTTACCCAAGAATTTTTTTTATGAGTGTCGTCTGCTACTAGCGACGGGCCAACTGGAAACAAATCTCCTGAATGTCCCAAACTTTGGAGCATAAAAAAAATATAGTTTTCTGGAAAAAATGTGTGTCCCAAATCATAGAGTGTCCCAATACATAGAGTAAATACGGTAATATCTCCTCATATACCTGTTTTTTTATGATACAGTCAGCATATCTGCATCTCAGTACAGAATAATTGTGTTCAAAAGCCCCATCTTCTGAATTTTTTTAGATTTGTTTTCTGTGCTTCTTATCAATGTTCCACTGCTTATTCAGAACTTCAATATCTTATCTTTCCAGGTAAATGGTTTAGTCGAAAGACAGAACTAAACCACACAGAAAAGTCTACTGAAGCACGTGGAGGACAAACAAGACCATTGGGCTGAAATTTTAGAGGGTGTTCTATTTGCTAACAGAACGTCTGTCCATGCATCAACAGGTATTAATATACTTCAGTTACTAACAATTTTCTCTGAATATCTTATTCCATTGTTGTGTCCTAGATTAACTTGCTTGGGAGGGGAATAAATAAACAAATATATCTCAACCACCATCAGTAGGATTTGAATCTCTGTTAGTAACTTAGTATGGTGAGAGACTATTATGGGGTAAAGGATACCCACCTGCAATGGGATATTGACAGTGTTTTATTTGGCCTCACAAAATATGGGGGGTGGGGGGGGGGGTGTGGCGGGGACCGACCTGGGCATGAGCCAGTGCGTATTTGGTTCTGAAACATCAGGACCTGGCTCTTAAATCTCAGAAATAGGCTTCTCAGTTGCCGCGTAACTTCTCAGATCATATTTTGATATTCTTTCGATGGATAATCGAGAGAGACACTCTTACATATATTATATATATGATTATCATTTATCATTGTTGTAGAGTGCTTGAGTTAATACTTCAAGTCTTAATTACCAAGCATTAATCTTCAATGTGGTTTCTGATCAAGTCTTGGCTGCCTAAATAGGCAGCCAAGACTTGATCAGAAACCACAGTGAAGATTAATTTTTGCTATAGTGTACTAAATGAAAATGATGAGAGCTATTACATACTTGCAGTGTGTGTTACAAACAGCAGTGTGACTCCGTAAATTGAAATCTGGCACATGAATTGAAAAAATAGGCTCCGAGGCTAGAGCGTATTTTAAATAGTCCTGATCTGTCCCTGGGTGGGACTATATTAATCAGCAGCATCTGTCCATCTGCCTGCCTGGCACGTCCACTTATTTTTATTACAAGTGCTATGGTCTCTTTAGATTTTGAAGACTGTTCTTGAAGACTTGTGTTATGATGCCCGGCTGTTGCCAACTGCTGGGACATTGTTTCAGAATTTTTTATGAGACTTTATAACTTCATTCATTTTATAACATTGCCAATATTGGTGGTTGTCATATTTGTGGGTGCCATCTTTTCAGGGGGACATGTGTCCGAGTAGCCTTTTATATTACTAATAGTTTTTTGATTAGTGTTGTTTTTTGATTGGTGTCTTGCTTCCAAAAGCTCATATACTGATGCTGTGCTATGTGTATAGAACAAATTCAACTGAAACTTCCATCATGCAATTGTAGAACTACAATTTCATTATGATTTCAGCCTCAGGAGTCCAAATTCCACTATGTTCATTTTCTGCTGACCAGTGTCCAGGGGGGAATTCTAAAAATCAAATAAATGTTCTCCATATGTTCAGGACTGCAATGGTTACCAACAAATATCACCCGCCCCTGTTAAGTACAATTTCAAATTTCAATATGAGTTACACCAATGACTTTCATCACATTCTAGTCATTCCTGAGTTATTTTCACACCATTTTTGTGATTAGTTACAAGTAGTAACCTAAATTCTTTCGTCATTTGAGTGAGGAATTGCTAAGTATGTAATTTTGTGGCCATGACTTTCGCCGTTTTTGAGTTACCTGACGGACATTTGGTGAATTATAGTAAGATGTGCGCAGCTGATTACATAGCAGTCGTGAAAAACAGCTTTCAGCATGTAGATACTGTCTTTAGTCATCATTTATCCCCAGCATTTTCAATACAGGTCATAAGTTGGAAATTTGTGGATCTCCCCCCTCCCCCCACACCCTCCCCCCACTCCCAGTCTGAACCTCCTAGGAATGTCCCTGCTTACTTTTGAATTGAATGTTATGTTCAAATCACAAGTTTCTAGCCATTAAAGAGAATTTCTATCTTTCCAGGGTATACTCCATTCTATCTGTTATATGGCCGTCATCCACGACTGCCGATTGAGGCCAGTAAGTCAGAAGTTGATGATGCGGCTCCAACATCAGCAGATGTTGATGAAATGATCCAACAGATGGAAGTTCTTCGAGAAGCAACAGTGGGCAAAGCAATGAAAAACATCAAGTAGGCCCAAATTCGCCAAAAAGCAAATTACGACAAAAAACAGAACTTTACAGCATTCCAGCAAGGTCAAAAAGTGCTATTGAAGTCGATGAAAAATTCAAACCGAGCAGGGGGAAAACTAGAGGCCAAGTGGATTGGCCCGTATGAAATTTCAGAAGTTGTGAAAGAGAATGTTTATCGAATCAAGAACCAGACTGGCCGACTTCTCAAATCATCGGTGAATGTAACATGGCTGAAAGAGAATATAGTTTCAGATAGTAATTCAGACTCAGGTAATTGTTCAACTAGTGATGGAGAAATACAAATGATAATCACATCAACATGGACCAGATGCTTCTACATAAAAAGTTTCCAAATTCTGATTGACTCAAGAACTGTGCCACATTCTCCTCGACCTCATTTGACATTCCTACACATGAATTTGTTCAGATTTTAAATACTGGTGGCAACCATTGAGTTACTGTGAGCACCATTGGTTGCACTTCAGGGACTGTTGAAATTTACAACAGTTTACGTAGATCACTCCCCACTTCAACGAAAAAAACTTCTGAGAGACCTCATGAGAACCAGCAGAGCGAAAGATATTTTTCCAGAAACAATTAAGCAGACAAACACTTCAGACTTTGCAGTTGCTCATGTCTTTCATATTTTAAATGGTGACATTGTGGGACGACAATTTTGTACTAAAAAAATATGCCAGCAACTTGCCACTTGCTTCAAAAAAGGTTACCTTTCTCCATTTCCTATCACCACAAATGCTTCTATGTTACCATATAAATGTATAACCATATAGATTGTATTTGGGTTGCTATCAATTATCAGGTAAAGCATTGTTTATGAATGCATGCAGTGTGCAAGAGAACATTGTTTTCATATCATTGATTCCAAGTTTTTATGCAAGGTTTAATTGTCTAAGAATCTAATTTACAACCTGTACAAGGCATGCAGTGTGACAGCGGGCACGGTCCTTCAATCACAAGCATTAAATACTCAATTACTGTTAAACTTTTAGTCAAAGCCTTCTTAACAGTTTAAGTGTCAAGGCCATTCTTATCAACCAAGTAAGCCACAGCACATTCTTCTAGTTTTATCAGTAAGTTGGTGAAATGCTATGTGCCATACTGTTGAAAGAGGCTCGGTGAGTATGACACATAACAGCATTTCATCAGTGAAGCTGAAAAAACACCATATTTTTTACATAATTGTAATTGTGGTCCTGGCACACATCTTTTTCTCCCAAAACTACAACACTTTATTTTTTACTTCAAAAACAGAGCTTATGACCCCTCAGGAGAACAAGCTGGACAAGCTCATTCCAATGAGAGGTCAACAGGTATGTTTTTAAAAATAAAATAGAATAAATAAGAAGATTTGAACAGCAATTTTCGTGTATCGCATTGGCCATTTCGTTAGAAAAAGGGTTACCCATGTACCTTGAAAATTGACCATGGCAGTGTCAAAGATGGAAAATTATGGGAAGTAGCTTCAAGCTGCATCATTCCTGTTGTTTGTATACAATGTTTCATGTGCTATAACAACTTAAATTGTTTAAGTGCTATAACAAAAACAAATTACATTGCTTTTGGGGAAGATATCCAGGGGGGGGGGGGGGGAGGGGGAGATGACGTGTGACACTGGACCCAAAATTTTCAAGCTATAAAATAAATTTTTTCATCTCAAAATTGAACAAAATGCATAAAAAGTTCCCCCCAAAATTTCAAAATTTGGGTTCAAAATTTTGAAGCCTGAAAATCCAAATTTGGGGGAATTTTTTATGGATTTTGTTCAATTTTAAGACGAAAAAAAAAAAAAAAATTTGTCTCAAAATTGAACAAACTGCATTAAAACATAAAAAATTCCAACTTTTGGTCCAAAATTTCCAAGACCAAACCAGACCCAAAATATTCAGGCTAAAAATTTGTTTTTATCATCTCAAATTTGGACAAATGCATAAAAAATCGGAAATTTTTTTTTTTCAAATTTTGGTCCAAAATTTATAAGTCCGAACCAGACCCAAAATTTTCAACTCAGGGACCCGATTTGAACAAACCTGAATCTGACCCCCCTAGAGATGATGTATACCAAATGTTAAAGGATTCTGACTGAAGATTTTTCTCATACTGCACTAAGTTAAAATTTAAATATTAACTAAAGAACTCGATTTGAACAAACATGAAAGACCTCCCCACCACCACCCCTCTTGAGATGATGTATACCATATATGAGAGGATTCTAACTGGTGAATCTGAAGAAGATTTTTAAAGAATATTCCACGTATTGCACAAAGTTAAAATTTGGGCTCCAATAGGGAGCCCAAATATCAACCCAGGGACTCTATTTAAACAAACTTCAATCTGGCCGCCCTAGAGATGATGTATACCAAATATGATAAGATTCTGACTGGTGGATCTGAAGAAGATTTTTTTGGCATTTTATGGGAGCTATCAGAGTTATGCCCATTGTGGTGTTCACCGTGAGCAAACTTCAAATTGACATATGATAGGGAACATGCAAACCAGATTTGGTTCAATTTGGTCAAGAAGTTTGTGAGATGTCGATAATGTAAAGTTTACACTGGACAGACGGATGGTCGACGACAGATGGAGAGCGGACAGAAAGTGATTAGTGAAGCTCCCCTTGAGCTTCACTCAGGTGAGCTAAAAAAACAATTTCTCAAACCTCCAACATGAAAAGATGTATATGAAGGCCTATCATTTATTTGCATTTCCTGTTCCGTTTACAAGCAATCAGCACAAATGTTTATTGTTTTTAGCTTGATACTGAAAAGTAATTTGCATTTACTATAAAGTTTATGACTGCGCATTAAACCACAATATAACTGCAGTTTTATTCGCAGTTTTGCTACAACTACTTGTGACTTGTAGTGTATGAGTCATACAAACTTTTCCCTGAATTCCATGCCATTTCCCTGAAAATCAACCTCAATTTCCCTGAAAATATAAATTTTATAGTAAATTTCCTTTCTTATGATACCTACCGCAATTGTTTACTACAGGCTTGCACTACAGTGGAAGACCCTAACTCGGATAAAATACTCTGTATTTAATCTTTCCCAAGAGATGTGGGAAAGAAAAGTGGTGTAAAAAACACCGCGAAAAAAACCCCCAAAACTGGGCCGAGCGCCATCGGTGCACACCCAGTATGGGACGCTCTTCCCTAAGTACAAATCCACGACTTCCGTCAATCAATGTGCAGTGCAGTCATCAATTCATCATTCTTTTGAGTCCGCCAACATAGGAGTTATGTGATCAGCGGGGAGGAAGGATTCTTACCCGAATAAGAAGACGGGAGGGCCTCCATGTAAACAATTGCGGTAGGTATAATAAGAAAGGAAATTTCTTATCAACCTACCTTACAATTGTTTACTACAGGTTGAGTAGACAATAGGATGGAGGGAATCACATAACCAACCCACACATAACTCAATTGCACTGGAACCGTGGACAAAGGAAGAGATCCCAAGTCCTATCAAACCATAGCATCACAAACATTAGTAAAAGACAATGATAAATGAGGCGTATGGTGATGTGCGATGCACAGACAGAAAGGGCAAAAACAGCACGGAGCTGGAACTGACCCTGTAAGAAGCAGAATGGCTGGGATAGACAACAGCCTGAGCAGAAGAAAGAGGGCCCCGTAGAACAAAGGTCCTCTGTCTGCTCCTGCCACTGTCGCAGATAAGTGGAGAAGGTAGCATTTCTCCAGTAGGCTGCCAGCATAACATCCGACAACATGACGGAGTTAGTATAAGCCCCGAGAGGAAGACAATGCACGCACCTCGTGGCAGAAAAACGATTGGTGATACAATCGCCAGTAGCTTGACCAGCAGAAGCTGCACGAATAGCAAGAGAAATCCATCGAGAAATGGATTCAGGAGGGATCTGGCATGTAAGAAAACGCATATCCACCCAGGATAAAGGTGCGACCCCCCCCCCCCCCCACAAGCAAAGCAGCGCCCAAGAAAGTGTCCATCTTGGAGAAAACTGCAAAGTCCTAGGCCTTTTCAAGGAAAAATGCTGAACAAGCTTGGCGAGGTAAGGATGAGTGCCGAAACGATGCGGTACCACATATGAAAAAGGTCTCCGAAGCATGGACTTGTACCCATTGTTGGAGACCCCCAGAAACAAGCATATACCAGAAACTCTGCAATCGGAGTGATTGAAGGAGTGACAGAAGCAACAGAGTGATCGCACACCATCGACAGAAGAACCTTCTACTTAGCCACAGAGGCTAAACCAGTGGAGTGAGTGCCTCCTTGAAGAAGAAAAGCAACTCCACTGCTCGTCTCGAAAAACCACTATAGAGGTGACAGGACCCGATAAAAGACATGCGCAAAGGCACAATGAAGTTGGGTCAACCTGAAACCTCCTCGGGTGACTTTGGCAAAGAAAGTCGTGACGTAGAGGCAGACATGCCGGAACCGCTGCTAACAGAGAGCGGAGCATATTGATCCACACCCACCGAGGCGACAGGGGTGTGATCGAAAGGATTCGACAACTGCAGGTTCATATCTGGGCTAGAACCTGAGGCAGAATCGGAACCGGTAGGAAGGCGTAGCCGACAAGACTGTCCCAAAGGAGAGACAGAGCGTCCACGGCAAATTAAATGTGAAACAAATCGAAAAGCGGGGGATCCACTGTCAGAAACACAGAAGAAGAGCAAGAAGCTCCTTCTGGTTGACATGAAGAGCTGCTAGATCCTGGTCCCATGACCTGTGAAGGAAAAGACCTAGAGGATCCAATGTCACACCCCATACAAGATCGGTGGCGATTACCATCAGAACACGATCGGATGTGGGGAAGTCCAGTGGAACTCCCTGCATAATCCACTGAACATCTGTCAGGGGACAAGGTGACGAGGAAGAGACTCCGGTAACAGAAGCACCAGAACCAGAGGATCGACATTCAGCCTCCAACGACTGAGCAAAAAGTGTTGGAGAGGTCAGACATGCAGTTGACCTAGAGGAATGAGATCCATCACCGAAACGTAGAGACCAAGCAGTCTGGGAAGACTCCGAGCTGATGAAGTCCATCCCAGGTGACAAGACGGAGAAGGGACCAGGTCCGACTTCTCCCTGTTGACTTTGAACCCTAGTGACATGAGTAGGCTCAACAGTGTGACAACAGCAGACTCCAGAAATGCAGCATTGGATTGCCTCTGGAGGATATCAACTAGACAAGCCAAAGAAGACACCTTGGACTGTGTGCAATGTAAGACTAACACATGCAACATCAGACATGCGAAGGCCCAAGGATCCAGGCCAAGGCAAAAGGGAATGGCCTTGAACTGGAAAACATCCTGGAGAATGGAGCGGCGAACTGATCTGAAAGCCTCCAAGCTGAACGGAGGAGCAATGATAGACTGCGTCAGAATACTCAGATCGATAACCTATCTGAGTCGGCCGACCTTCTTCGGCACCAAGAACATGCGGGAACAAAATCCCACTGAAAGAAAGTTCTTGAGGACCTCGATTGTCCCCTTTGACAGATCGCCTATCTCCGTGGTCAAAAGTTCCAAACGTGTAACGTTGAAAAGGACTCATGTTGGAAGAGGCACTCTCTACTTAGAGGAGTGCCTCAACCTGGGACGAAATCGAGGTGACTACTGCCGACACCTACCCCACCCTGTGAGTGAGTAGAAGTGGCAGTAAGAGGATCAGCCCTTAGCTTTGCAGAGGAAGCAGAAGGGTACTTGTTAGGCTTTGGGCGGCACCTGCCTCCAACACAAGGCCGATCAAGCTGACTGAGTAGCAGCAGATCAATGGAATGACAAAGGGAGCCATCGCGGACCGTCGCCACGGAACCATGGAATAGACCCGCCAAAAGAGGTAGATCGAAGAGCAGTGCACTGCCCCTTAAGAAGGGGACGTCTTGTGTCCAGCACAGCATACCTGCGAACTAATTCCAAGCTAGCCGCATTACAGGCATGTGTGTAAGAAGATGCATGAGCGCCTTGAACAGCACACACAAAACAAAACCTGTTTGTCGTCAAACTCATCTGGGAGCAGATAAGCAGCAAAGCAGAGATTACGTGATCGAAGAGAGAATGCATTCCAGCATCCCTCCCGATAAGCCCAGCCTGGACTTCAGAGTCTCCATATGGCTGAGGAGTTGGAGTCCCGATCCAAGACCGTCAAAAGTCTGGCAGACTGACGGATTGGTGAAATTGTAGGAACGATAACGCACCAGAGGCAAAAAGTGTCAACCTTGATGAAAAATGACGTCTTCATAGCCTTGGAACTCAGCTTAGAGTCCAAAGCGGTAAATGCTTCAACCACCTGTACCGACAGGCACAGTCGAAGGCACCCAGAAGCATGTTGCTCCACAGGCTGCAAGTGTGCGACCGATGATCGCAGCCGGGCTGACACTGTCGGCTGGTTTGATGGTTTGAGACCTGGAAGGAACCCAAACACAAAGTCAAGAGCTGCCCCCAAGTCAGAAGACTGTTGGCTCTTGACGTCAGGACTGTCAGACTCATCCCATGACTTGGAAGACACATAGCCCATCATGGGCAAACCAGCCGACGCCTCGCATGGTGTGGGCACACCAGGGGATCAGAAAGCGGTCTGTTTCCATTTCCGCCAGGTGGCGCCACAGTGGGTGCCCGGAAACCACTCGTAGCCTCGCTGGAAGCAATAGAAAAGGCTCTTGGACAGAACCCAAGTGAGCAAGGAGAGAGCCTCCCTAAGCTCACGGACTGTCGGAGCGGAATGACGTGGGAACGAACCAACAAAGTGGCTTCACTCCTGACCCATTTACCAGTGAAGGGTCACGATCCTCAAATACACCCGACGCAGGGCGACGGGCTGCAGCCGAAAATATCTGAAGTTAGATGTGTAGTGGGGTATCACATACCCCGAGGATCAACAGAGCGGAAACTCAGGAGAGTTGCTGAGGACCTCTGCGGGACAGAACGACCAGGCTGCACAAAAAGCGTTGGTCACACGAAACTGGCCATGGGACCAGAGTGCATGGACGGAAACGCCACGGAGTTCATTGTGACCCCCACCATGAACATCCGAATGCAATGAGAAAAACTGAGGTACTCGACGGCTGAGAGACCACAGTAGAGGGTTTGGTTAGCAGCCCCTTCCAACTTCGCCAAGCTGAAGTCAGGGAAGGCTGAGGCCAATACCCCACGTCTACACTACCAGACATCCCTGCAGACCGCTGCAGGGAGAAAACTGTTGTGCATGGGGGTTCGGTCAGCAGCGACTTCGCCGAGTTGAAGTCAGGGAAGGCTGAGGCCGATACCCCATGTTTACACTACCATACACCATTGCAGGGAGAAAACTGCTGTGCTCAACGACCGAGAGGACACAGCAGGGGGTTCGGTCGGTAGCCACTTCCGACTTCAGGGAAGGCTGAGCCGATACCCCACGTCAACACTACCAGACACCTCTGCAGACCCCTGCAGGGATAAAACTGCTGTGCTCAACGGCTGAGAGGACACAGCAGGGGGTTCAGTCGGCAGCCACTTCCGACTTCGCCAAGTTGAAGTCGGGGAAAGCTGAGGCCGATACCCCACAACCACACTACAGACAACACTGCAGACCACTGCAGGGTTAAGCCGAGGCTGGCTAAAATGGTGACCAATGACGTTGTAGACGGAACAGCAGTAGCAGCCGATACGATGGGAGCTGTTAAAACTGGCGGAAAAGGGGAGAGAGCAACCTAGCTCGGCCTCCAAAGGAGGAGTCACAATCCTAGTGACAGCCTCAGATGTCGGCTGGAGAGGGCGCATAGTCCCGGAACCAGGCATCTCTTCACCAGAAATCGATCAGCTCCCGCAGTATCCACCACAGTAAAAAAAACTGCACATCCCCCACGGATGGGGAATAACTCTCACCAGACGTGGACGTGTCGGGAGGTCCCAAAACAACAGCGTTCCCCACCCTTCCGTGGATGCGGGAGGAGCTGCACATCCCCCACGGAGGGGAACAGTCACGAGAACTCACCAAAAGCGAGGGCAAAAGGAATTGCCCTAAAGAAACTGAACTGGAAATAACAGAGGTGAGAGCAGTAGAAGAAAAAGGTGAACTCAACAGATACATAAGTAGAAGAACACTCCCAACTATAAGGGAAGGTGGCAAAAAAAATAACCAGTGGGTACACGACAGAACCCAGACGGCGGACAGGGACCTAAACAAGAGGCCCCAAGGGGCCTGAGGGCGCTCAACTGAAATGGTAGCCTAAATTTATATCAACCCAGAGAATTGATTTCAACAAGTTGCATCTGCTCCTCCTAAGAAAAGCTTATACCAAATATCCAAAGATTCTGACCAGTGGATCTAAAAAAAAAAGATTTTTAAAGAATATTCCTCATATTGAATTAAGTTATAATTCAGGCTCCCACAGGGAGCCCATATATGAACCCAGGGACTTGGCTTTAACAAACTTGAATCTCACCCCCCCCTAAGGATGCTGCACACCAAATATCAAAACATTCCGACTGCTAGATCTGAAGAAGAAGATTTTTAAAGAAAAGTCCTCATTTTGAACTAAGTTACAATTCGAGCTCCCACAGTGAGTCCAAATATGGACCTAGGGACATGGCTTGAACAAACTTGAATCTCACCCCCTAAGGATGCTGCATACCAAATATCAAAACATTCCGACTGCTGGATCTGAAGAAGATTTTTAAAGAAAATTCCTCATTTTGAACTAAGTTATAATTCGGGCTACCACAGTGAGCCCAAATATGAACCCAGGGACTTGGCTTGAACAAACTTGAATCTCCCCTAAGCATGGTGCATACCAAATATCAGAAGATTCTGCCTGCTGGATCTTGAGAAGAAGATTTTCAAAGAAATTTGCCTGAAATGCACTAAGTTCAAATTTGGGCTCCTATACTGAGCCCAAATATAAACCCAGGGGGCCGATTTGAACAAACTTGAATCAGATCCACCCCACAATGTTGCATACCAAATATCAAAAGATTCTGTCTGCTGGATCTGGAGAAGAAGATTTTTTAAGAAATATGCCTGAAATGCACTAAGTTAAAATTTGGGCTCCTATATGGAGCCCAAATATAAACCCAGGGGGCCGATTTGAACAAACTTGAATCAGATCCACCCCACAATGTTGCTTACCAAATATGAAAAGATTCTGAAGCTGGATCTGGAGAAGAAGATTTTTTAAGAAATTTGCCTGAAATGCTCCTATACTGAGCCCAAATATAAACCCAGGGGGCCGATTTGAACAAACTTGAATCAGATCCACCCCACAATGTTGCATACGAAATATCAAAAGATTCTGCCTGCTGGATCTGGAGAAGAAGATTTTTTAAGAAATTTGCCTGAAATGCACTAAGTTCGAAATCGGGCTCCTATACTGAGCCCAAATATGAACCCAGGGGGTCGATTTGAACAAACTTGAATCAGATCCACCCTACAATGTTGCATACCAAATATCAAAAGATTCTGCCTGCTGGATCTGGAGAAGAAGATTTTTTAATGTTTTTCCCATTGCCTACAGTGGTAAAAAGTGCTGACTCAGCACTTTTTCAAAGTCCCGAAACTGTACCCTATGATAAAACCGATGGCAATTTTTTACCAATCCTTTCTGTTGGTGCTAAGGAAGCTGCACACCAAATAAAAATTCTCAATGCCGTGCAGTTTTGGAGATATGGGCGTTTTAAATTTTTTCTATTTTTAGCTCCTGCGGCTCCCACGGGGCTGCGGGAAATTTTTTTTTTTTTGCATAAATCAAGTACTCATGACCCAATAAGCCATCACATAAAATTTGGTTCAAATCAGCCTCTCGGTTTGGAAAATAGAAATTTTGGGCGTCGCCAAAATTACTGCCCCTCCCATAACAATGGCAAATATTGCCCCTCGAACTTTCTGTGTACAAGCCTGAGTCTACAACCCAAAAGGAAGCTGCACACTAAATATCAGGTCTCTGCCACTAATAGTTCATGAGAAGAAGATTTTTAAGGATTTTGGTGCCCCTTGGGGGTGTGGCACCACCCAGGGGGAGGGGCAACTTTATTTGAACAAATCCGAATTGGTATTGGTGGACGAATATTTGACCAAGATTTGAATAAAATTGGGCTATTGGTTTGGGAGGAGGAGTCGATAATGTAAAGTTCACGACGGACGACGACGACGGACGGCAAGTGATAAGTTAAGCTCCCTTCGGTGAGCTAAAAACAGAAATTCAGCCCTCAACAGAGTGAGGAAATCCTGTCCATACAGTCCCTCATTGACACCTAACTCCAATAATAATAATAAAATTTATCAACCGAAAAATTTTATTTCCGAACCGCATTTACATGATGTCAAAAAAACATTCACGAAAACGGAATATATAAATAAAATTCAATGAGAATGTGGTTGAAAATATGAACGAGAATATATAAAACACAGTCATGTTATTATACGATCTTCAGATCCATAATTCCAGTCACAGGAAAACCATTATCGACGAGTTGAATTATCACTGTTTCATAATGCAAATGGCAACGACACATCCCTCACGTGTCTCAGACAAAAAAAAAATGATGAATTGATGACTGCACTGCGCATTGGTTAACGGAAGTCGTGGATTTGTACTAAGGGAAGTGTGTCCCATACTGGGTGTGTGCCGATGGCGCCCAGCCCAGTTTTGGATTTTTTTTTCGTGGTGTTTTTTTACACCACTTTTCTTTCGCACATCTCTTGGGAAAGATTAAAATAGAGAGTATTTTATCCGAGAGGGTCTTCCACTGTAGTGCAAGCCTGTAGTAAACAATTGTAAGGTAGGTTGATAAGAAACTGTTTTTTGGAGGTTAACATGTCTGTGTTAGACACAGTCAATGCAGATTGCTTTTCACTGGTGAACATTGTATGAGGATGTACTCAAAGCTAAAGAAGTAATATAATATAATCATATTTGTGGCCTTTACTATTGAACATCATGCAAAATTTTCATTTAACCCTTTGAGCCTGAGACGCAGCTTTTCGGACCAGGAACACGATATGTCATGATTCCATGAAGTTGGATGAGTGCTAGGTGCATGTGTGGGGTAGACCAATCAATATTTTCAATGTGCAGCCCCAGGCTACACATTGAAAATATTAATTAGTCTTCCCCCAAATAATGAATATGCACTCTTCCAACTGCCGCCATCGAACTAACGTGGAAGCTACCACCAGTGTTCAAAGGGTTAAAAAGCATTTTGGCTTGACACCACTTTAAATTAAAAACTTAACGAAAAAGATGTCAAGAATGTGAAAATAGTGGCACTTTTCTCTCCCACAATCATGCCCAAATCAGTTTAATCTGAAGGCCTGAAAAGTGACGATGAAATAGTATTTTACCTGAATGAAGGCTTAGATGAACAATGAGACTGTTTTTTTGAGTGTAGGCCTTGCCACAAATATCACATATGAATGGCTTCTCACCCGTGTGAGCAAGTAGATGCCAGGTGTGATTTTCCTTCCGACTGAAATGTTTGTCACAAATATCACACTTGAATGGTTTTTCACCAGTATGGACACTTACATGACGACTGAGATTTTGTGGGGTGGTGAAGGCTTTGTCACAGATATCACACTTGAATGGTTTTTCACCAGTGTGAACAGTTAAATGTCTGTTGAGATTCTGGGTCTGATTAAAACGTTTGTGACAAATATCACACTTGAATGGCTTTTCACCAGTATGTACTCTTTGATGAACACTGAGCTTCTGCGGGGTGGTGAAGGCTTTGTCACAAATATCACAAATGAATGGTTTTACAGCTGTGTGAACTTCTAAATGACTCTTTAGATTCTTCTTTCCTTCAAAAACATTATTACAAATGAGACAATCTAATGGTCTTTCACATGTATTAACTTTTAAATGACTAGTGAGATGATGTTTGTGACGGAAGACTTTGTTACAAATTTCACATCTAAATGGTTTTTCCCCTGTATGAACTTTTAGGTGACTAGTGAGATAATATTTCAAACTGAAGACTTTGTCACAAATTGCACAGCTGAATGGTTTAAAACCAGAATGAATTTTTAGATGAGTCGTGAGATGTCCCTTCTGATTAAAGCCTTTATTACAAATATCACACTTGAATGGTTTATCGCCAGTGTGCAGAATTAGGTGGGCCTTAAGGCTCTGCTTTGTAACAAAAGTTTTGGCACAAATATCACAATAAAATGGCTTATCACCAGAGTGTGATAGTACATGTCTCCTCAGACTATCATTTCTACAGAAAGCTTTGTTACAAATATCACACTTGAATGACTTTTCAACTGTGTGAACTCTGAGATGATGATCAAGATTCTGCTCTGTGGAGAAGGCATTGTCACAAACATGACAGATGAAGGGTGGCTTTTCATCTGTTTTCAGTCTTAAATGATCACTGAAGTTCTCCTCAATGGGAGCTTGATCACAAATCATACTGGATTGATGTCCCATCTGCATTTACTAGATTGTTAATGAAGCAGAAATTCATAAGAAAGACTTTTCTGCAGATAGCACAACTGATTGTTTTCACAGGTATGAAACTGTGCTTCATAAACAAAGAAAGTGTCACAGAATAATATTTTGTTTACCAATGTCTAGTCTTGAATGAAACTCATTTCCCTCATTTCAGTCATTTGCTGCTTTATAAGAAACATAGCGCCACACAAACACATTCCTGAAGAGTTTTTATCATTGAAGTTTTTGTTATTTACATGCACAAACTGGTAGTTTTGATACAAACTTTTGACCTCTGTATCCCCATCAACTATGCTCAAGGTTAATGGAGTTCTTTCAATTTATACTTCCAGGTCCATATTGTTCATACAGTTCTGCAAAAGAAAATACAAACAGGACTTACTCAAAGTTTATTTATTCTTATTTAAATTTAACCCTTCACCTAATGAATGGCATCTATGTGCCAAGAGTAATTTGCAAACTTCCAAATTATGCCATTGAAATTTTTTTTTTTAATTGTCATCAAAACCATATAAAGTGACCCAGTCATTGGAACAAGCCCACCAAGCTCATTCCAGTGAGGGGGTGATGTTTTTGGTGAATGTTTTTTAGAATTCGAAAAAAATAATTAAAATAACAGATTTTGATTCCTTGTGCATTGGGTAAAGGATTAGCTCTCTAATCACACAGCACCAGAGACCAATAATCACTCCCTTGTTTAAAGAAGGAGTTAAGCTCCCTTTCAGCAGAAATGGCTAGCTAACATCACACAGGAATGAAGTCATGACTCGTGTTTATGACTGTCATCCATGTCAGATGATTTGTTGTATATGCCTGATTTCTGGTACCTGTATTCACAGCAATACTAAATGCTGACAGTTTCCCAGGGCTTACAATGACATCGACCTCTAGATGCCTTTTTTCAGTATGGTAGGTGAAATTTTTTTTTTTGCTTATAGAAAGCATTCATTCAAGTTTAACCCTTTACCCAATGAATCGCCTGCATCCACTCGCGTAATATGCAAATTCTGCAGCTGAAAAAGTATTATTTTTCGAAAAATGTCAACAAAACCATATCATGTGACCCCTCTTCGGAACGAGCTTGTTCAAAAGAGGGGTCACATGATATGGTTTTGTTGAAATTTTTTGAAAAAATTCAAAAAATGATATTTAAAATAATAAATTTTGAAATCGTCTGTATTTGGTAAAGGGTTAATGGGGGGCTTATATATGGTTGGTTGGTGAATAAAGTGACATAAGTGTGAAGAGAATGAACGTTTTATCAATTCATCTCATACATATACCACTGTAGACTTAAGAGGTGGATAACTTCCAGTTTGAAAATGCCTGGACATTTTATCCGTTGTCTAAGCCTTTCTAAAATGTTTTCAAGTATATGTGTGTGGCTGGGATGAGGCAGTTACTGGGGGTTCGGCAGTTGAACTTGTGTCTTTTGTGGGCAAAGTGATCAACCATCACCCAGTGTACAGAGGTGCGATTCAAAGGGTTGGTGTGTGCTCATTTTCACACTCCTTATGAATATAAGCACAGCATCTTACTGAATGTGCACACAATCAGTCCAAGCATGCATGGGCTGAATTTATTTGCACAAATGAATATCAAATTCTCCAATGGGTTTAATCTAAAATTTTTAACATCTCTCATGTGCACTCACAATCCCCCCTCTCCCCTGTCACCACCACCACAAACCCCTTCCCCCCCAAAAAATGACGAGTAGACCATCTTAAACAACTTTTATTAAGTCCTAATAATGCTACATGGGCATACCAATATAAACAAGAAGCCCACGGGCCTGAAGCGCTCATCTTGTCCAAGAATGAGTCTCCATAAAGCAATCCTTCTCCATAGGACACACTGTCAATCCTTGAGTCCCACAGTAGTGACAAAAATAATCTGAGCATCATGCCTTTTCTTCATTTGATCATAATGTAAAATGTAGAGCTCCCCAATGAAGCCCCTTGATACAGCCTATGTGGATTAATCTTAGTTACACACCTCTGGAGGGTACTGAATACAAAATTTTTGATTCTTCAACAACATGGCCGGGGGCGCGGCGGCTCAGTTGGTAGAGGTGCAGGCTGCAAGCCGAGAGGTCCTCAGTTCGAATCCCACCTGCGGCAACCGCGTTGTGTCCTTGGGCAAGACACTTCACCCCCATTGCCCACGTGGGGGCGTGGTGACGCTGTGTACTAAGGCGTACTGCACGTCGATGGTGCACCTGTCTTCAACCAATGCTAACCCTGCTTGTGTGGAGTTGGTATGTTGGGGAGCTGACAGTTGCTCGGTGGTTCTCTCCAGGTACTCCGGCTTCCTCCACCTGTAAAACTGTCACGGTCATGGTTAGCCATTGTGCAGAAATATGTGACCTTAAAACACCAATAAATAAATAACAACATGGCCAATTCCGGTTCCCAGGCCATAGGGAGCCCAAATATTAATCCAGGCTCTCGATTTGAACACAGTTGAATCTGACTTCCCTAGAGATGTTGTGTACGGAATATGAAAGCATTCTGACTGTTGGATCTGAAGAAGAGAAAATTTAAAGAAATTTCTTCATGTTGCACTAAGTGAAAATTTGGGCTACCATAGTAAGCCCTAATATTAACTTATAGATCTGATTTGAACAAACTTGAATCTGATCCCCCTGGAGATGTTGTATACCAAATATGAAAGCATTCTCACCAGTGGATCTGAAGAAGAAACTTTTTGAAGAAATTCCCTCATATTGAATTAAGTTAAATTTCAGGTTCCCATATGGAGCCCAAATATTAACCCAAGCAATCAAATTGAACAAACTTGAATCTAACACCCCCCCCCCCCCCCTCCCCCAGAGATGTAGTATACCAAATATAAAAGCATTCCGACTGGTGGATCTGAAGAAGAAGACTTATAAAGAAATTTCCTCACATCGCTCTAAGTAAAAATTTGGGCTACCATAGCGAGCCCAAATCTAGGGATCTGATTTGAACAAACTTGAAATTGACTGCCCCCCCCTCCCCACCCCCTAGAGATATTGCATACCAAATATGAAAGCATTCTAACTGGTGGATCTGAAGTAGAAGATTTTTAAAATTATCCCCCTTATTGAATAAAGTTAAAATTTGGGCTTCCATAGGAAACCCAAATATCAACCTAGCTTAGTTTGAACAATCTTGAATCTGACCTTTATGACAATGATGTATACCGAACATTAAAAGATTCTGACTGGTGGTTCTGAAGAAGAAGGTTTTTAAAGAATATTCACCATATTACCCTATGTTAAAAATTCGGGCTCCGGTATTGAGCCCAAATATGAACCGATGGGCTTTATTTTAACAAACTTGTGTCTGACCCCCCTATGAATGCTGTATACTGAATATCAAAAGATTCTGATGATTGGTTCTGGAGAAAAGATTTTTAAAAATTTTTGCAAATATGCTGACTCAGCATTTTTTCGATGCCCATTATAGAACACCCTAATATAACCGATGGCAATTTTTTTTACCATTCATTTCTACTGGTCCTAAGGATACTTCATATCAAATAACAGCTCTCTGTTCCGTGTGGTTTGGGAAATATGGGCGTTTGAAAATATTTCTATTTTTCGCTCCCAGGGTTCCCATGTGGATGAAGGATTTTTTTTTTTTGGCATAAGTCAAGTACTTATGACCCAATAATACCACATACCAAATTTGGTTCAAACCAGACCATCGGTTCAGAAAATAGAAAATTTTGGGCGGGGCCAAATATCTTACCCCTCCCATTACAAAACCAAATATTGCTTCACGAACTTCGTTTGAACAAACTTGATTCTACAACTCAAAAGGAAGCTCCATAGCAGATATCAAGTCAACGTACACACTGGTTCATGAGAAGAAGATTTTAAAAATATTTTGGAGCATTTTTCCCCACTCCCTCCCTATGGAGCTGGACATGTTGAGTTGAACAAAAATGCAATGCCCCTTCGGGACCATCACTCACACAAACTTTTACTTGAATTGGCCCAGTGGCTTTGGAGAAGACCAAAACATGGTGTTGACAGAAGACGGAGGGAGAGCAATGATATTAGCTCAGCTTGACTTTGTCAAGATGAGCTAAAAACCTCTGTCTGGTGGATCAATAATCGATGGCAAGGGATGATGACGATGAAGGGAAACTGATGATCTGTAAACCTACCTTTGAGTTTCACTTAGGTAAAACAACAAGAGGCCTCTGGGCACCTTAATCGCTCACCTGAAAAAACTGTTTAAAAGGGGATTTGAGGTCATATCCGGTATCTAAGGCTAATTATTACAGCAGAGCCCAAACATGAACTCAGGTACTTGATTTAAATAACTTTGAATCTGCCCACTCCCCCTCCACCACACACAACCACACAAGAAAGGATGCTGAAAACCAATATCATAAACTTCTGACAGGTGGATATGAATAAGATTTTAAAGCACACTCCTCATACTGCACTACAGTGTAAGTTAAAATTTGGGCTTACATAGGAAGACCAAGTATGGACACAGATATCTGATTTGAACAAATCTGAATCTGCCGCCACACCACCAGGACAATGTATACCAAATACTGATCGATTCTGACAGATGGAAGGGAAGAAGTTGATGTTGAAAGAATACTTCTCATATTGCACTAAGTTAAAATTAGGTCTCCCATAAGGAGCTCCAAATAGACTTGATTTAAACAAACTTAAATCTGCCACCCATAAGTATGCTGTACATGGAGTATAAGAAAATGATGACTCGTGAATTTGAAGACAAAGATTTTTTTCAAGAATATTCTTCATATTGCATTAAGGTGAGATTGTGGGTTCCAAAGGAAGCCTAAATACTACTTCAAGGACTTGATTTGAGCTAATTTGAATTTGAGCCTCCTAACAATGCTGTACACCAAATATTAAAAAGAATGTGACAAGTGGATCTACAGATTTTTACAAATATTCCACATATTGCACAAAGTTAAAATTTGGGTTTCCATAGAAAGAGCAAATAGGAAACCTTGTATGTGACCCCCTAAGAATGCTGAATATCAAATATCGAAAGACTCTGGCATGTAAATCTTAATGTTAAAATTCAGGTTCACATAAGATGCATAAATACAGACCCTGAGATGTGATTTGAACAGAACAGAATCTGGCCCTTACTAAGATACAGTATACCAAATATCAGAAGATTCTGACTGGTGGATCTGATAAAGATTTTAAATAAATATACCTTATACTGCAACTAAATTAAAATTTGGGCTCAAGCATAGACCCAAGAATTGTATTCGAACAAACTTGAATCTGACCCTCCTTAGGATGCTGATTACTAAATATCAAAAGATTATGACTGGTGGTTCTGAAGAAGACTTTTAAAGAATTTTCCTCATACTGCATGAAGTTAAAATTTGGGCTCACATACAAAGCCCAAATGTGGATCCAGGACTTGATTTGAACAAACATGAATCTGGCCCTATAAGAATGATGTATACTAAATATCAGAATATTCTGACAGGTGGATTGAAGATGATTTTTAATATTCCTCACATTGCTCTAAGTAAAATTAGGACTTACCCTAGAAGCCCAAATATGGACCCTGGCCTCATAAGGATACTGAATACCAAATGTCAAAAGATTCTGATTGGTGGTTCTGAAGAGGATTTTTAAAGAATATTCCTCAAATAGCAATAAGTTGAAATTTGGGCTGACATAAGAAGCTCAAATATGAACCAAGGGACTTGATTTGAAAAAACTTGAATCTGACCCCCACAAGGATGCTGTAAACCAAATATTAAAAAGTTCGGACTGGTGGATCTTAAGAGGATTTTTAAACAAGTTTTCTCATATTGCACGAAGTTAAAAATTGGGCTCACATAAGAACCAAAAAAGTGAACCCAGGGACATGATTTGAACAAACTTTACTCTGCCCCTCATAAGGATGTAGCATACCAAATATCACAAGATTCCAAGCAGGAGATCAGAAGGAAAGGATTCTTGAAAAATATTCCTCATACTGCACTGAGGTTGAGATTCGGGCTCACATGAAAAGCTCAAACATGGATTTTATACTCGATTTGAACAAACTTGAAGGCTTGTCATTTCGAAAATTGCAAGAGGGCCATTATGGTTCGCCTCAAATCACCACAGGAGGGCCATTTTGGTTTCACCTAAAATGACTCCAGGAGGGTCATTTATGATTTGCGGGGTCCATTTTGTTTCAGCCTGATGGGAAGACAACTAATTTTAAGGTACAGTACATGGAGAGTGGATTGTAACTAAATCACCCATGGAGTGAAGTTATCACCCAAACTGTAACTTTCAAATTTTATACATATGGACAAAAAACAAAAGCAATGTTTCAGCCAATGGACCTCCGGGTTTAACCCAGAGGTCCATCGGTTGAAACTTTGCCTGTGCCTGTTATGCAATGCAACAAATTTGCAATTATTGCTTAGGTGGAATCTCACTCTGTGGATGATTTAGTGATAATACACTCTCCACGCACTGTACATGGTTTGTGTATTTATGATGTACGTCATCACTTAATGTATATTTGGAAAGTTACTTACTTCTCTGGGTGACTGCGTTGACGACACACTATAAACTTCACAAACTGCGCATTTCTTACATGTACTTCCTTTAATCTGCAAAAATTGCTGTTTGAGGCAGCCGAATTTGAGGTGCCTTCGACTGAATTAATGGGCCGCAGAAATCGGGGCTAGGCGGACGTTTACCGTCCACAAAATTTTGAACTCAGGCGGGCAACTGCGGCCCAGGGCAATCGCCCGTCTCAAAATGACAAGCCTGTGTATACCAAATATCAGATATTCCTCATTTTGCATTAAACTGGAATTCAGGCTCACAAAAGAAGCCCAAATATCGACATAGGAACTAGATATTGAACAAACCTGAATCTGGCCCTCATAAGGATGATGTATACAAAATATCAAAAGATTCTGACTGGTGTTTCTGAAGAAGATGATTTTTAAAATATTTCTCATATTGCATGAAGTAAAGTTTGGACTCACATAAGAAGCCAAAATATGGACCCAGGGACTTGATTTGAATAAATATGAATCTGGCCCTCATAAAGATGCTGAATACCAAATGTCAAAAGATTCTGATTAGTGGTTCTGAAGAAGATTTTTGAAGAATATTCCTCATATCGTAATATGTTACATGTAAAGATGGGGCTCACATAAGAAGGCCAAATAGAAACCCAGTGGCTTGATTTGAACAAACTGGAAACTGAGCCCCATAAGGTAGAGCTGGTCGGTTTAACCGAACCGAAACTCGTTTTTTTAGTGGAAAACCAAAACTGAACCGAAAAAGAGATTTTAAACCGTATATTTTCGGTTTTGCAGACCTTTTGAATATTCACATTTAGAACGCCATAGAGTATGTATTATCAACAAAATATCAGCTAAAATGCATAGTAGCATATCAGTAAGAAACGATGATAGAAATACCAAATGCCAATTATGCAATAAGTCAGTCATCACCCAGTATGTGAATACCTCCAACCTACATCGCCACATACAGAATCATCATGCCGAAGAGTACAACACTAATATTGAAAAAGAACGGAATGTGACACCTGCAAAGTATCAATTCGCTCAAAGCTCAGTTGATGTTGGGGAACCCCTTTTTGCAGGAAAGGGGTTAAATTAATATTAATAAAATGTTAGCTGCACATACCTGTCATACAAAGTATCAATCGGAAATTTGAACAAAATGAAAGTAAAAATCGAAAATACACTTATACGTGCAAAATGCACGTGGCTGGGGTTTATTTTTGATGTAATGGGAATTCTCAGAAATTCAGTGACTCTCTGACAATGATAATTCAATGCAAACTGAAAGGAAGATTGGACATGGAAATCAGGTCAGGTGACGATCTTGTCGGTAATTTGCATAACCTCTTCAATACTTTGTAAATGAATGATTCTGGGATTCAGAGTTTGCTCCTTTCGGGTACAAATGTCACATTGTCAAGTTCGTTAGATCGTTAAATGGGTATCTGTTTTACTGAAAGTAAGGTGTATTCTAAAGTTCGCAACTTCTCCTTGAAACTGGGCAGTTGCTTTCTGAACTTCTGACCCATTTCACTTATTTTCATGTCAGGCAACACGTCAATGCTGTGAATGGAAATGAAAAACAAATCTGACAAGATGGATGAATCATAAAGTTTCCGTCTTAACCCTTTACCCAACGCAGACGATATCAAAGTTTTTAATTTTAAATATCATTTTTTAAAATTTTTCAAAAAATTTCAACAAAACCATATCATGTGACCCCTCGTTGGAACGAGCTTGATGAGCTCGTTCCAACGAGGGGTCACATGATATGGTTTTGTTGAAATTTTTGAAAAATAATATTTTTTCAACTACTGAATTTGCATCTTACGTGGCCGATTCGTTGGATAAAGGGTTAAATGGCATCTTTGTGACTAAGTGTTATCTACGCCCTTGGGTTTGAATGACTTTTTATGAAGGCGTTTGCAGATTGCAGATATAATTTGTCATTCATTAAATTTACAGGAAACAATCGCAATACAGTTTTACTTCATTTCAAGTTCATTTGTTTGTTAACATGTTTTAGTACTATCCTGTCCCAGTTTAATACATAGCGTATGGAAAATGTGTATTGTGTTACAAAAACTGAAACCGAAAACCAACTTTTTTTCATCCAAAACCAAACCGAAACCGAACCGAGGGAAAATTTCAAAACCGACCAGCTCTGCCATAAGGTTGTCACATATCTGATCATTCTGATGGGTGGATCTGAAGATCTTCTTTAGTGAATATTCCTCATTGCACTAAGTTAAAATTCACTCTCCAATAAGAGCACAAATATTAATCCAGAGTCTTGATTTGAACAAACTGGAATCTGACCCCCATAAAGATGCTGTATGACAAATATAAAAAGTTTCTGATGGATTTGAAGATGATTTTTAAAGAAATTTTCTCACATTGCACTAAGTTAAAATTTCGGTTCTCATAGGGGGCTAGATATAAACCCTGGATCTTGGTTTGAAAAAAACTTGAATCTGAACCTCCTAATAAAGCTGTATACCAATTATAAAAAGATTCAGATTTGTGGTTTGGGAGAAGACGTTTTAACTAACAGAGTTATAACCCCCCCCCCCCCCTCTCCCTTCCCTGTGGGCATGGCAACTGTATTTGAACTGACATATATTCAGGAACATGTATATCAAATGTGATTCAATTCAGTCTTGTAGTTTATGAGGAGAAGTTAATAATGTAAAGTTCACACCTGACAGAGGATGAAGGACAGAAAGTGATCACAAAAGCTTTCTCCTTGAGCTTTGTTCAGGTGAAGTAAAAATACAAAATGAAAAAATGGTCCTGCAACCTTTCAAGGGTTTTTATCAGCTAATCAATCATTTAATCAGTAGGGGAGATTCTGGCATTTTGAAAAGAACAGACATATCTGATTGCAGTCGAACTGGAGTAGTTGGTGGCAGTGATGAGATCCGGATGAGCCTGATTAGATTTCTCTGAATTTCCTGGGGACATCAACAAAAAATGTACAGGTGATATACCATGCTTGGTGAAAACTCCTAATTTTTCTTCATTATTTGTCTCAAAAACATAGGTTATGACCCCCTCATTGGAATGAGCTCAATGGGATCATTGGAATGAGCTCGATGGGCTCATTCCAATGAGGGGGTCACAAGCTGTTTTAGAGACAAAAAATGAAAAAAATAATGAAAATTAATTGGTGATTTTTTAGAATAGTGTTGGGCAGTTTTGGCTGTTACATTGGGTAAAGGGTTAAAATACATTTATACACAATCACCACAACCCCAGGCTCCAACAGTGCCAGAGGGACATCAACACCATACATACCCCAACTAGAGACTTTGGTCTTTGGGTTATGCCTACAGTACATGGAGAGTGGATTGTTACTAAATCACTTGTGTACAGAAGTTTCCGCCCTAACAATAACAGTCAATTCCTGTTGTAATGCATGAAAATGACAAGCACAGTTTTAGCCAAGGGGCCACCGGGTTCTTTCCGGAGGTCCCTTGGCTGAAACTTTGCTCGTCCGACCTCGTCATAATGCTTTTTCCCAGACAAGGAATTTTTGTTTGAGTGTAAACTTCACCCACGAGTGATTTAGTAACAATCTACTCTCCATGTACTGTATGATGTAATGTGCTTGGTTTCCCAAAAGATCTCTGTACATCCCTGTCTTTCGATTTATAAAATGGGAGGTGCTCTGTGTACTGCTCACTACCGTTTGATGTACATGTAAAGTACCTTATTGTCGAGACCCCAGATCAAGAACCTCCAATGAACATCTGTACATCATTCATTTCACTGGTTCACATTAACCCTTTCACCGCTATAGGTCCGTTCTGAGTACGGACCCTAATTTTGATATCCAGTGCTGTAAGTCCGTACGGAAATACCACATACAGAGAATGGATACAACAGCACACTATTATTCTCAAACATCAAAAAACCTGGCATCACGGGCCAGGCTACCGGGAATGTGACAAACAGCCACCCAGGCGCGGACATCCTGAGTGAGCAGTATAAGATCCCAAGCCAATCGTACATTGGAACAGAGTGCGTGCCACCCTGGTTCCGAATGTAAGCAACCACCGTCGAATGGTCGGACAACAGAAGGACCTGGCGATTCGATAGGTGAGGGATCCACTGCCTGAAACGCAGAAGAAGAGCAAGAAGCTCCTTCTGGTTGATGGGTAGAGCTGCATGATCCTGGTCCACCATCCCGTGAATGGAAAAACCTAGAGGATCCAACGTCGCACCCCATCCGAGATCGCTGGCATCTGCCGTCAGAACGTGATAGGACATGGGGAAGTCCAACGGAACACCCTGCGAAAGCCACTGGACATCCGCCCAGAGGAGAAGGTGAGGATAAAGATAGTCTGGAAACAGAAGCACCAGATCCAGAAAATCTACATTCGGCCTCCAACGACTGTGCAGAAAGTGTTGGAGAGGTCGGACACGCAGCCGACCTAGAGGAATGAGATCCGTCACCAAACAGCAGAGACCGATTAGCCGGAGAAAACTCCGAGCCGTCGCGGATGTGGACTGGGACAGAGTCGAAGCAAAAGCTGAGAGAATCACAGCCTTGGCCTGGGGAACCG
This sequence comes from Pictodentalium vernedei, assembly GCA_031216915.1. Taxonomy (NCBI): domain Eukaryota; kingdom Metazoa; phylum Mollusca; class Scaphopoda; order Dentaliida; family Dentaliidae; genus Pictodentalium; species Pictodentalium vernedei. The sequence continues at coordinate 109,394,857 of CM062294.1, forward strand.
CCACCAAATTGAATTGTGTGCGGAAAGCCATCCCCAGATGATAAAACGACTGAGAAGGGACCAGGTCCGACTTCTCCTCGTTGACTCTGAAACGTAGCGACGTGAGCAAGCTCAACAGAGTGGCGACATCCGACTCCAGGAAGGCAGCATTGGAATGCCCCTGGAGGATATCGTCCAGATATGCCGAAGTAGTCACCCTGGACTGTATGCGATGGAAAGCTATCACATGCGACATCAGTCTGGTGAAAGACCAAGGAACCAGGTTGAGGCCGAAAGGCATGATCTTGAACTGGTAAACTCGCCCCAGAAAAATGAACCTGAGATACTTCCGTAACGCCCAATGAAACGGAACGTGAAAGTAAGCGTCTCGCTGGTCGAAGCTGGAAGCGAAATCTCCCTGGTGACTTGAACGGAGGACCGACCTGAAAGTCTCCATGCTGAACTTGGGAGCAATGATAGACTGGTTCAGGAAACTCAGATCGAGAACCGGTCGGAGTCGGCCATCCTTCTTCGGCACCAAGAACAGGCGGGAATAGAAACCCACTGACCTAATGTTCTTGATGACCTCAATCGCCCCCTTTGTCAGGAGATTGTCTATCTCCGTGGACAAAAGTTCCAGACGTAAAATGTCTGAAGGAACTGTGGTTGGAAAAGGCACCCCAGACAGAGTGGAGTGCGTAGGAAGGATATTCGCAGCCCGGACCAAACAACATCTAACATCCAAGGATCGGATGTGATGGTGGCCCACGGTCTGCGAACTCTGCTATCCTTCCTCCAACCTGGGACGAGTCGAGGTGAGGACCTTCATTGCGAACCCCCACGAGGCTCGCGAGAGGAGAAAACACCTCTACTGAATGAAGAATCCTGGGAGTTCCCTCAAGAATTCCGTCGCTTACCCTTACCCCTTGAGTAAGAAGTAAAAGCGGTGGCAGAAGGATCAGCCCCTTTTGCTTCGCAGAGGAAGCAGAGGGTACTTGTTAGGCTTGGAACGGCCCGTGCCTACCCTAGAAGGCTGATCAAGCTGAAGAAACAGCAGCTGATCGTTGGAATGACGTAGGGCGTCATCCCGGACCGTCAACACAGAATCATGGAAAAGTTGCGGACCTGTCAAAAAAAAGCAGATCGAAGTGCAGCGTTCTGCTCCTCAGGAAGGGATCGGCCTGTGTCCCGCACAGAGTCCCTTCGAACTAATTCCAGATTCGCCGTGTTACAGGCATGCGCGTGAGTAAGATGCATGAGAGCCTTGGACAGCACACGCAAAGGAGCCTGTACCTCGTCAATCTTATCTGAAGGCAGATAAGCAGCAAAAGCTGAGACGACGTGATCGGAGGGAGAAAGCATACCAAGCATCTCTCTCGATAAGCCCAATGTGGACTCCAGAGTCGTCATCGGAATGACGGCAGACTTGGACTTGGAAAGCCCGAGGGAATTGGAGTCCTGATCCAAAAACCGTCAAAGTCTGGTAGACTGACGGATTGGCGGAATCGTAGGAACGATAACGCGCCGGAGGCAAAAAGGTGTCAACCCTGGTGAAGAACGGAGCCTTCATAGCCTTGGAACTTAGCTTGGAGTCCAAGGCTGAAAATGCTTCAACCAACTGTACCGATGGGCACGGTCGAAGACGTCCAGAAGCAGGTTGCTCCATAGACTGTTGGCGCGCGACCGATGATCGCGGCCTGGCTGACACTGTCGACTGGTTATATGGTTTGAGATCTGGAAGGAACCCAAACACGAAATCGAGAGCTGCCCTCAAGTCTGAAGACTGCTGGCTCTCGACATCAAGCATGTCTGACTCTTCCCCTGAGTTGGAAGACACATAGCCCATCGTGGGAAAACCAGCCAACGCCTCCCATGGTGTCGGAACACCAGGGGATCAGAAAGCGGCCTGTTTCTAATCCCGGGAGGCGGCGCCATAGGAGGCGCCTGGAAACCACTCGCTGCCTCGCTGGAAGCAACAGGAAGGCTAGTTGACAGAACCTGAGTGAGTAAGGAGAGGGCCTCCCTAAGCTCACTGCCCGTACTGGCCGGTTCGACAGGGGAACGAACCGGCAAAGTGGCTTCACCGCTGACCCTCTGAACCAGCGAAGGGTCACGATCCTCCAAAAGACCCGACATGGGACGACGGGCGGCAGCCGAAAACGTCTGAAGCCAGACGTGTATAGGGGTGTGACACACCCCGAGGATCAACATAGCAGGAACTCATGAGAGTCACCGCTGACCTCTGCAGGGCAGAAGGTCCAGGCTGCACAAAAGACGTTGGACCCCCCAAAACTGGTCGTGTGGCCAGAATGAGGGACGGAAACGCCATGGAGTTCATAGTGTCCCACTAAGAACAACCGAATCCAATGACAACTGTGGTGCTCGACGGCGCAGAGACCACAGGAGAGGGTCCGGCCGGCAGCCACTTCCAACTTCGCCGAGTTGAAGTCAGGGAAGGCTGAGGCCGATACCCCCACGTCTACACAACCAGACACCGCAGCAGACCACTGCAGGTATAAAACTACTGTGCTCAATGGCTGACAGGACACAGTATGGGGTTCAGTCGGCAGCCCCATTTGACTTCGCCGAGTGGAAGTCTGGGAAGGCTGAGGCCGAAACCCCACAACCACACTACAGACATCCCTGCAGACCCTGGCAGGGAGAAGCCGAGGCCGGCTAAAAACGGTGCCCAATGACGTTGCAGACGGAACAGCAGTAGCAGCAGATACAATGGGAGCTGTTGGAACTGGCGGAAAAGCGGAGAGAGCCACCAAGCTCGGCCTCCAAAGGAGGAGTCACAACCCTAGTGACAGCCTCAGATGTCGACTGGAGAGGGTGCATAGACCCGGAACCAGGCATCTCTACACCAGAAAACCAACAGCTCCTGCAGTATCCACCACGGTAAAACACTGCACATTCCCCACGGAAGGGGAACAACTCTCACCAGACATGGTCGAATCGGGAAGCCCCGAAACGAAAGCGGTCCCCACCCCCCGCTGGTGCGGGAGGAGCTGCACATCCCCCACGGAGGAGGAGCAATTCTCATCAGACGTGGTCGAATCGGGCGACCCGAAACGAAAGCGTTCACCACCCCCCGTGGGAGTGGGAGGAGCTGCACATCCCCCACGGAGGGGGGCAAACTCACACCAGACGTGATCGAGTCGGGGGGCGAAACGACAGTGCCCCCCCTCTAAATACTCTAAATTTGGTCAAATTTGATCACTTTGATCAATCTGAGTGTGTCAGAATCACTGGCAGATTACCCAACATTTTATTTTATGAATATGCTACAGTTTTGTTGTGATTTTTCTTCAACATTCCATTCCTTTCACCATTAGATATTGGATTACATTGGGTGACTAGTGATCTGGGTGAGGAGAACACACATGGCAGGTGCCCCTCTACTTTTAGAAACTCAGGTTTTTTTTGTCAGTACTGAGATAATACTATACCAGATACATTCAGCTGCAAATCAGGTAGGGTCACCCATAAAACTTTATGAACTGGCCTTCCTTTCCAGAATTTAAATGAGTTTCTACAAAACTGCAGGAATATTTGGGTCAGGAAACATAATAGCTGAGTGTAAAGAAGCCATTGGAGGTTCACACTGACCTTCAATTTTCCAAACTTTTCCTTGGGAGGCCAACGGGCATTGCTGTGCCAAAGTGGAATCCCCTCTCTCTTGTGATCGCCTTCACATCACAACAATGCATGTCAGATGATCCTTCTCATCTTGACACATGACTGAACTTTATTAAGTGTGTAAGATCACTTTTAACATCTTTGCCTATCTCATGACCACAACCTAGGTATGAAGCAAGATTGCAAAGTGCCCCCTCCTCCCCCCCCCCAACCCTGTAATGTTTGATCTGACACTGCACCTCAGGAACCAGAATCATCCCTCTCCCCCCCCCCCCCCCCAACCCTGTAATCTTTGATCTGACACTGCACCTCAGGAACCAGAATCATCCATTAATTTCACAACTAGACTGTTTTTGTTCATTTTCTAGATTATTTCATTTCTTCTTTTCTAGTCTGTTTAGCAAATCATTAAGAATTCCATTGAAAAATTTGAACAAAAACAAAACAAGTGAACCATCAGACAGTATTATCATTATATGGCTGCTAATAAAAACTTTATCACAGAGTAAATGAAAAGGAAAAGTTAACAGGGACACGATTGGAGAAATGGATGGACATTCTGATAACAAGATATGGTCTGCCCAGATGGGACAATAATTTGAACTTGACCTCAATATTCTGTAGATAATTGCTCATACCAAGTTTGGCTACAATCTCTTTATAATTACAAAAGTTATAATGTGGAGAATGTAAAAATATAATTTTCTAAGTCCAAAAGGGGCATAACTCGGTAAAAATTTGTTGAAATAGACAAATTTGAACAATGACCTCAAAATTATGAAGAAAACTGCTCACAGCAGGTTTAGTTATAGTCAGTTTATTTGAAGTTATCACACAAACAAACAAATAGTAAATGGACAGATGGATGGACATTCCCATAACATTCATGTACCATGGTCCACTCGGATGGGGACCAAGTTCGAACTTGACCGGAATAATGTTGAGATGATCGCTCTCTCCAACTTTGGCTACAATTAGTTCATAATTACTGAAGTTACCATGTGGGCACGGCAAAACTATACTTTTCTAAGTCAAACAAGATGGCTGTCATAGCGACATACTGCTTTATAAACAAGCTATTATTTGAAAATCGAATAGTTTTTCATTTGTGGAATTCACTAAAAAAAACAATGAGGGGTCTTAAGCTGAGTTTGAATGCTTTTTGAGAATAGTACTGGCCTATTTGAGCCATAACATTGGGTACAATTGCTTTAGATTAGATTTACACAAAGAATTTCCATGCACAGCGTAAGTTAATAAAGAATATTTTTTATAACCAGAAAGTGTAACTAACCCTGTGCAATGCACAGGGTTAGTCACACTTTCTGGTTATAAAAGATGTTAACTACCATTTCACACACCACCTCTAAATATACACTGACTAAATCTGCCCAGGGTTAGTTGGTTACATGTTATACAGGGTGCAGAATTCATGGAACTAATGGAAATGCTTGTGGGAATTTTTTTAAAAGTAAATTCCAAAAATGAAAACATATTCTATTTTCAATTAATAGCTTGTTTATACCAGAATACAAATTAATGAAAGGCACCTTCCATTAGTCGGCAGTACTCTAATGCAAATAGGATCTATGAGACATTTTATTTTCAAATTATTGCCGGGACAAGAAAAAATTTAAAATGAAAGTGTCAATGACACTGTAGCTCAACTTGACAAACTTGAACTTGGTAAGTTTTAAATGAAATGGCAAAATTGAAGATCATTGGTACCAATGTTATTTGATGAAATTTCAACATAACAGCATTGTGTGTGCACAACGTCAGAGTAATCCATGCATTTTTAAATTTTTAAACTGTAAGACTGGCTAAAAAAAGAATGTTGAAACACAAATGCAGTATGTTCAGAGGTTATTATAAATGGCAACTTTTTTCACAGAAATGAATGCTAATCAATAGCTCTTATCTAAAGGTCTTGTCAAATGAGCACACCAAGTTCAAAAACAATCCTATGATAAATGTGGCCTGTAGCCCATGTCAAAGAATGTTGATGCACAATTGCAATAAATTCAAAGATTGTTGCTAACAGAAACAGCTTTTGATGGAAAGGTCATTGCCAGTGGAAACATTTTTTGACGGCAGAAATGAATGCTAATCAATAGCTCTTATCTAAAGGTCTTGTCAAATGAGCACACCAAGTTCAAAAACAATCCTATGATAAATGTGGCCTGTAGCCCATGTCAAAGAATGTTGATGCACAAATGCAATAAATTCAAAGATTGTTGCTAACAGAAACAGCTTTTGATGGAAAGGTCATTGCCAGTGGAAACATTTTTTGACGGAAATCAAAGAAAATCAACAGTTCCCATCTAGAGGTAACCCCAAACAAGCATACAAAGTTTCAAACCGATCTGATTATAAATGTGTCTGGTAGGACATGCCAAAGGAATATATTGATGCCTGTCTAACCTAAGTTCAAAGATCGTTGCCAGTGGCAACATCTTTTGACGGATGGAAATGGAAGAAAATTGATAGCTCCCATCTAGAGGTCACTCCAAACAAACATGCCAGGTTTCAAAGCAATCCAATCATAAATGTGCCCTGTAGGGTGTGCAAAAGGGAAATATTGAGGTCTGACTAAACTAAGTTCTAAGAACATTGGCAGCGGCAACATTTTTTGAAGGAAATTGAAGAAAATCGATATCTCCCATCTAGAGGTCACCCCAAACAAGCATACCAGGTTTCAAAGCAATCCAATCATAAATGTGTCCTGTAGGGTGTTCCAAAGGGAAATATTGAAGTCTGACTAAACTAAGTTCTAAGAACATTGGCCGTGGCAACATTTTTTGACAGAAATTGAAGAAAATCATTAGCTCCCATCTAGAGATCACCCCAAACAAGCATGCCAGGTTTCAAAGCAATCCTATCATAAATGTTCCCTGTAGGGTGTGCCAAAGGGAAATATTGAGGCCTTCTGACTAAACGAAATTCTAAAAACGTTGGCCGCGGCAACATTTTTTGACGGAAATGGAAAAAAATCGATAGCTCCCATCTAGAAGTCACCCCAAACAAGCATACCAGGTTTCAAAGCAATCCAATCATAAATGTGCCCTGTAGGGTGCGCCAAAGGGAAATATTGTGGTCTGACTAAACTAAGTTCTAAGAACGTTGGCCGCAGCAACATTTTTTGACGGAAATTGAAGAAGATCGACAGCTCCCATCTAGAGGTCACCCTAAACAAGCACACCGGGTTTCAAAGCAATCCAATCATAAATGTGTCCTGCAGGGTGTGCCAAAAGGAAATATTGTGGTCTGACTAAACTAAGTTCTAAGAACGTTGGCCGTGGCAACATTTTTAGACGGAAATTGAAGAAAATCGATAGCTCCCATCTAGAGGTCGACCCAAACAAGCATGCCAGGTTTCAAACCAATCCGATGATAAATGTGCCCTGTAGGGTGTGCCAAAGGGAAATATTGAGGTCATCTGACTAAACTTAGTTCTACGAACGTTGGCCGCGGCAACATTTTCTGACGGAAATTGAAGAAAATCGATAGCTCCCATCTAGAAGTCACCCCAAACAAGCATACCAAGTTTTAAAGCGATCTGACCATAAATGCGACCTGTGAGGTGTGCCAAAGGAAATTGTGGACGTACGTACTAATGTACTAACATACTAACGTACGCACGTATGTACGTCGACGGACGAGAAGTGATGGCAGTAGCACAGCTTGACTTTGTCAAGTTGAGCTAAAAATCCAGGAAGGCCGCCATGGTGGCAGAAAACTGATTATCAAAAGGAACCTTTCTCAAGTCACTAATAATCCACCACAAAAAATAGGATTCATGGTACATTTTGTTTTCATATTACTGTGTAGACAAGCAAAAATGACAAAACATCCAAGATGGCTGCCATGATGGCCATGGTGGATATGACAGAAAACTGATTATCGAAAGAAACGTTTCTCTTGTCACCAGTAATCCACCACCAACAAGATGGATGTTATGGACACATACCTACATTCTTGCTTGATACAGTCGATCCAAAGTCAAGAAAGCTCCTTGAAGCTGCATTTTTATTGTATATATCACTCCAAATAATTGATATATTTCATTTTTAATGGAATGTATTGTGATTATCACAAAGTTAATTTTACTGCAAATTGTTTTCAGTAATTCAGGTCTACAATATCGATGGCCTGGTCCTGGACAGACTCACAGAAACAATATTCACCTTAACACAAACTTTTACAAACTAAAATTGTCAAGTCCGAGAGAAAAACATGAAAAGTTTGACAGAAAAATAAACAAATTCAGTTAAATCTTCAGATACAGTGGAGCCCACTTAATTGGATATCTCTTAATTGTATATCCCTGTTAACTGAATATCATTTTCAAACACAAAACCATTTACCATACCTTCAGTACAAATTTGATCTGTTAATTGCATATGGGTTGTAGAGTAAACTCCTGTTAATTGTATATAAATTTTTGTAATTGTCAAAAAAATTACTGTGACACGCACCAAATTCCCCTTATTTATCAACTTTTTTGACCTCACTGCATCCAATATAAGCATTTATTCTATTATACCTCGTTTGACAGAGCTCTATGAGCTCTGTCAAACAAGATATAATAGAATAAATGCTCAGTTTACCTCCAGAACAAAGGAAACTGACCAAATCCCTGTTAATTGTATACTCCTGTTAATTGAATAATTTTCACTGGCAAAATGGATATTCAATTAAGAGGATTCTACTGTATTGGAACTGACTCAGCCTGACTGAAACAAAAAGAGAAAGAAAAAAGAGAAAACAGGCAAAAAAAAGTGGAAGGTTGAGAGAAACTACACTCACAATAAAGCACACCTATAAGCAATAGTGAGCACCATAATATGCAATAAAGTTTACTTTAACACAACTTCTTACAACAGAAAATTGAGTTTTCACCTAAAAAAAAATGTTAGAAAAATTTCCAAAAAATAAGGGTTCAGTACTGTAATCATGGTCCTGAATAACCCACAACTGCAATTTAAAAACTCTGGGGCTACTGAGTTCAAAGAAATTTACTCAAACACAAACTCTCACAAAATTGGACATTGATGTTGACGTCAAGTTTGACATTGTGTACAGTTTTGTGAGCACAGAAGATAGCGAACACTTCATGCTTTGTGTATTAAAAAAAACTAACGATGACTGCCTGGCCTCGGATTCCCCTGAACTATGGCTTATAATACTGGAATGAGAAGTTATGTGTTGAATTTGGTGCTACAGACCATAATTTTTCAAATTTAATAAAACACATCTGAACATAGCAGCCAAAAGCTGTATGGGCCTAATTTGTATAAGGTCAATACAGTCACTAATTTGTTGGAACTTTTTCAAGAACCCTACACATAGGGATGTCACTTGAATTGGCATACAGTACAAGGCAAAATAAAGTTGTAGGATAACCACTATAGACTATATAAACCTTATGTATCTTTCTCTTCCTACACTGGTAAGACCAGAAACTAACATAATTTTCTGTTAGATTCTAGTCTTATCAGTGAATAAGCAGCAGCATACTTAGTTTATTTCAGTCATGTTCAGGCCTGAAAATAAGCAGTCTGACATTTGCAGAATGAGGTCTACAGAGGGTGAATTTGATGATGCTATCCCATACAGTGGGCCAATTTATCCTCTGGGTACCTCTTTCTGTTTAGTTTTGAGACCCTGATTCAGCTTGAGGTTCACAGAGGGTAAATTTAGTGATGCTACCCTGCTATGCAGGGTAGCATCACTACATTCACCCTCTGGGGACCTCATTTTACAGATGACAGTCTGCTTATTTTCTGGCTTGGTTATGTTACAACTTATTTCGACTTGTACTGTAATGTGCAAGTTCTTTCGACAATGATATCTGAATGAATTTGTTGGAAAATCAAGATAAAATTTCCCCCCAAGAGTGGAATTTAGTTTGTTTTTATTTTTTTAAAATTTCAATGATAAAGGGTTAACTCATATAGATTAAACTTTCAAGCAATGAAACCCTGCACACAGGGATTGTAAATGACCTAAATGTGTAAGCAGACGACAACTTCGTCAGCCAAGCATTACAGAATTTTGACTTCAGACAAATACAGTCTGCGAGAGAACTAAGTTTTCCCTTTCCTGTGACCTTGACCTTTGTCACTTCAGCATGTGTTACTGTGCAAAAGCCCTTCCATTGGGTTTTTATCCTTCTGTAGAACACCAAAGCATTATAGAGTTATGGCTCCGGACAAATAAAGACAAATGGATGAAAGGATGGATGGACTAATGCAGGCCTTGACAATTCCATATTTTGATTAACCCATTAACAGGTTACCCATTTAGTTGTTCACCTATTCTGAAGGTTAAGTAAATTTGTTTCATTAACCTGTTGGTTAACCAAAAATCTAAATCCTCAAAGCCATAGGCCTGTGCTGGTGGGAGGGTTTGGGAGTGAAATGTAGAGTTATGCCCCTTCTGTTGGCAACATGTGATGACTTCCGACGATAAAAATATCAATGAAACAGAAATTAAAATTTTTTAGTAAATTTTGTTTCTTAACATACCTATCACAATTGTTTACAATTGGCTGTAACATAAGTGCAAGCCCTACTTCGGAACTAACTCAAGCTTTTAGAATCTTTTCCAAATGAGTTGGAAAAGTACTAGTGTGCAAAAGCACGAAAAAGATCGAAAAAAGGGTCGAACGAGACCAGCGCTCGAAATTACAGGTACTCTCTCGGCACACCTCTTGCATTTACCGAGCGCATGCAACAACCGTGACGTCAATTCTGTATTTCCGCCAACGAGAAGTTTGTGATTTAGCGGGGAGGCATCGATATCAAAGATATCCCCAAGGAGGGTGGGCCTCCAGTAAACAATTGTGGTAGGTATGTTAAGAAACAAAATTTACTAAAAAATTTTAATTTCTTTTCAACCCACTCACAATTGTTTACAATTGGCTGAATAAACAATAGGAGGAGGTGAATCACATAACCAATACCAACAAGAGTAGCAGAACGAAAGCAAGGAGGGCAGAGAACAATAACGAAAACCTGTAATGAAGATAGAGAGAAGGCTCCTGAAAAGAACAAGGCTGAGCGAAGCGCAACCTCGACAAAAACAATTTTAAAGAGGGTGCACAACAGCCTGAGCCGCAACGAGAGGGCCTAAAGAATAAAGGTCCTCAGATTGCTGCTGAAGGTGGCGGAGATAAAAGGAGGAGAAGGTAGAAGCATTCCTCCAGTAAGCCACATTCATAACATCCCGGAGCGAAACAGAATTGGAGAACGCCCAGGATGTAGAAACGGCACGAACCTCATGAGCATTAAGCCGGTTCGAAACAAGATCCGATGTAGACAAGCGAGAATAAGCCAGCTTGATTGCAAGACAGATCCACCTGGAAATAGAATGGGAAGAGATAGACTGCCTCTTAGGAATGAGAGACAGAAAGAATCTCTTCCGACCCCTCCTAATGAACTGAGTGCGAGTAATGTAAGTCTTGATCGCACGAACAGGACAAAGAAGAGGTCTCCGACCATCTACAGGAGGGAGAGCCTGAATGCAGATGGGAGGAGGTACTGAATCAGGAAGTTGATTCTTAGCCAGAAAAGAGCAATCAGTAGTGAAGGTGACACTGTTAGCCTCATTTCGGAAGAAGGCAGATTCAACAGATAGCGCATGAAGCTCACTGACTCGACAAGCAGAAGCAAATGCTAGAAGAAAAGCCGTCTTATAGGTGAGAAAACGCATGTCGGTCTCAGATAAAGGCTCGAATGGCGCCTCCTCCAAACAGTGCAACACCCATGCCAAGTTCCACTTGGGTGTAAGACGCAAAACTCGAGGCCTCTTCAAAAAAAAGTGCCAAATAAGTTTGGAGAGAAAAAGATTACGACCGATGCACCGCTTTCCCACATAAGAGAAAGTATCAGACAGCATAGACCGATAGCCCTTAATCGTAATAGGCTGGAGGCCCTTGGAGTCAAAAAGAAAAAACAGAAAATCCGCAATTTGAGCGATTGACGGATCACGGTAATTCACATTGTGATCTGCACACCAGCGGCAGAAAACCTTCCACTTGGCGGCATAAGTCATGCCAGTGGAATGTCGCCGTGATGCAGAAATGCACTCCACTGATCGTCTCGAAAAACCTCTACGTCGGAGACTGGACCTGATAAAAGACAGGCGTGAAGGGACAGGCTCGCCAGGTTGTTGTGATACTTCCTGGGACGACCCTGTGAAAGAAGATCGCGACATAGAGGTAGACGAATCGGTCGATCGGCCAATAGAGGCCGCAGCAGATTGATCCACACCCTCTGTGGAGACAGGGGTGTGATCAGAATGATCCTGCAACTGCAAGCACGAATCTTCGCTAATACTTGAGGAAGAATCGGTGCAGGAGGAAAGGCATAGCTGATCCAACCTGTCCAGTCCAGAGACAGAGCGTCTACTGCAAATGCCAGAGGATCTGGACAAGGGGAGACAAAGGTCTCTACCTGATGATTCCAGCGAGTAGCGAAAAGGTTGACCTGAGGACGGCCACACTGCTCACAAATCGCCTGAAACACCGACCGATGTAACATCCATTTGGTTGGAAGGACACTGTCGCGTCGGGACAGGGAGTCTGCTAGGACGTTGAGACGCCCGGGAATGTGTCGAATGGACACCCGAGCGTTCACATCCCGTGCCAACAGAAGAAGATCCCGAGACAGCCGAAACATGGGAATCGAATGTGTGCCTCCTTGATTCTGTATGTAGGCCACTACTGTCGAATTGTCCGAAAGAAGTAGGACAATATGGTCCGACAGATGAGGGATCCAAAGCCGGAAACTCAACAGAAGAGCAAGGAGCTCCTTCTGGTTGATATGAAGGCCCACCTGCTTGCTGTCCCACTCTCCGTGAGTAGGCAGACCGAGAGGATCCAACGTCGCACCCCAGCCCCGATCGCTGGCATCCGCAGTAAGGATGCGATCGGCCAAAGGAAGATCCAACGGAACACCCTGTCTCAGCCAGGGAATATCTGCCCAAGGGCAGAGGTGACAAAGCAGAGACCGAGGAATAGTGAGTTCCAGGTCCAGCGGATCTACATTCGGACGCCAATGATCCAACAGGAAGTGTTGGAGAGGTCGGACAAACAAGCGACCGAGCGGAATGAGATCTGTCACCGAACCGCAAAGGCCCAGCATCCGAAGGAAAGTCCTGGCCGAGACCGAGGAAGATTGAAGCAGGTCCCGAGTCAAGGCGGAAAGAATCGTCGCCTGAGCCTGGGGGACCAACACTACATTGTGAAGAGTGTCGAAATCCATCCCCAAATGACAGAATCGCTGAGAAGGAAGAAGATCCGACTTCTCGCGATTGACTCTGAAACCCAGCGACGCTAGCAGGCAAAGAAACTGCCGGACATCGAACTCCAGAACAGCAGCATCGTGGTGCCGTTGGAGGATGTCATCTAGGTAGGCTGACAAAGTCACTGCCGACTGAGTGTGGTGGAAAGCAAGCACATGTGACATCAGTCGGGTGAAGGCCCAAGGAGCCAGGTTCAAACCGAACGGGAGAGCTCTGAATTGAAAAACTCGATCCCGAAACGAGAACTGAAGATATTTCCGTGACGCCAGATGAATGGGTACATGGAAGTAGGCATCCTTCAGGTCGATACTGGCCGCAAAATCCCCTGATGAACTGAACGTCGAACCGACTGGAAAGTGTCCATACTGAAACGAGGAGCTATTATGTACTCGTTCAGGGTACTCAGATCGATGACAGGACGATATTGGCCGTTTTTCTTCGGCACCAAGAAAAGTCTCGAGTAAAACCCCGGTGAAAGGGTGTTCCTGACCACCTCGATCGCCCCTTTGGAGAGGAGATTGTCGATCTCCTGCACCAGAAGGTCCCGACGCAGAGAATCGGAAGGGGCCTGAGTCGGAAGGGGCACCCGAGATAAACTGGGGTGCCGATGGAAGTACAGTCGCAGACCGGATTGAATGACGTCGATGACCCAAGAGTCCGACGTTATCTCTGTCCAACGGTCGTAAAACAGCGACAGCCTTCCCCCGACTGGAGGCAAATCAAGGTGAGAACCTTCACTTGCGGCCTCGACGAGGCCCCCGAGAGGAGAAACCACCTCGGGAAGTGACAGAGTCCTTAGACTTTCCAGCCTGAGACTGCCAACGAGCCTGGCCACGTCGGTGCTTCTTATGAGCAGAAGGAGCAGACGGAGCCGAAGGCGTAGCCGGCTGTCGCAGCAAAAGCTGGTCCTTCGAATGACGAAGAACTTCGCCACGAACAGCTTCCACGGAACCATGGAATAACTGAGGTCCCACCAAAGAGGCAGACCTCAGAACAGCACGGTGCTCAGAAGGAAGGGATGGTAAAGAATCCAACACCGCATCCCGGCGTGCCAGCTCCAAATTAGCCGTGTTACAGGCGTGAGCATGTGTCAAGTTCATAAGAGCCTGTGACAAAACACAAAAAGGCGCCTGAGCGTCATCAAACTCCCCTGGTGGAAAATATTCAGCCAGAGCAGCGACGACATGGTCCGCGAGAGATAACATACCCAGCATCTCTCGGGACAGGCCCACCATAGACTCAACTACCGACATCGGGAGAACTGCCAACTTAGGCTTAGTCAACCCGAGGGAAGAAGAATCCTCATCCACAGTAGTCATCCCTTGGAAGACTGGTGGAGAGACGGAATCATAAACATGAAACCGCGATGGAGGCAGAAAGGCATCAGCTCTAGAAAAGAAGGAACCCTTGAGGGCCTTAGAACGCATTTTGGCGTCTAAGCCCTGGAAGGACTCAACAACCTGAGCAGATTGCAGAGGACGCAAGTCCCCGGAGCTAGAAAGCTCAACAGGGTTACGGCGCTCCACAGTGGACCGCGGCCGGACGGTCACAGAAGGCTGGTCGGAAGGTTGAACATCCGGCAATAAGCCAAAGACGAAATCCAAAGCCTGCCCCAAGACTGACGAGGGGGGCCCATCACCTTCAAGATACTCGTCATCCTCCGTAGCAGAGGAGGCGTAGCCCAACTCGGGCTGACCAGCAGAAACCTCCTGTGAATACTGTGCAGTATCCAAGGGGCCAGGCGAGACATCTCGGCGACCGACCAAAGGAGGTGATGCCTCAGGAGGCACAGGGAGGCCAACTTGAGGGTTGCCAGAAAGCAACTGGGTGAGCGCCAAAACGGCCTGGCGCAGGTCACCCTGAGAATCCATCGCAGCAGTATCGCCCGACGGAGTGTCCTCCCAATGGACCCTTCCGGTAGAAGAACCCATATCCTCAGAAGAGACCGACGTCGAACGTCGATCGGCAGACAGAATAGGGACACGGTGAGAAGACACCGGAGGATAGTCCCGATTGTGACGCCCAGGGGCCATCACTGACCTCTGCGAAACAGAAGGTCCTGCCTGCAAATCCTCTAAAGAGACCCACGCCGCACGTCGATCGGTAGCTGGACCGAGGACACGGTGAGAAGACACCGGAGGATTGTCCCAAGAATGACAGGAACCTGTCATTGGCCTCTGCGCAGCAGACGGCCCCAACTGCCTATCCTCTGAGACCGACGGCAAGCATCGATCGACACCCAGACTCGGAACACAGTGAGGAATCACCGGAGGAAGGTTCCGAGAGTGACAGCTAACAGGGGCTGTCACTGACCGCTGCCGAACAGCAGGCCCTGGATGCCAACGTCCCAACACCATCCCGCTAGGCGGCACACTAGCAGGGAAGGTGGAACAATAAATGATTCACTCGAGGGACGAGGAATCGCTGCCGAAGTGACCGGCCGGCTCAACCGACTAGGAGCAAACCTAGCCAGATGAGACGGAGCAGACAGCAAACCCGCACAGCCCAGCCGCGAGGCTGGGGGAGGCTGAGAACACACAGACACACCAGCAGATACAGCCTCGGTCCCCCGAGACTGTAGACCATCCCCAGAGGTGATGGAAGAGCCACCATCAGACAGAATAGGATCTGGAGTAGCAACTTCCTCAACAACAGTCGACGGTGTAGGAGGCAGATCGGAGAGGGTCACCGAGCTGACCTCGGAAAAGCTCTCAACGAAAACAGACGCCTCAATAGTGACATCAGAAGACAGAGAGACCGCGGTCTCCTCGTCAGGTATCACTGAACTAACACCGCCAACAGTTGCAGAGGAACTCGCCACAGAAGGCAGATCAGAATCCTGTGTGACAGAGTCACCACGTGCACCAGCAGAAATGTCTGCTACGGCACGGCTACCCTTACCCCGAGAACGAGTGGTTCTAGCTCTGGACAGAACCACCTTGTTAACAGAAGCCCCGAATTTAGAGGACCAAACCCCACAAATACCACATGATTGGGCCTGAGTGCAATTGTTGCAAGTGACACATGTGGAATGAGAGTCGTCCACATGCTTCACATGCAAGCAAGAGGTACAAGGAATAGTCTTTGGCATTATATCAAATTAATCAAGCTTCCCGCCGACGGAAAACAGCACGAAGGTCGTGTTCACACGTGGGGGAAAAACAAGATCAAGTGTGAAGAAACAAGCAATAAAAATACAAATTAACATTAATTAACAATAATTTGGTAGCTTGACAAAAGGATACAATCCACTTGCACACTAAGAATGTAGAATAAGTTGTTCACGAAGAATAAACAGCATAATTAGCACGAGTCACAAAAATTTCCGACCATGTACAATGGCGGAAATAAAAGGAATTGACGTCACGGTTGTTGTGCATGCGCTCGGTAAACGCAAGAGGTGTGCAGAGAGAGTACCTGTAATTTCGAGCGCTGGTCTCGCTCGACCCTTTTTTCGATCTTTTTCGTGCTTTTGCACTCTCGTACTTTTTCAACTCGTTTGGAAAAGATTCTAAAAGCTTGAGTTAGTTCCGAATTAGGGCTTGCACTTATGTTACAGCCAATTGTAAACAATTGTGAGTAGGATGAAAAGAAATACGTAATCACTAGAAATATAGAGTCGAGCCTCTTCTGTTTGCAGCATTGCATTTAAGAGATGTGCATCTTCTATTGGCAGCATTGCATATAGAGGTGAATAGACCAGAATTGATTTGGCTGTGGCTCCATCATACATCAGGCTGCAGTGCATTTCAATTTCCATAAACTGTAATAACAATGTTTCTAATTATACTTTCAGTAGTCCAAACATGGCCTGAAAGTCTGTAATATAATTTTTTGGTTTGGTACGTCCTTTCAAGGACGTACCAAACCAAAAAATTGTGTTACGGATATTCAGCTCATGTTTTGGACTATGCTTACAGCTGAATCATAAGTACAGATTTAATATTTGTATGTGTACTACTTTCTGTTCAGGCATCTAATATGCCAATTGTAAAAAAGTTGGTCAACTGATGGATCCTTTTGGTTAACCAATAGTCTGTTTGCCTTGATTTTTGTTTGCGTAACCTCTAGGGAAACAGAACGATCGTTCACCTGAAATGTCGAGGCCTGCTCATAGGTGGACTTCATATAGTGGGGCATAAAAATACAGCAATGTTTGGGCCCTGGTATACCTTAGACTATTTTAGATATCTGAATGTAGCAATCAATACCAACTGTGCACATTGACGATTTTGTTCAGACTCTTCTTTATTAAGATCAATTCATTTGGAAAATGGGAATGAACAATTATTATTTATTTATTTATTTATTTATTTATTTATTTATTTATTTATTTATTTATTGATGTTTGAGGTAACATATTTCTGTACAATTTCTGCACAATGGCTGATCATGACCACAACATGGAGATAAAGTCAAGTTTAGTCAATCATTTATATCCATGCTGCCCATTTTAGATGACTTCCACCCCAAGCATTGGTGACATGTTCCTATTTTACCAGTAAAACAGAGCTTGTTCACCACAGTAAACATTACTAAACAAGCACTGCTTTGAACAGCTATTATTTTTTGTAATGATAAGATGTACTTATGAGTACTACCTGTACATTTAAGGACCTTACATAAATTAGGAAATGATGATTGAACTTGTAGTTCAATGGTACAGTTAGTGGCTACATGAACATACAAAAGGAAATCGTTCTCTGCACCAAACATGCCCAGAAATTACCAATGACCATTTAGGTTACATGTGGGTTACATGTACGTGTAGGTCATTTGTAAAATATGCAAATGAACTACAGTTGAAGCGGTTAACCGATTAATCGATTAACCAATGATCAACATCTTGATCGATCAAAAAAGTAATTGATCAATTAACCGTTACTTTTGAACTACTGTATTTTCTGGGTTAACAAAGGAATAGACTTGCTCCAAAACTAGCAAACATTGTCACACTGACTCACATCAATTATATGAGACACAATAAAGTAGAATT
Organism: Pictodentalium vernedei; assembly: GCA_031216915.1. NCBI lineage: Eukaryota > Metazoa > Mollusca > Scaphopoda > Dentaliida > Dentaliidae > Pictodentalium > Pictodentalium vernedei. The sequence goes on from CM062294.1 coordinate 109,412,783, forward strand.
CAAATGACTAGTCAACAACGACTTTCCTGGAACTGACTGTCGACCCCAAAATCCAAGTCGACTAGTCACTACTTGTAGTATTGAAAGAGTAAATTGTCCATCACATAAACAGTGGGTTAAAATTCGGCCTAAAATGCATTTAAAGCTTCGAACATCAAACACAATGTACAAATGGGACATTAAAGCAAAGCTTGTGCACCTATGTGGGTACGTTTCATTTCCATGCAGCTTTTGTGCGATTTATGACTCCGACAACATCAGAGGCAAATGCCAACTCTCAGTCTTTGAAATGTAACGCACGTGTTTTGAGTAGAATTCAAGTGGTTAAATCAACCAACATAACTCCAAGACATTAAATTCATAGCTATCAATAAATGTTGTGAAATCAATGATGAAATCATTCAAAGAATGTCTGAACAATACAACTAATAATAATATAATAACTCTTTGGCCAGCCGCTGATTTGTCGCGGTCCTCATAAGAGAAGGCCATCATTCCCCCTGCACCCCACCCCCTCTTCCCCTCCTCTCCTCCCAGCATTCAGATATAAACTGCTTAATAGTGTCCCTCACTTCCTCTTTTTCAATTTCTTCAATAAGCATTCCTACCCTCTCCCTCGTGTCCCCCTTCAGCCATCTATCCTTTGTTTCTTCACCCCACTTCTGCATTATTCTTCCAGTAAATTTTATTCTATGAGGTATATACTGTGGGCATTCCAAGAGAAAATGTTCCAGGGTCTCCACTACTCCAGAGTGGCACATTTGGCATCCCTTTTCCCCATCTCTCCCAATTTTTCCCCGAAGCTCCAGTGATCTTGATCTCAGTTTGAACAGCAGTGACCCTCCAAAGGTGCCATCTAGGTACTTCTCAAAAGCTGGCTTTTCTTTATATTGTAACCCCTGCAGTGATCTTTTCACGCTAACCCCTGCTCGCCAGTTTCGATTGCAATCTTCCATGACTCTCTCTTTGACAAACCTTTTGCCTTCTTTCATTCCTACTTCTATGTTTGAGACCTCTATAGAGTAATTGTCCATTAGTTCCCTCACATGTTTTGACCACCCCGTTTCTATATTAGAATTCCAAATGGTATCGAGCATCAATTTGCACCACCGGTTGTCAGGCAGGTTTCTCAAGTAGTTAAAGTAACACAGTTTTCCCAAATCTACCCTGTCCTTGATTTTCATCCACCCAAGCTCCCCCCTTACTGCTTCCAAAGCTGCAGCATTACTCGACCCTGTTATCCATCTGCCGGCATCATTTTGAGTATTTTCCAACTTCTTAGTAACGGTTTGGTTTAATGGAATCACGTCCGTGCCATACGTTATACTTGGTAAACCCACCCCCTCCCACAGTGTTTTCCCCACAAAGACCTTGTTGAAACTATTTTTCCCTAAAAGTTTTAGTTGGTTCAGAATTCTTTTCCCCTTCAGAATCAGTTTGGCTGAGTAATTTCTGTACACCCCTCTTCCCGTTATATTTATGCTTACCCCTAGATACTCATACTCTCCCGTTTCTCCTACAGCGATTTGTTTGCTTTCCCCTTCGGGGATTGAGAACTCCCCCACTCTCCATCTCTTCGTCATATCTACCTTACGTCCAACGGGTATTACCTTGCTTTTATTTTCATTTAGTTCGAGCCGCCAAGTGTTCCCATAACTACCAACAATTTCCAGCAATTTCTCTAGCCCCTGTTCAGTTCTAGACATTAACACCATGTCGTCCGCAAAGAATAAGCCTGGTATCTTTATGTCTCCAACATTTACCCCCTCCGCACTCTGAATTAGTTCGTCCCCTAAATCTTTAACATACAATGCAAACAAAATCGGTGAAAAGATACACCCCTGCTTGAGGCCTATATCCATAGGGACTCGTTTTGTAGTGATACTCCCTAGACTGAGTTGGCTTTGCACATCTGTATACAGTGCTTTCATGATTCCCACAAAGTCACCCCCCAGTCCGATGCCCTCGAGCTTTCGCCACATACCTTCCCTCCACACTCGGTCGTACGCTTTTTTCACATCTAGAAATGCCAGAAACATCTTTTTCTTTTCAGCCTTTGTTGATTCTATCAGTTGGGTGAGTGTAAATAGGTGATCAGTGACTCTTCGTCCTTTCCTGAAACCATTTTGAATTTCTCCTAGAAAACCTTTCTCTTCAATAACTTCCTCTAGTCTACTGTATATGACCTTACAGAATACTTTTCCGATGTTACTACTAACTGATATCCCCCTATAGTTATACATACAATGCAATTTTAAATTCCAAGTTATCCAACAACAGTAACGTCTGTCTGATTTCGCTATAAAGGCAAAAATAAATATCAATTGTTAGCATATAGATGCTCTATGTTGTATATAAAATAAGAAAAGTCAAATTTAAAGCTTTTAGACCAACTCAGTCGGTGGTGATGAGGATTATTTATCAATTTCGCCGCCAAACTGAGAAGAGACTACTCGCCGAGAACAAGATTTTGACTGTTAATTAACACCGAGAAGAGACTACTCACCGAGAACAAGATTGTGACTGTTAATTAACACTGACTGCATGTAGTATCATTTGTTCTTGGTAAGTAGTCTGTTCTCAGTGTAAATACCAAATTAATAAATAATTCCCATCACATAGACTTTAAATTTGTGTTTTTAAATATAGAAACATAATTCCCATCACCATTTACCAGGGCTTTGGCCCTGCAAGTCATAGACTTGGCTGGTTTAAAATTGTCTGTTCTTTTGTTGCCTATACTGGTACATACAATTCCCATCACCATTCACCAGGGCTTTTTTCTTGTTGAAAGGATCTTAGATCATAATCGAGGCTTGAATGATGTCAGAAACCTGCTCTCAAAATTCAAGATATCTGCTTCAATTTCGTCATATACTACGTCATCGTCAATTGCCAGAAGGCCATCCTTTGACCCGAAAATTTTATTAACAATTTTGCTGACTGTCACATCGTCGTTTGTTTTCCTCAAATTGCGCCTCAAATTTTCCATTAGATGACGAGTGCGTAATGTGTGAAGCACTGTGTATTGTCCAGCCTGAGGTATATGTTGCACTAATTTGTACATAATATAAAGTCGATACTTTTATTTTCATTTTCAAATTTTGTTTTGTTCTCGGCAAGTAGCCTCTTCTCGGTTCCGAGCCAAATGTGGGAATTAATAAATAATCCCATTCACCATGACCGTAGACCTGGCTGGTTTAAAATTGTTTTGTTACTAATTTGTACATATATATATTAGATACATGCCTTATACGCTAACAATCAACTTGTTGTTCTCGGCAAGTAGCCTCTTCTCGGTTCCGAGCCAAATGTGGGAATTAATAAATAATCCCATTCACCATGACCTTAGACCTGGCTGGTTTAAAATTGTTTTGTTACTAATTTGTACATATATATATTAGATACATGCCTTATACGCTAACAATCAACTTTTATTTTAGTTTTGAAATATTATTTTGTTTTGTTCTCAGCAAGTAGTCTCTAGAGTAGATACATGCCTAATACGCAAACAATAGACTTCTGTTTGCATTTTTAAATTTTGTTTTGTTCTCAGCAAGTAGCCTCTTCTCGGTTCGACTCCGAAGGTGGTAATTAATAAATAATCCCATTCACCATGACCGTGGACCTGGCTGGTTTAAAATTGTTTTATTACTAATTTGTACATAATATTTAGTAGACACATGCCTTATACGCTAACAATAAACTTATATTTTTTTTTAAATATTATTTTGTTTTGTTCTCGGCAAGTGGTCTCTAGAGTAGATACATGCCTTATACGCAAGCAATAGACTTCTGTCTGCATTTTTAAATTTTGTTTTGTTCTCAGCAAGTAGTCTCTTCTCGGTTCGGCACCGAAGGCAAAGTATTAATAAATAACCCCCTTAACCATAGACTTGGTCGGTCTAAAGTTGTTTTTTCTAGCTTTTACATAAATAGAGTGCCTATATGCCAACAATTAATATTTATTTTTGCCTTTATTTATTATTTTAATTTGTTCTCGGTTGTTCTCGGTAAGTAGTCTCACCATTTTTGAATGCATGTGGGTTTGAAATTGACCCAGTCTCGTTAAGCTAAACAGCCTGGAATAAGAATCACTCTTTTCACTGCTCCATTTCAAGAAATTTGTTAAAAGTTAAAACCAACTGCCAATCTCAATAACCTCAAGAATGTAAGTTTCAGCATTTTGGAGGTAAATGTGAATGTAACTTCGGGTCCCTGAAGTGTCAGCCTCGGATGATTTGGACCCGGGAAGAGTTGGACCTGATTCTTTTTGAAGGAAGACTCTGCCTCCACATGGAGACTGAATCTTCTCACCTTTGATGTTGATTCTTTCTGGGGAAAAATCATTTTTAATAACCAGTTATCACCCAAGCGAATTGTCTCTCCCCCCCCCTTCCTTACCCTATACCCCAGATTTTAACATGGATGAGACTCCAGACATTATGGAAAACTGACTCCAGACGGCAGAAACGCACATACATGCATCATCTCTTATTAATTTTATTTTACACCCATTTGGTATAAAGGCAAAGTTTATATCATGCACCCTTTGTTGCAAACAGGTATAAGATAACGAATACACCCAAACTAGCCTCCAACCAAACCAGCCTCTAACATTTTTACCCAAACCGGCCTCCAATGAACCCGAATCGGCCTCTACATTTTACCCAAACTTACTCCAAAATTTTACTCTGAACATCCATCCGCCACAGTTTTTTTACTCTGAACATCCATCCGCCACAGTTTTACCCAAACTGGCCTCCAAATATTTTATGGGTGGGAAAAAGAAGTACACAGACTTTTTAAATTGTGGACATACATTTATTAACACAATAATTGTTTGATCAATCTAATTTTTAAAAAGCCACAAGAACAAAAACAGACATAAAATATTTTGATCTATTGTTGTTTGTGGCAGATGATATGATTCCAGTGGTTTTCTATAAAACACCCTTTGGTTAATCACAGAGAACACTCAAATGAAAGCGTCAATGACACTGTAGCTCAACTTGACAAACTTGATCTTGGTAAGTTATAAGTGAAATGGCAAAATTGAAGATCATTGGTACCAATGTTATTTGGTGAAATTTCAACATAACAGCATTATGTGTGCACAACGTCATCTGGAGTAATCCATGTAAAGTGTAAGACTGGCTAAAGGAAGAATGTTGATACACAAATACTGTAAGTTCAGAGGTTATTGTAAATGGCAACTTTTTTCTCAGAAATGAATGCTAATCAATAGCTCTTAACTAAAGGTCTTGCCTAATGAACACACCAAGTTCAAAAACAATCATATGATAAATGTGGCCTGTAGGCCAGGTCAAAGAAGAATGTTGATGCACAGATGCAATAAATTCAAAGATTGTTGCTAACAGCAACAGTTTCTGATGGAAATGAAAAGAAAATCAATAACTCCTATCTTGGTCACCCTGCATAAGCATACAAAGTTTCAAAACAATCTGATAATGAATGCACCCGAGGTCTAAGGCATGCCAAAGGAAGATGTTAATGCACAAATGCACAATGTTTGAAGGTCATTGCTTGTGGCAATGTTTTTTTTTTCTCTCTTTTTTATGGAAATTCATAAATCTACTCTGTAGAGAGTGCAAAAGGAGAAGTTGCTGTACAAATGCAGTAAGTTCAAAGGCTGGTGATAACGACAATATTTTTTTATGGAAATGAAAAAAAAAGTCAATAGCTCACATCTAAAGGTCACCCGAACACACTTACCAAGTTTCAAAGTGATCCAATCATAAAAGGGCACAAAGGTCGTTGCAAGCGGCAACATTTTTTGACAGAAATGGACGAAAAGCGATAACTCCCATATAGGTATCACCCCACACAAGCACACCAAGTTTCAAAGCGATCCAATCATAAATGTGCCCTGCAGGGTGTGTCAAAGGGACATATTGATGCATTGATTGATGTGATTGCCAGATCGCCCCAAACAAGGATACCAAGTTTCAAAGCAATCTGATCATAAATGCGACCTGTGAGGTGTGCCAAAGGAAATTGTGAACGTACATACGTGCGTACACATGTACGCCGAACGACGAGAAGTGATGGCAATAGCTCAGCTTGACTTTGTCAAGTTGATCTAAAAAATCAATAGCTCACATCTAGAGGTCACCCCGAACACACATACCAAGTTTCCAAGTGATCCGATAATACAGTTAAAACTAGAAGTCCTGTCATGAACTGTGCACTTATCTAGGCTTAATTGCGCGCAATTGCCATATCGAATGGCACTCAAAGCATGGCAGGTTCTCCTTGTTACCCATAGCAAACACAAGCAATGTTCCTGCCAATGGACCTCCGGGTTACTCGGAGGTCCATTGGCTGAAACTTTGCTTGTGCACAGGCCGTACGTGCAGAATTTGATAGCCATACCATCGTCACAACGCGTAGATTAACACGCAAATCGACGTGCTATTTGTGCGCATTTCAGGACAGGACTTCTAGTTTTAACTGTAAATGTGCCCTGATGGGTGTGCCAAAGGGAAATATTGAAGCCTGACTAAACTAAAGTTCAAAGGTCGTTGCCAGCGGCAACACTTTTGGACAGAAATGGAAGAAAATCGATAGATCCCATATAGATATCACACCACACAAGCACACCAAGTTTCCAAGTGATTCAATCATAAATGTGCCCTGCAGGCAGGGTTGGTGATTTTTTTTATTGAAGATTTTTTGGATTTAAATCGATTTATTTGATTTTTATTTCCATACTATAAATTATTCACCAGAAGCTACTTTTTCTCACATGATTCCTTTAGATAAAAGAAACTCGAATGTATTGGCAGCAGTTTGTATCAATGGCTGCCCAAAGAATGGACACAAATAACTGATACTAAAACATTTACCTATGTTAACCATTTCAGTCTTTTAGGTGGTATCAGGGGAAGAATTCCAGAATATATTTGGCACAGAATAGACATTTGGCATAGATGGAAATAGAGAGAAATCATTAAAACTTGTGTTTTCTCATTGCTACAGCATTGCTGGAACAGGAAGGAAGATGACTTCTTGAAAATCATTTTTGATACTTTTGATACTTAAATCACTGATCGCTGTTCTTGGAGTTGATTTTGTATTTTTGATGTGTTCACTGAAAGATTATCATATATATGGTTTAAAATCTATGTTCACTTAAATATAGTTTTATTCATGTTAGCTGAAAATTACATAAACTTATAAAAGATTTAGGAACATTTAACTTCCCCACAGCATGTTCCAGCAGTCAAGACAGAGTGGGCTGTATATTCTCACTCCATAGATTAGTTTTAACTGTCAAAAACAAGGGCTACCGTATTTACTCTATGTATTGGGACACTCTATGATTTGGGACACACAATTTTTCCAGAAAACTATATTTTTTTTATGCACCAAAGTTTGGGACATTCAGGAGATTTGTTTCCAGTTGGCCCGTCGCTAGTAGCAGACGACACTCATAGAAAAAATTCTTGGGTAACTAAAAATTTTCATTTTTTGCTTCCAAAACATAGCTTATGATTCCTTACTGGAACGAGCGCAGTATGCTCGTTCCAATGAGGGATCATAAGCTATGTTTTGGAAGCAAACAATGAAAATATAAAAAAAAATTGGACGGCGATTTTCGTATATAGTGATGGAAAACGAATCACACAACTTTATTCAGCATCAAATCAAGACCAGGCTCTGTTCTTTCCCCTTTCCTAAGAATTGGGACACCTGTGAAAATAATTATTTTCAGCTGTCCCAATACATAGAGTAAATACGGTAATAACTGTATTTCAACAGTTAATATGCATTCCATCTTGTTTCAGCTCATTTCCAAGTTGATTTGAAAATATTTCTGAATATTTGCAAATTTTTTATTTAAATCAATGATTTTTTATAAAAAAAAAAATCATTGATTTAAATCGATTTAAATCACTGGATTTAAATTATGCCAACCCTGCCTGCAGGGTGTGTCAAAGGGAAATATTGATGCATAACTGCACTAAGAAAATCGATAGCCCCCATCTAGAGTTCACCCCAAACAAGCACACCCACGTTTCAAAGTGATCCAGTCAACTGCAGGTTGTGCCAAAGAGAAATATTGATGCATAATTGCACAAAGTTCATCGAAGGTCATTGTCAGCGGCAACATTTTTCGACAAAAATTTAAGAAAATTCCTAGCTCCTGTCTACAGCTCACCCCAAACAAGCATACTAAGTTTCAAAGTGATGTGGTCAAAAATGTCCACTGTAGGGTGAGCCAAAGAGAAATAGTGATGCACAACTGCACTAAGTTCATCAAAAGTCATTGCCAGTGGCAACATTTTTTGACGGAAATGGAAGAAAATCAATAGCACCCATCTAGAGGTCTACCCAAGCAAGCATACCAAGTTTCAAAGTGATCTGGTCAAAAATGTCCACTGCAGGGTGAGCCAAAGAGAAATAGTGATGCACAACTGCACTAAGTTCATCAAAAGTCATTGCCAGTGGCAACATTTTTTGACGGAAATGGAAGAAAATCGATAGCACCCATCTAGAGGTCTACCCAAGCAAGCATACCAAGTTTCAAAGAGATCTCATCATAAATGCGACCTGTGAGGTGTGCCAAAGGAAATTGAGGACGTATGTACGTACATACGTATGTATGTACATATGGACGTATGTATGTACGTATGCCGACAGACGAGAAGTGATGGCAATAGCTCAGCTTGACTTTGGCAAGTTGATCTAAACAACGCTAAACCTTGTAAAAACAAATGTTTGTTCCATTTTCATTTGATTTGTGCATGACATGTTGTTTTCATAATCAGTGGCACCAGATCACATCAAAATTTTGGGAATGCATTTTTGAAAAAGAATAACCAGTCAGCATTCAGTCTGAATAATACCAGTTTGTTTTGGAAAGCTTGTTTCAGGAAAAAGCGTAGTAGCCAGTCGTCACACAGTTTCTATAGTACCATCTTGTCACTGTATCAACAACCTTTTCAGGAATTTTAGGGATTTGGAAACAAGTTCTGTTTATTCCATTTTGAGTATTTTCAAATGGATGATTAAATTTTCTGTTCCAGTATGTGGATAAAATTTTCGGAAAAGGAGGTAGGCCAACATTTTGCTCTCGCATTTCTTATTATTTAAATTTTGCTACAGTGTCATGAAAAGCTACTAACAGGCCAATGTGGTTAAAATTAGAGCTGTAGGTTTTTAAATTTCTTGTTCGGTTTCGGTTTTGGTTTTTCAGGTGGAGAAAAACCTCGGTTCGTTTCGGTTTTCGGTTTGTTCATGAGGCCAAGTAAAATTCAATAAAACTCATTCTTATGTCCAGAGTCATAATTGAATGGTAATGAAATTGAGTGAAACTCGATGAATGCCCGAAATATGCTATAATACATGAAGAATCAGGAAGGCCAATATAATAATTACCTAAATATACAGAACTTTTATTGTGCTTGGCCATTTTTTGAGGTCTGACACCTACACGCAACTTGAGGAAAGCTGCAAACACAACTAAACTGAAATGTCGGAAATTCACAGAATGTAGCCTTCCCAGAATAGTGAGAGTACCCAGGCACTGCCATTGGCAGTGTCTGGGTACTCTCACTACTCTGGGATGGCAACATTCTGTGAATTTCTGCAGCAAGAGCTGGCATGGGAGTATTTAATAAAAAAACAAAAAACCTTAGATTACGGGATGTCGACGGTTTCGGTTTTTTAAAAAAACTAAAAACCTCGGTTCAGTTTCGGTTAACCTACAGCTCTAGTTAAAATGCGTGAATGCCGTTTTGGGTAAAATTGTGGAGGTCGGTATGGGTAAAATTGCGGAGACCGGTTTAGCTGGAGGCCGGTTTGGGTGTAATTCTAAGATAAATATCAACATCATTTCATTGTGGTCCGAGCAATGCAGAAGTGGAATTAAGCATAGTCCTTGCCAGAGTACCAGTTGATATTCGCAATGTCCCAGCTATATCTGACTGGTACCTGACTAGGAATACAGCCATATAGAATCTGTTGTTAGGATTTAGTTTCGAAAATTTCAGTTCACTGCTGGTTTCACTTCCCAGGGGGTATCCGTATTAAAAACGACATATATAGCTTTTAATTTAGAACGCAGGTTACTATGGATAGGGTCAACTTTTGAATACCGCTAACATGTGAGAATCACTTGGCGACTGTTACAGAAAAAAATTAAATAAATCAACCCACTAACATGATGTTATTTGATTTATTTGTGACGAACAACAAGATATTCAATTGTTTAAATACCTATACCTCAGATGGAAGCACATAAGAGTTTACAATTGCCTTTGTGTTTATATGCACACAGAAATTTGTGAGTTCTGATGTGCTAGACTCCCACTGTCAAGTGGACTTGCGGCCCGGGAAAATCCACTTGATTTTTTGTACATCCGATGATCAACTTTAAAATTTAAATTTACAGGGACAGGAGAACCGTGACTTGTCAACTCGACTTTGGGGTACCGATTAGCCAACCTTATAACTCCAGAGCCTTTTGAACCCTAATTTCTATATGTCTTGCTTTAATGCATACCTTAATTACTATTATAAATTCTGTACAGTTAATATAATATTATCAATCTCTTGTATGTATTATATCATGTTTAAATATGAATAAATATTGTTTAAACTACATGTACTTGGTACTTGACACTGTGGTCATTACCGCCTCCTCCCTGAGAGGAGGTGGGAATAGCAGGTAACTGGAGGCCTCATGGGGGCCTGAGGCGCTCAACCGACAAAATTGTTTATTTACTTACTAGCATTTAAGGTTACATATTTGTGCCCAATGGCTAAACATGACTGCAACATGTGGATGAAGTCAAGTTTAGTCAATCGTTTTGACCCATGTTGCTAATTTTTAGAGGGTTTCCACCCAAGCATCCTATTTTACCAGTAAAAATAGAGCTAGTTTACCAATATTTGATGAATTTTCCGGCCCCTGTGGATTAACAATTCACGGCTCAATTTCTTTGCCTATTTTTTTTTATCTCAACTCTGCGTTCATTGGTAGGTTGCATCTATTTTCATATTATCACTGCTAGTCCTGTGAATATTTAATACATAAAAACCTCCCTATTTGGGGATCCGGAAGATTCGGCCTTGGATTTTTCAGCCCTGAGAAGATTCAGTAATTGACTGCTAATTAGTCTAATCATGTTCTGTCTGGTGGTTTGGCAATTGACAAGTGACAATATTATTGTCAATGACAAGAGGTTTAAGATAATTATTTATTATTTCTTATAACATTAGATAACATTATTTCACAACTTAACAACACAAAAACTCAAACACTACAATTTTACATATTATATACATATAAACAAAATGTCACACAAAACTCTGGTGGAGGTATAAGTGTAATCATTTGAAGATATATAGATGTAATTACAAACATTATTTTTTAGTTTTTCCTTGTCTGTAAATTTTATTTGTAAAGATGGAGGCAATCGGTCATTCTAACATCTACGTCTCAAACGTTGGTCCATAGTGAATCTAGTTCCTTGTCAATTGTAGTTTATTTCCTTTAATATTTGGCGTACAATGTATCATATTCAGGATGAATGATGAATGAAAAGTTTCAGCACATCGAAGGCGCACACGGACAATGTGGGATTTGAAATCTGATGAATGAAACATTCCAGCGTGCCAAAGGCGCACTGGGACTATGTGGGATTTGAAATCCCTTGCGACCCAAATAACTTTATTTGCTTAGTAATTCACCTTCAGGTTATGTGACGCTTGGCATATCATATGGGGGTCATAGAGTGAGAGGCCAGGGGCAATAACAATTAATGTAGTAAAGAAACAAACCATCTTGGTGGTTACTTCCAAGAGTCAGTCAACAACAGTCAAGATATCTCTACCGAATATCATAATAAAAACAAATGACAATGGGAGAAACAACTTGCGAAGTACCGTCAAAACTAAACAAACTCGGTGGAAACTTCCAAGTGACAATAACAGACAACATTTCTCTGTATCTGCATTCTTACGTAGCAGTAATCCATTGAGGCTTTAATGCTACGGGATAATTCTCATTTAGTTAAGTCACCGTCGAAGTTAAAAAAAAAATTCCCACAGACAGCGAACAATACAGTATGTTTCAAGTCAATTGATGGAATAGTTTTCGTAGTGACTGGACATGTTTCGGTTTCTAATATTTTGGATTCAAATGTTGGACTTTTAATTAATAGCTTACATTCAAGCAAAGAGGCAAGAAATTTTTTTCACAAAATAGACCAAATTCTTATCAAAACTCATTATAAAAAAAAAATTTTTCCACAAAATATGTAAAATTCTGATAAAAAAATCATTAAAATATATTCAAATAATAACTTTTCTAATTAAGTGAATAAAATATAAATATAAAAAAAAAATTAAACTCAAAGTGAGACGATTCGGCCCAACACCAGGGCCGAATCTTCCAGGCCCTTTATTCAATTTGCCTGATTGCACGTATCAGTCCATGGTTGCGGAAAGGGTAAAAATTATCAATTTAGACATTTAGTAACAATTATGACAATTTTAACAATTTACATTGCATAACCAAAATACAATTTGTGGGCGAAACCATCCACTTCCGCATGTGAGGCGATACGACCCGGAGTGAAATGACCAAGGATAAGGAGGATTGAGGCGAAACGACCTGCGGGGAGAACGGGAATTGGGGCGAAACGACCCGGGACCATCCAGGCATCCGCGGCGGGACGAAAACGTTTGTGTCACCTGGAACACAAGTTTGAGTCCGCTTTGTTTTTTTTCGTGCCTCACATTTCAAGTTATTGTTCAAGAAACTGATGTAAAGATTGTAGACGAAACACTCCGCTTTTCCTTGACATTTCCGAAACTGAGAAAGGTTCGACAATTTGCAATATTCTGTGCTGTGAATTCCGGAAGCGGTCATCATTTGGAGCAACTCTAATGGTTACGGGACGTATGAACCAAAAGCCATTCGTCCCGGGACGATTCATTCGATCTGTTTCGCCCCAAAATGACAAAGGGGCGATCCGTCGCAAATATCTGGACGATTCGTCCCAACACATTTTTAAGAGTGTTGATACGATGGATCAGGGACAACCCACCCCAGGGACAACCCACCCAGGTCTATTTTTGGGTGGTCACTAAAAGAGGTAGTCCGAGTCCGAGTCGAAAAAAAGCCGAGTCGGAATGTTTTTTTATTATTAAAATCTTCATATGATAGACATGGGTGCAATTCTGACATATATTATGTCTCGATGATAGGGGAATATATGTACCAAACCTTGGTTTTCAAAACATATTTTTGTAGAATTTATTGACAATTTATCACTTTCAAGTCACTAAAAGAGGTAGTTGAATCGCCGAGTCGGATTAGTAATCACTTAAAACAACACTATTGGTCCTTTGATACTGATTATCTGATCACGAATAAAAAGATATTAATAATAACAACCGACCATAGTTCACTCAAACAAATCATTTTCAATAATATTAACCGATGCCCCACTAAACGAGGTAGTTGAATCGCCGAGTCCGAGTCGGATTAGTAATCACTTAAAACAACACTATTGGCCCTTTGATACTGATTACCTGATCACGAATAAAAACATATTAATAATAACAAGCGACCATAGTTCACTCAAACAAATCATTTTCAATAATACTAACCGATGCTCTTTAAACAAAAAGAACTGCATATAAGGATTCAAACTTCGTTGGAGCATCAAATCAAAAATGGATGCAATACTGTACGATCACAGCGACTCACTTTTGGACTTCAAGACTGTTATAAATATTTTAGCCGAACCAGATGAAGAGAAAATATCTTTTGTTCCACCTACAAGACCAAACGGAGGTGAAATGTACCTCATAAACAATAAAAAGGAAGCAACTTGTGACCAATATATATGGTGCAACAAAGGTTGTAATGACATTCCAAAAAAGAATCCAGTGATACAAAGAAGGGATTTCAAACTTAAAAGATTTGTTGGTGACAAAGTAGGCGACAATGGATTTAGACGAGTGTGTTATTTCTCTCGCATAAATGACTATGTGTTGGTGCATTATATAGGAGACGAAACCGTGTTTGTTGCAAGGCCACACGGGAACTCCAAGCAAAACGAAAAAGGTTAGTTGTATAATTATATATATATATGATGGCGAGAAACGAGGTAGTTTAGAAAATTTGTTCATTCATCTGTGAATGAAGGAATAACTAAATACATGGCAGAAAAATATTCATTCATTTATTTATTCATTCATTTATTCACCCCTTTATAGAGGCGAATAAGTAAATAAATAAATAAATAAATAAATAAATAAATAAATAAATAAATAAATAAGGTAGTTGACGAGAAATAAGGTAGTTGAGAAACGAGGTAGTTGGCGAGAAATAAGGTAGTTGAGAAACGAGGTAGTCCAGCCAGAGTCAACAGCTTAACAAGTCAATGTCTTTGGGAAATTCGTTCATTCATCCGTGAATGAAGGAATAACTAAATACATGCATGCACGCCGTCTATTTATTTATTTATTCATTCATTTATTCACCCCTTTATAGAGGCGAATAAATAAATAAATAAATAAATAAATAAATAAATAAATAAGATAGGTAGTTGGCGAGAAATAAGGTAGTTGAGAAACGAGGTAGTTGGCGAGAAATAAGGTAGTTGAGAAACGAGGTAGTCCAGCCAGAGTCAACAGCTTAACAAGTCAATGTCTTTGGGAAATTCGTTCATTCATCCGTGAATGAAGGAATAACTAAATACATGGCAGAAAAATACATGCATGCACGCCGTCTATTTATTTATTTATTCATTCATTTTTTCACCCCTTTATAGAGGCGAATAAATAAATAAATAAATAAATAAGATAGGTAGTTGGCGAGAAATAAGGTAGTTGAGAAATGAGGTAGTTGGCGAGAAATAAGGTAGTTGAGAAACGAGGTAGTCCAGCCAGAGTCAACAACTTAACAAGTCAATGTCTTTGGGAAATTCGTTCATTCATCCGTGAATGAAGGAATAACTAAATACATGGCAGAAAAATACATGCATGCACGCCGTCCATTTATTTATTCATTCATTTATTCACCGGGGACTCAATACTTTGAATTTGATGAGACACTGATGAGGCAACATTTGGTGACATGCATTGAGCGTAAAAAGTTTGATGTATTTCCAAAAAGGCATGTAAACAAAAAAAACCTAAATGTAATGTTTCTAAGTTGGATTTGTCATGTACAAAATGTAAGCTACCGGATATTTTTGATGATATGGTTCAATGTAATATTTGTAATATGTGGTATCATGTCAGTTGTGTACATTATAATATTTCAGATAGTGCTGATTTTCGTTGTTTTGCATGTTGCAAGTATATATGAATGAATGAATGAATGAATGAATGAATGAAAGAACAAAAAACATTTTGTGTGTAATTTCTTCCATCGATTTATGTAACCCTGTAAACTTGAGCATGTGTGTCAAAATATTTTTAGTGTCGTAGAAATGTTTTTATGTGTTTGGAAATATATGAATAATAATTTAGTTAATAAATACATTTGAAATAATTTGAATTAATTGTTTGTTGTTTTTTCATTAAATGAGTCCATCCGTATAAAGCAGAGTCGCAGATGATTTTCGTTGGGATGTACACTCCCGATCTTCCTTCTCGACTCGGCATTTTCCGACTCGGACTCGGCGATTCAACTACCTCTTTTAGTGACTTGAAAGTGATAAATTGTCAATAAATTCTACAAAAATATGTTTTGAAAACCAAGGTTTGGTATATATATTCCCCTATCATCGAGACATAATATATGTCAGAATTGCACCCATGTCTATCGTATGAAGATTTTTATGATAAAGAAACATTCCGACTCGGCTTTTTTTCGACTCGGACTCGGACTCGGACTACCTCTTTTAGTGACCACCCTATTTTTGGGGGAGGATTGTCCCACCTTTTGGGGCGGGTTTTCCCGATTTTTTTCTTATATTTGAAAAAAAAAATTGGGGGGATAGTAATATATAAAAAAGATTTTTACTCACTTTTTTATCGAAAATTATCCAACTTTATTGAAAATTATCCACAATCCACATTGATCCTATTAAGCAAGCTGGAGGCTCTGGGCTTAGGAGGCGAGTTTGTTGGAATTATGAAAGCATTATATTAAGACGTACAGAGTGGACTTAGCCTGGGAAACATTACAACAAAACGTGTGCCTATGGAGATAGGCCTAAACAGGGGTGTATCCTTTCGCCAATTCTGTTTGCATTGTACATCAAAGGTTTAGGAGATGAACTCCTGCATAGCGACGAGGGGGTAGCAGTTGGGGACTTAAAGGTCCCAAGGCTTTTTTTGCAGACGATATGGTGCTAGTGTCAGAAAGCGAAGAGGGGCTAGCGAAAATGCTGGGAATGTTGGGAAATATGGGAGCAACTGGAGACTCGAACTTAATGAAAGCAAGAGCAAAGTTATACCTGTTGGTCGCAAAGTGGACCGCTCTCGAAGGTGGAGAGTGGGGGAGTTCTGCATTCCGGGAGGTAGCAGCAAACTTCATAGTGTAGGCGAGACAGGTTACTACGAGTATCTGGGGGTAAATATAAACATCACAGGAAGAGGCATCTACCGAAACCACACAAATAAATTGATCCGGAAGGGGCACGAATCCTTATCCAAATGAAACTTACAGGGAGAAACAGTTTCAATAAGGTTTTCGTGGGGAAATGAAACTCAGAAAGCAAGAGCAAAGTTATACCTGGTGGGTCTGCGAAGCATAACATACAGTACGGAAGTTGTACCCCTAAACCAGACGGCTGTAAAGAGCTTGGAAATCCTGCAGAACGATGCAGGCCGATTGATAACGGGGTCGAGTAATGTCGCAGCACTATGAACATTCAGGGATGAGCTTGGGTGGATGAGGATCAAGGACATGATAGACCTATTGAAACTCTGTTATCTTAATTATTTGGTAAATCTCCCCGACAGCCGATGGTGTAAAGTAATGTTCCTGAAAATTTTCAACTCAAATATCAAGACGGGGTGGATGGTCTCAGTGAGAGAGCTAGTAGAGTACTACTCATTAAATATCTCGGACCTAGACATTGGGGCAAACCAGGGTTAAAAAGTCGTCAGAGAGAGGGTCATGCAGAATGGTAACCGTAATCGACGAGAGGGGGTCAAATCAAAGATGTCTTTGGGTGGCCTGCGTGATGAAGAGAAGTCTGGTTTTATAGAGTACCTTGATGGCACCTTTTGGGGTCATTGTTTTTCAAGCTGAGGTTGCAGTCCCTGGAGCTGAGAGGAAAACTTGGGAGAAACAGTGAAAAGGAGTGCCAGATGTGTAATTTGGACGTGATGGAGACCCTGTAACACTTTCTTCTAGAATGCCCAAAATACCAGTCTAAAAGAATAAGATTCACTGGGAGTATAATGGGGAAGTGGGATGGGAGAATGAAGGACATGTGGTTAGTAGAAGACTCAAAGGAGAGGATTAATATGCTAATCGGAGTGATTGGGAAGAATGGGGTAAGAGATGTCATCAAGCAGTTCGTCTCCGAGTGTTGCGAGGAGAGAAGAGGCGTGGCAACAGGGAGGCGGTTGGGAGTACAGGGGTAGCCAAGGCCTTCTCACCCGAGAACCGCGACAAATCAGCGGCCGGCCAAAGTGTTATTAGTATTATTAGGAAAGCTAAACTCTCCCATGTTACTAAAGTTCAAAATGTACTTAAAAGTTCAGAGGTCGCATCGGCACAATGGTGGAAGACTCTAAAATCATTCATAATAATACCTTGGGGATTCCTACTATCACCTATCAAAATAAAACGTTTTCGACAAACATTGAGAAGTTCGAGGTGCTCAATGAATACTTTAGTTCTTTATCTACTATTGACGAGACCAACGCTTCCCTCCCACAACCTGGTCTCCCACTTGCCGTAATAATGGATAGTATAACACTGCAATATAGCGAGGTATACGAAACATTTAAATCATTAAATATATCTAAAGCATCCGGCCCTGACCTTATTAGTCCCCGACTGCTGAAAGAATGTAAACATTTCTTGTGTGAGCCACTTTAATCCTTTTTAATATTTTACTTAACAACTGTTACTTTCCTCATGCATGGAAAAAGGCCAACGTTTCGCCCGTCTTACAAAAGAACCCATCCAATTTCGTAACCAATTATCGCCCAATATCCTTGATTAAAAGTGTTTGAAAAATGTATTTTTAAGCGTCTATGGACGTTTCTAGATGATAATAACATCCTTAGCCCACTCCAATCAGGTTTTACACCAGGTGACTCAACTGTCATCCAGTTAACTGATATATATGACGAATTTTGTCATGCTCTTGGCGAAGGCAAAAAAGGTGAGGGTGGATTTCTACGACGTCAGCAAAGCGTTTGATAAAGTATGGCATACCAGCTTGTTCCATAAAATGGAGAAAATTGGAATTCAGGGTGAATTACTTGATCTTTTAAAATCATATCTTTATATAATAATATAATATATTATAATAGATCACAACGTGTAGTCAACGGAAACGACGCCTCATCTTGGAGAACTGTCTGCTTCGGAGTTCCACAAAGCTCAGTTCTTGGTCCGCTTCTATTCCTCGTTTATATTAATGATATAACGGAAAATCGGATCAGCAATATACGTCTGTTTGCAGACGACACACCTCAATATTTGATAGCGGAAAACCTTACACAAGCGGTTAATTTAATCAACCATGACTTGGCTACAATAGAAAACTGGGCAAGGCTGTGGTTGGTCGAATTTAATCCACAGAAACCGTGAGAATGTATGCTTATATCCCGGAAATCACCGCGTCCAACACACCTTCCATTATTTTTTTCTAATTCGCAAATATCTGAAGTCAATAGTAAAAAAAACACTTGGGTGTTGTTCTTAACACCAACTGCACATGGACTAATCATATTGAACAAATTTGCTCTAAAGCTTGGTCCCGTATAGACCTGATGATAATCCATAAATTTGAACTTGCTCGAAGCGTGTTGGAAAAGATTTATTTTGCCTTTATCAGACCCCTATTGGAATACGCGGATTCGGTTTGGGATAATTGTAATCAAAATGATATTGCAAATGTAGAGAAAATCCAAGTAGCTGCAGTCAGGATTGTTACTGGAGCAACTATTAGTGCCAGTAAAGAATTATTATACGCTGAGACCTGTTGGGATACCCTGCAGAGTAGGCGTCGTAACCATAAGCTGATGCAGTTTTTTTTAAGATGTACCATCATCTAACCCCTCCTTAGATTGCTAATAAGGTACCACCTAAAACCTCCGAGATTAATTCGACGCACAATCTCCGCTCTTATGGGAATCACAGGATCCCTTTCTGCCAAACTCAGTTATATCAATCGTCCTTCATTCCTGAGGTCACCAAACTTTGGAACGAAATTCCATTACAAGTTAGAGAGAACAATCATATAGTAATTTCAAATAATTTTCCTAAACCACAATAGGCGCTGTCCTCCATCCTTTTTCAATGGTGCTAACTGCCGCGCGGTACAAATATATCGCTGTAGATTAAGGCTAAAATGTAGCACTCTCAACCATCACTTGTATGCCAACCATATATTGCAGTCACCGAACTGTCACTGCGGTGAAATTGAGTCGACAGAGCATTTTCTGCTTTTTTGTTCGCTTCACCTCAACGTCCGTAACCGCACAATTAGCTTACTACCATTTGGTGTTAACGTATCCACTCTACTTTATGGATCCCAACTGCTAAGTAATGAGGAAAATCGTTCCGTCTTTTTAGCAGTTTTAGAATATTTTCTAGCAACTGAGCTTTTCTAGCAATATTTTATAAGGATGTTAGCCATTGTGTGGAAGTATATGACCTCTAACACCAATAAATAGACAAATAAATTAATAACTTAAAATGGTGTGCTGTGACATCTATAACACAAATGTATGGCTTATGTTAGTAGAAGCCACGCTGGATTGATTTGCTCCCAGGTTGGCTCCCTCTTTACCTTATCCCCTTTCTTCTACCTTCCACTCCTCTCTTATTTTCCACCTGTTTAGTAGCCTGGCCTTTCCAAATGTCAACTAGATCCCGCTATTCAGCTTGTAACTTTAGGAAATTCGGGAGACGACCGTAATAAGCATAATGCTAACTGTCGAATCCCGTCCCTATAAAATTTACGCTTTTCGACATACGATATGTTATTGACAATTACTTAATTGTATGCCTTCATTTTGTTTTATATTATGACGTTTGTATGTATGTACATACATGTATGTATGTTAAAGGTATTTTCCTATAAATACTGTTTAAATTAAATATTAAGCCAGGGACTCGAATTGAACAAACTTGAATCTGAACCCCCTCGAGATGTTGTATACCACATATTAAAGAATTCTGACTGGTGGATCTGAAGAGGAAGACTTTTTAAAAATCTCATCATTTTGCACTTAGTTAAACTTTGAGTTCCTATGCGGGGCCCAAATATTAACTCTGGGACCCGATTTGAACAAACTTGAATCTGACAAAATATTTTCTGAAGTGGATCTTACGGCAGCGTGGAAGCGACACTCTATGTTTTCCTACTATCTTGTTTAAACGAGATAGCTACGTCGTTTAAACGAGATAGCTAAGTCGTTTAAACGAGATAGCTATCTCGTTTAAACGACTTAGCTATCTCGTTTAAACGACTTAGCAATCTTGTTTAAACATACTTAGCTATCTCGTTTAAACGACTTAGCTATCTCGTTTAAACAACTTAGCTAACTCGTTTAACCAAGATAGTAGGAAAACATAGAGTGTCGCTTCCACGCCGCCGTAGGATCTGACGAAGAAGATTTTTTAAAAATATTCCTCATAATGCACTAAGTTAAACTTTGGGCTCCAATAGAAGGCACAAATATTAACCCATGGACTCACTTTGAACAAATTGGAGTCTTACCTCACAAAAGACGTCGTTTACCAAATATGAAAGGATTCTGAACGGTGGATATGAAGAAGAAGATTTTTAAAGAAATTTCCTCACATTGCAGTAAGTTAAACTTTGGACTCCAACATAAAGCCCAAATATTAATCCAGGGTCCCAGTTTGAACAAACTTGAATCTGATCCCCCTGGAGATGTTGCATACCAAATATCAAAATATTTTCACTGGTCGCTCTGTTGAAGAAGACTTTTAAAGATATTCCTCATAATGCACTAACTGAGACTTTGGGCTTCCATAGAGAGCTCAAATATTAAGCCAGGGACTCGATTTAAACAAACTTGAAATTGACACTCCTAGAGATGTCACATACTAAATATGAGAGGATTCTGACTGGTGGGTCTGAAGAAGATTTTTTAAAAAAATGTACTCACATTGCACTAAGTTAAACGTTGGGCTCAAACAGATATCCCAAATATTAACCCTAGGACCCGATTTGAGCAAACTTGAATCTGACCCGCATGTAGATGTTGTATACCAAATACGAAAGGATTCTGACAGTTGAATCTGAAGAAGACGGTTTTTAAAGACATTTCCTCACATTGCATGAAGTTCAAATTTTAACGCAAGGACCCGATGTGAACAAACTTGAATATACCCCCCCCCACCCCCCCCCCCCCCCCCCACACACACACACCTAGAGATGTTGCATACCAAATATCAAAAGATTCTAACTGGTGGATTTGAAGAAGAATTTTAATGATTATTTCCCATATAACACTGAGTTGAAATTCGGACCCCCATAGGGAGCCCAAATATTAACTGAGGGACTTCATTTGAATAAACTTGAATCTGACCCCCGCAACAATGATGTATACCAAATATTAAAAGACTTTGACTAGTGGTTCTGAAGAAGAAGATTTTAAAAGCTTTTTCCCCATATTGCCCTAAGTTAATATTCGGGCTCCTGTAATTGAGCCCAAAGCTGAACCTAGGGGCTTATCTTATCTTGAGCACACTTGTATCTGCCCACCCCCCCCCCCC
Organism: Pictodentalium vernedei; assembly: GCA_031216915.1. NCBI lineage: Eukaryota > Metazoa > Mollusca > Scaphopoda > Dentaliida > Dentaliidae > Pictodentalium > Pictodentalium vernedei. Next base: position 109,434,714 of record CM062294.1, read on the forward strand.
CCCCTCCCCTCCCGTCCCATGGATGTTGTATACCAAATGTCAAAAGATTCTGATTAGTGGTTCTGGAGAAAATGTTGTTTTGTTTTTTTTATTTTTGCCGATATGCTGACTCCGCAATTTTTTTTACAGAACACCCCAACACAACCAAATGCATTTTTTTACCATTCCATTCTACTGTTCCTGATGATGCTACCTGCCAAATAACAGCTCTCGGTTCCGTGTGGTGTGGGAAATATGGGCGTTTGAAAATATTTCTATTTTTAAATCCTGGGGTTCCCACGGGGAGATGAGAAATGTTTTTTGCATGGATCAAGTATTTATGACTCAATAATATTACATACTAAATTTGGTTCAAATCGGACAATCGGTTCAGAAAATAGAAATTTCGGGTGGGGCCTAAAATCTAGCCCCTGATATTACGAAGACAAATGTTGCTTCAAGAACTTCGTTCAAACAAACTTGATACTACACCTCAAAAGGAAGCTCCATACCAACTATCAGGTCATTGTACCAGCTGGTTCATGAAAAGAAGATTTCTCAAAAAGTTTGGAGCATTTTCCCCCATCCCTCCCTATGAAGCGTGGCAACTTTATTTGAACAGATGTGAATTGACATAATGATAAGGACCATGCATATCAAATTTGGTTCAATTCGGCCCAGTGGTTTAGAAGGAGAAAACAATAATGTAAAGTTCTCGCCTAACGGGCGAGGGACAGAAAGTGATCACTTAAACTCCCCATGACTTTCGGTCAGGTGGGCTAACCCCCCCCCCCCCCCCCCCCCAGGTCACACCAACGCGAGAGGGTCACCGCCTTCATAAATTTCCACAACTCAAAATTACTATCTTCAGGATATGCCCTTGACGTAAATTTTCTTGGACCTAACAAAAGATCTCTATTGCACCTCTAATATAGATTCCTTTCTACGTGCCTGTTTTAAATAACTAGAAAAAAGAGTTTTACTCAAAATACAAGTTAACCCTTTACCTAACGAATCGCCCGAATCCGCCCGCGTAATATTGTCTCGGCCCTTGGTGATGATGTGAGGGATAGGGTCGTGGTTGTGGACGCGGTGCGTCTAAAGAAGCGCTTTCGTGATAAACCAGCATTAATTAAGATCTCAGTTGACAGTTTAGAAAATAAGATTCTAATTTTGAGGTCGAAGAAGGAACTTCAGAAATCGGATCGTTTCAAGAGGTGCTTTTTACGGGGTGGGAAATCCCACATAGAACGTCTTATTGAATTAAACGCAAGAACTATGCTGAGAGAATTACCAAACGGAACTGATTTTACTGTATCCGGTAGTGGACGAATCATCAGAAAAACAGATGAGAGACATTCTGGCAGCTAGGGTCGCCGTGACGTGGACAGAACTGTAGGTGATAGTAATAGCTATACTAGTAGTGGTGGTAGTAGTGGTGGTAATGACAATAGTGGCGATTATATTAATGTTGGCAATGTTGGTAAGATAAAGTTTGGGCAGATCAACCTAAATGGTTGGACGGCTGATAAAGCTGAACTTAGTTCCAAGTTAATTATGTCTATTAACTGTGATATTTTGTGCGTATGTGAAACGCATCTCTTGGGTAGAGAGGAATTATCTGTAGAAGGGTACAGCTGGGTTGGTTTTAATCGTGTGCTAAAACATAAGAACGCCCCTAAGGGGTCCGGTGGTGTAGGTGTTCTGGTGAGAAATACATTACTGGAATGTTACGTAATAACGATTGTAGATAAATCAGTCGACGGTGTACTTTGTTTAAATTTAAAATGCAAAGAAGGTAGTAGCGAATTTATATTATTCTCATGCTATCTCCCCCCAGAGAACTCACCTTGGGGTAGAGATCCTGATACTTTTTTCTGTCGTGTATTGACTGACATATACATGCATGGTGGTGACAACCCAATCATATTGTGTGGTGACCTCAATGCACGTATCGGTGAGTTACTAGATTATAACCAGGAATTTGACAACATTTGTAAGAGGGAAGCGCTTGAGAAAACTATTAATCAGCACGGGCGAGCCTTTATTGAATTTTTGGTAGATGCTAAAATTTGTTGCCTGAATGGGAGAGGGGATAAGAATAAAAGTAACTTTACATCAGTTAGCACCAAGGGGAAAGCAGTGGTTGACTATATATGTGTGTCTCACGATGTGTTGCAGAAGTGCTCAAATTTTCAAGTTCATTTGCAGTCAACTTTGGTTGATAAATTCAACCTGCATCCCCTTATAGGGGAGAGATGTAAGCCGTCAGATCATAGCTTTTTAACATTCGATCTTGACATTGATAGACCGAATATATCCTTGATAAATAGTGAGAATCAAATGGGTGTTAGAAGTAAATTAAATAGGCCACTCCCTGGTAATTTTATGAGTTCTGAGCTCTCATTAAGATGTTTGAATGAGATTATTAGTAAATTAGAATATTGTCGAGAAACACAAAACTCTGTCGATGAGTTATATAACCAATTTGTAGATACAGTCATTAGCGAAATTAGGTTGCACATACCAAACTATGGTACATCAATTTCAACCAAATCGAGGAAAAAATTTAAATTTATTAAACCATTTTGGAATGAAGATTTGACTAATCTATGGAAGAAAATGCATGAAAAAGAAAAATATTTTTTATTGTGTAAAAAATCAAATAAAAACTTCAAGACTGCCCTTTCAGATTTTAAATATTCACGTAAACATTTTAATAAAAAATTACGCTTCTATGAACGGAAATATAATAAAGATTTAATGACGGAAACGGAATCTCTAACCACTCATAACCCCAAAGATTTCTGGAATAAAATAAAAAACTTAGGACCCTCGAGGAAACCTAAAATTCCAGACGAAGTATTATGTAAAACTGGGGAGGTTTCCAAGGACAGGGCCATTGTTTTAGGGGAATGGGCACGGGCATTCTCTGATTTATATAATCCCAGGGATGTAGAGGGGGAATTTGATCATGAATTTTTAAGAAATATCATGGAAGAAAAATCATTTATTGAAAACAAATTCTTAGACCCATTATATGAACCAAAAGCAATCTTAAACAGACCCATCGAACTAAAAGAAGTTGAAAATGTAATACGGAAAGCGAAAAACGGTAAAGCTGTGGGCTGGGATAAGGTACCATACGAGTCCCTAAAAAATATTCCCGTAACCAAAATTTTACACTGTTTATTTCAGTTCATTTTCGATACTGGTATTTTACCTACCGTCTGGAAGAAAAGTATTATTTGCCCAATACCCAAGGATATATCTTTAGACCCCAAAGTGCCGTTACACTATAGAGGCATCTCATTACTGTCAAACGTGTGTAAGCTTTATGACAATGTTTTGAATAATAGACTCATGGATTTCTTTGACGAACATAATCTGATTGTTGATGAGCAATGTGGATTCAGACCAAAACGCTCATGCATTGATAATATTTATTCTCTTACGGCCTTGACTAGGGGGAAACCCCAGATTTTTGCCTCCTTTATTGATTTTAATAAAGCGTTTGATCGCATTGATAGGAATATGTTACCATTTAAATTATTAAAATCCGGAGTTGATGGTAACATGTATCGATCAATCAGTTGCATGTATGAATTCTCCCAGTCATGTGTAAAAGTAAATAACAACACCACTGATATGTTCTTATGTCGGTCAGGCGTGAAACAAGGGAATAATCTCTCGCCAACAATGTTTACACTATTTATAGACGATCTGGCACGGACTATAAATGCTGCAAACAAAGGGGTCAATATCGGAGATACTAGCGTGTCGATTTTGATGTATGCAGATGACATTGTACTTTTAAGCGAAAATGAAAATGATCTACAGTTGTTGCTTGATATAGTGAATAATTGGTGTAAAAAATGGCGTATGTCAATAAATAAAAACAAAACTAAAGTTATGCATTTCAGGGACGCTAAAATAAAACAAAGTAAATTTAAATTCAAAATTGGGGATAATGAATTAGAGATAGTCGGAACATATAAATATCTTGGGGTGGTTTTAAATGAACAAAAAAATTATACGGATACTGCTAACGTATTGGCAAAAGCCGGGGGTAGAGCTCTCGGAGCTATGATCTCAAAAATATATGGCTATAAAGATATAGGTTTTCAAACATATAAAAAGTTATTTGATAACTGTGTGACTCCTATACTTGACTATGGCTCTGCGGTATGGGGGTTTAAAAAATACTCATGTATAGATTCTGTACACAATAAAGTAGCACGCTTCTATTTAGGGGTTCATCGGTATACGCCCACATTGGCTGTAAATGGGGAAATTGGTTTTACTCCATCGATAGATAGGAGATGGGTTAACATGCTTCGACTGTGGAACAAATTAATCAACCTCGACGAGAACCGTCTGTTGTATAAAATATTTTTATGGGATTATGAACACTGCCATAATGGGTGGTGCTCAGAAATGAAATGTATCTTTCAAAATCTGGATCAAATGAATAAGTATGAACAAAAACTTCCTTGCGATATTGACAACTGTCAAAATATTTTTATGTCTCACAACAATGTAAAATGGTTGAATAGCATTGGGTTTGTCCCTAAACTTAGAACATATAAACTTTTTAAGAAATCATATGGTGTTGAGGAATATGTGCAAATGGGGTTGAGCCGATACCAGAGATCAGTAATGGCGCAGCTAAGATGTGGGGTTCTGCCATTAAGGATCGAATCGGGAAGATATAAAAATGAAGTGCCGTCCGATAGGTTATGCGCTTTATGTGATAAAAACGAAATTGAGGATGAAACTCATTTTCTTTTAGTATGCCCATTTTATTTGGATTTGAGAGAAAAACTTCTCGCCTGCATGTCTGAAGAACATAAGGCAGAAATACTTTCACTTGGTAATAATAGCTTAGCTATTTTATTTGAAAACTATACACGACAATGTGCCTCATATCTGGCTAATGCCTATGATAAACGTAAAAACTATTTTTATAATAAGTAAAACAGTTAACGAATGAACGATACAGATATGAATTTAAGTAGATACTTGCATATATACGCACGTATAACCTTTTAAGCTAAATCGTCACTGACAATGCCATGGTTAGAACCACAATATTTACTCTTTTATCCCGATATTGCATTCTACCGTGCCTATGCCACTGACCTGGATTCAGCTGCATCCAGGGGTCTGTCTGTTATCCAATAAGCAATTCCACTGAAACGGGCGATGTATGAGGGGGAGAGAGGGAGGGAGGGAGAGAGAGAGAGAGAGAGAGAGAGAGAGAGAGAGAGAGAGAGAGAGAGAGAGGGGGGAGAGAGGGGGTGGAGGTTGGTCGTGGGGGGGGGGGGGGGGGTAAATGGAATTAGTGAACGAGAGAGAGAGAGGGTGGTGGTGGGTCGTGGAGGGGGGGGGGACTGGGTCAAATGGAATCATTGAACGAGCGTGCGCAAAGAGTAAAAGGATATATATCGTGACATATAGGCCAAACTGGCCGGGTGCTTATGTTATAAATTTACTGTTGTATTGCTATATTGTCATTAGATGCACATGTCACGTGAAATAAAGAATATCTATCTATCTATCTAATATGCAAATTGAGTTAAAGATCTAAAATGCAGCGATCTACCAAAAGGGACATACAATCACATAAACCCTTTACCCAACGCAGACGATATCAAAATTTATTATTTTAAATATAATTTTTTTAAAATTTTTCAAAATATTTTAACAAAACCATATCATGTGACCCCCTCATTGTTACGAGCCCATTGAGCTCGTTCCAATGAGGGGTCATCTGATATGGTTTTAGATTCCCAACAGAGATATTGTGTTTTAACCTCTTTTTACACGCCTATTACTTTCTCTCTAGTTCAATATTTAGAAGTCCGCACGGAACACGTGTTCCATACGGATTTCTGTTCACGGACTATTTTTCCACTGACGTCATGGATCCATCAAAAGAACTAAACTCCAGCCATTTTCGTAATCGGCTAATCGAAACGTCGCATCATGACCCAGCTCGAATCGAATGCTTCGGTCAATAAATAACAGAGAGATTGAAAATTTCTGCGTGTGATGCTTGAATTTGTAAATTAATGGTCTCTATGTCATGGGGTGGGGGGAGGGGGTGATGAATACAAAACGTCACAATGTGTGAAAATGCATTCGCTAATTCCGGACTCATGCCATCGCGGAAGGATAGAACTCGAGACTGCGCCTCTCGTTCTATCCTTCCGCATTTGCACTGGTTCCGTGTTTTCGAACGCATTCGCACAGCGTGACGTTCTATGTGGCTACCTAGCGAATCGGCCGCATCCGCGCAATCTACAAATTGAACAGTTAGTATTCAAAAGAAATTTCAACAAATCCATGTCATGTGACCCCTCGCTGGAACGAATCCGTTTAGCACATTCCAATGAGGGGCGGGAGTACATAAGGTTTTGTTGAAATCTTTAAAAAAAATTAAAAATAATATATAAAATAATAAATTTTAATATCTTGGGCGTCAGGTAAATGGTTAACCCCTTACGAAACGTAACGGTCAAAACCGGCCAGCGCTATTCTCAAAAATCGCCAATTAATCTTCAATATTTTTAATTGTTTGTCTCAAAAACATAGGCCATGACCCCTCATTGGAACGAGTTCGTCGAGCTCGTCCCAATGACGGGTCATAACCTATGTTTTTGAGACAAAAAATGAAAAACATTAGTTATTCAAGATTTTTTTTTGCAAGTGTCGTCTGGTTTTCATGTAAGGTAAAGGGTTAAGCGATTAGTAAGTTCTACTTGAACAGTACTGACATGGAGCATGGTGGCTCAGTGGTTACGGTATTGGACTACTACGGGTGCCTTCACCCGTAAAACTGGGTGTTGAAAGTGTCATTAAATCCCAATGCAAAAAATGTCATGGACTCTTTTATTTGATACGTTAATGATATCTCTTGGTGATATAGCGGTAATTTATAGGTTGTGTGTTCTGAGGGTAAAGTGTTCGTGCCTCACAATGATCACTCTAATATCTCAAATTTGAATTTTGATACGTCGCATCACTCGTTTTTTTTTTTTAAATAAAACATTGTTACAGAATTCCCCAGCATTGTGGAGGCATGGGCAGTGAGGGTGTGCGTATCCCTCCCACCACTCAGGAGACTAAATTTAAATAGTTAGAATTTGGTAGTCAGCTAATTGTACTGTTAGAAAAGCAGTCATCTAGCAATGAAAATTCAACTCTGAACAATAGTCTGAAAGGTATTTCTGTATGTAAATGAATTATCGAATTCTAGTCACAAGTTTCCAAAATGACACACAACTTGAAATCAAATTTTCTTCTCCAATTGTAATAACCATTTTAAACCGCAGTTGATTCCTTGCATTAATATTGCCTATACATGTACTTTGTGAGGGCTGATAATTCTGATTTTTACTGGTCACCAGTGTGCACGCTGACCCGATTTTTTTTGGCGCAAACTGGAATTTTGTTCGGTAGCAAACGATTTTTTATGTGTGTGTCAAATGAGTCTTTTGTGCCACATGGAATCCAATTGTAAATGAAAAACAATGACCATGCATCATCCTTTAACCCTTTACCTAACATGAAAAGCAGACGACACTTGCAGATAAAACTCTTGAATAGCTGCAGTTTTTCATTTTTGTCTCAAAAACATAGGTTATGACCCCTCATTGGAACGAGCTCGATGAGCTCGTTCCAATGAGGGGTCATAACCTATGTTTTTGAGACAAAAAATGAAAATTAACTGGCGATTTTTGAGAATATCGCTGGTCGGCTTTGGCTGTTACGTTGGGTAAAGGGTTAAGTATAGGCGTCGTTTTAAAAATGATAAAATATAGATAATATAGGAATAACATCATTTTAGAGGGCATTATGGTTCATTAGCGGCCCTGCAGCAATGATGAATAGCCCGATGGTTTATTAAAGGCCCGAGACGAAGTCGAGGGCCGTTAATAAGCCCAAGGGCTGTTCATCATTGCTGCAGGGCAGCTAATGAATCATGATGCCTGATAACAATCTTATTACCACTCCCTATTACAGCTAACCGCACGAGGGAATTGCTGGAAGAAATAATCACTAAAAAAAAGTCGGTTCGATATTTCTGTTTCGATCGGACGTTCGACTTCAGTTCAGAAATACAAAGGGACGTCTGTTACGACCCGTAATGTAATAAATGCCCATAATGTAATACCTACCCATAATGTAATACAAAAACGACCCATAATGTAATACGAACCCATAATGTAATAAAAAACGACCCATAATGTAATAAATGTAATAACGTGTAATAAATGTTAGGTACCCATAATGTAATAAAATTTTAAAAAAATTAGATACAAATTACACTTTTCCAGGCCCGTAATGTAATAAAATTCTAAGTTTGATTTTTGTTTTTTCTCTTTACTCCAGCAGTGCGTTCGGCTACTTATGACACATCCCACGCCTTCATCAATGCTGCCAATGGCCCCTATGCCGTACACAACCAACATGTGTGGGTGTGTTGGGATTATGATGGAGAGTATTCCGGGACCTGGGGCGGGTATACTCTGCTCTGAGTGGCAGGCATTATCCCTCTTCTATTTGTACCACCCGCGCAAACGTCTTCCTCAATAGCCTCTACTGCCCTGCCACAACAATATAGGTCTACCTTACCAGACATTCAGTAATTTTGATTCCAGGATGGTCATTTATAACTGCAATCATCATATTCGACCGACTGTTCACTTGCACCAAAGCAATGTGGGTAGCAGGTTCCTACTGTTAATAAATGCAAGTACCTCTGGCCAAAGTTGCTGGGGCAAAGGGTGGAGTGGGTGCCGTGGGATTTGGGTGCACCAAGACTGGATAGTGGCGGGGGGGGGGGGGGGTAGTGTGGGATACAAGGAAAAGATGGAATAGAAGAAAGACGTTGAGTCAAGCGGCGCATAGGAATATCGGGAGGCGATATGGTAGGTGTACTGGTATTGGGATAGGGGATATCCTATAGCTCGATGGGATTTGGATTAGGCTACTTTCCTCCAAATTAAGCGTACGATCTATCCTCTGTCTCTCCAGTTTTCACTACCTGAACAAATTAGTCATTTCCCTGTACTGTACTACTATAAGTTTATGTCACACCCACCGCACCTGGAAACCAATGAGCCCGATCCCAGGATGACACTTAATAACGACCACATCATATTCCCGATCCTGTGATAACATGTGTCAAGTAATATTATTAGTCCACCACACGGCCTTCCACTTAAACTACCTACAGTCATGGCAGTTCCTGGCGGTTGGCAGGGACTTCCTGCCAACCGCCTACTCTATCACATCGACTATTCGCGTGTTCATCTCCGCTATTGTGCCATCTTCTCCTAAGTTACACTCAAACAACATACATAGCTAGACACGAGGAGTAACATGGGCGTATCCGTTTGACCGGGTGTGTGACCTTGACCATCACACCGGAAACCTTGAACCTGTGTATCGGCTCCTGCGGGGCGATTGTCCTGAAACTTGGTGTGTGGTTCGGGCGCCCAACAATTTCGCCGCACCCGATGCCCGTCATGTGTGACCTTGATATTCAAACCGTTGACCTTGAACCTGTATCTCGGTTCATGCTGGGCCGATTTTCGTGAAACTTGGTATGTGGTAGTAATTCAGGACGCTCAATATATATATATATATATAACTTCGGCAATTTGACGAAGTTATATAAAATATTTGATGAAGTGTATATATATATATATATATATATATATATATATATATATATATATATATATATATATATATATATATATATATATATATAGAGAGAGAGAGAGAGAGAGAGAGAGAGAGAGAGAGAGAGCCCCGGACTACCCCCACATACCAAGTTTCACGCAAATCGGCCCAACATGAGCCGAGATATAGGTTCAAGGTCAACGGTGTGAATATCAATCAAGGTCACACATGACGGGCATCGGGTGTGGCAAAATTGTTGGGCGCCCGAACCACACACCAAGTTTCATAAAAATCGGCCCATACACAGGTTCAAGGTCACCGGATTGGTGGTCAAGGTCACACCTCACGGTCAAACGGATATGCCCATGTTACACCTAGTGTTTAGCTACGTATGTTGTTTGAGTGTAGCCTAGGAGAAGATGGCACAATAGCGGGGATGAACACGCGAATAGTCGATGTGATAGAGTATGCGGTTGGCAGGAAGTTCCTGCCAACCGCCAGGAACTGTCAGGAAATGTAGGTGGTTTAAGTGGTAGTCCCCACAGCTCAGAAAATGCTGTGGAATGCTTTTCCAATCAACATAATCTCAAGAACCACCAAAACTACTCTCTATTATAGATCTGCATTCGTCCTGTGCATACTATGAGTGATGCCACACCACTGGTGAAATTTACTTGAGAATGCAATCCCCTGAGCTCAATACAAAGAGGCTGCTTTGTACAACCAAGTGATGTGCACATTAACTCGACTCAGTTGCTGGTCACAGCCCCAGGTGAACATGACATACTGTTAACCAATCTTCTCGCAAAGGTGGCCTGCGTGGATGATAGCAGTCTACAAGGCGTTTAACTTGCTTCGGTTTATATCAATTGAGGGTGTTCAATCTGTGGTGTGTTGAGGTTTTAGAAAAAATAACACTGAGAGGAGTTGAAACCATTTCACTCAGGGCTGTCACTATTGAAACTGATACAATTTTTATTGAAAATGTAAGGTCTTTCTTGCATGTGCGAAGTGCAAACTATTTGACTGGAAAGCATTTGATAATATTACTTGACACATGTGATCACAGGACCGGGAATATGATGTGGTCGTTATTAAGTGTGGTCCTGGGCTCGGGCTCATTGGTTTCAGGGTGCGGAGGGTGCGACATGAACTTATAGTAGTACAGTACAGGGAAATTACTAATTTGTTTAGGTAGTGAAAGTTGGAGAGACAGAGGATAGATTGTACGCTTAATTTGGAGCAAAGTAGCCTAATCCAAATCCCATCGAGCTATAGGATATCCCCCATTCCAATACCAGTACACTCACCATATCGCCTCCCGATATTCCTCTGCGCCGGTTGACTCAACGTCTTGCTTCTGTTCTATCTTTTCCTTGTATCCCACACTATACCCCCCCCCCACTATCCGGTTATTGTGCACCCAAACCCCACTGACCCCACTACACCCTCTGCCTCAGCAACTTTGGCCAGAATTGCTTGCACTTATTCACAGTATAGGAACCTGCTACCCGCATTCCTTTTATGCAAGTGAACAGCCGGTCGAATATGATGATTGCAGTTATAAATGACCATCCTGGAATCAAAATTATTGAATGTCTTGTAAGGTAGACCTCTATGATTGTGGCAGGGCAGTAGGGGCTATCTAGGAAGTCGTTTGCGTGGGTGGTACAAATGGAAGAGGGATAATGCCTGTCACTCATAACAGAGTATACCCGCCCCAGGTCCCGGAATACTCTCTATCGTAATCCCAACACACCCACACGTGTTGGCTGTGTACGGCATAGGGGCCATTGGCAGCATTGATGAAGGCGCAGGATGTGTCATAAGTAGCCGAACGCACTGCTGGAGTAAAGAGAAAAAACAAAAATCAAGCTTAGAATTTTATTACATTACGGGCCTGGAAAAGTGTAATTTGCATCTAATTTTTTAAAATTTTTATTACATTATGGGTACCTAACATTTATTACACGTTATTACATTTATTACATTATGGGTCGTTTTTTATTACATTATGGGTTCGTATTACATTATGGGCCGTTTTTGTATTACATTATGGGTAGGTATTACATTATGGGCATTTATTACATTACGGGTCGTAACAGACGTCATTCGAATGGGAGTAATTTATTAGACCATGGAATCTAAAAATAGCCGGGCCACGGGCCGCTAATGGCTATTTATACCATTATCGCCCGCGGCCCGTCTCCGTCGAATGACGTCACTGAAATTATGGAGTTTTAACGGCCCTCCAAAATCATGTTAATCGACTAGTAACTTATAGATTGAGTGGTAATAATAGTAAATGTTAAAGGCTGTTATTATTAACGTACACAAATACATTTTATGATTTTTATTCACTCACTGTTTATTCACTCCAAATAAACTAGTACCAAATAATTTAATATCTACCACGATTACAAAAAAATTAATCAATGATAAATTTTTTTAATTAAGTAACAAAGAAGTGTTTGGATTAGAATCAGGTTAAATGGATAAACTGTTAATTCAGTTCACACATAAGAAGGATCCTTGGTGTTATTACAGTTGTCCAGAGACGTGAATTCTGTCTCGTCTATATCGCCACGATGCAATGAAATAATAAACCACAAAACATTTGAGACCAACAAAAGTATACTTTTCGTGCCAAATGTTGTATTTTTGGTGCCAAACGAATTTATTTAGTGCAGGTGGGACAATTGACACTCGGAAGCGTGGACATTGGTTGCTACTAGTCACCACGAGCGATAAAACAGGGGATATATGAACTGTAACTAGTCGGAAACAACTGGGGGTGGCAGCTCCCCCCCCCCCCCCTATTATCATCCGTGACCTGTCTCGTCTGGAAAATCGACTTTCGATAAAGTTAACTCCCTTGAAATTATCAGATGAGTGAAGAAAGTCAAATCAAGATGCAAGTAATTGTTGAGGAAACGCCTATGATACCAGTAGAAAATAAAGTCAAGTTTCCCTTTGTTACTTCTAATAAACGAATCATCGAACTTCAAACCGAAAGGTTCATGGTTCTGTCCCCGCCAGGGGTACTGCATTGTGTCCCTGGGCACTTATCCTGGTTGTCCACGTAGTGGCACGGTGGCGTTGTGTAATAATGCGTACTGTGCGTCGACAGTGCACTTGTCTTCAACCAGTGCTAACCCTGATTGTGTGGAGTTAGTACGTTGGGTAGTCTGACAGTTGCTCGCCGTTACAAATATGGAAGTATAACATTGTAGGCTTGAGGGTTAAATCACCTCTATACATAATTCAAGCATCTGACTCTCGAGGAAAGGTGTAAGGGATCTATGGTAGAGCTGCCACCAGTATCAAATGATACACAACTCGGTGGTTCTCGTCGGGTACTCCGGCTTCCTCCACCCGTAAAACTGTCTGACTCGAGCTCGAGGTGGCCCTGGCTGTCGAAAATGTCATTAAACCCCAAAAATAAATAAATAAATAAATAAATAAATAAATAAATAAATAAATAAATAAATAAATAAAAACATAAACAGTCAGCTCTCAGGGCTGTCTGTTTTTTCGTCTATTAATAATAATAAAAGGAAACTTGGCCTTTTATGGAAAGCTAACCAGAAGCTAGAGTTGAAACGGTTAACCGATTAATTGGTTAACCGATGATCAACGTCTTGATCGATCAAAAAAGTAATTGATCGATTAAACGTTACTTTTGAACTACTGTATTTTCTGGGTTAACAAAGGAACAAACTTGCTCCAAAACAGGCAAACATTGTCACACTGACTCACATCAATTTTCTGAGACAACAGTAAAACATGCAAATACGTGATGACATACTTGTTCACTTGTATGATCACTATACTGTATCAGTAGTTGGAACTGGTCATTCTTAAGTTAACCTTTACCCAATGCGGATAGCAGACGACACTTGCAAAATAGATTCTTGAATTACTAAATATTTTCAATTTTTGTCTCAAAAACATAGCTTATGATCCCTCATTGGAACGGGCTCAACGAGCTCGTTCCAGTGAGGGATCATATGCTATGTTTTTGAGACGAAAATTGAAAACATAATAAAATCTGAATGGAGATTTTGGTTTGTTGAGCTGGCCGATTTTGTCCTTTACGTTGGGTAAAGGCTTAATGCTATAAATCATCAACGGTACGGCAGTTATTCAGCTACCTATAAGGGCAAGCGATTAATCGGTTAACCATGTTTATCCATGTGATTAAACGATCAAGAAAACCCGTTGACCTTTTCAGCTCCACGAGAAGCAACTACTTCACAGACGTGAATATCTAGTATCAGTAACGCACCTACCAACATTAAGTAAGTGTTCCCTTTGGTTCTTTGTTTAACAAATGTGTTTTTACACTAATCTGCAAGTTTTTTTTCGTCCCAGAAAAAAATAGCAAATCTCACCTCCTAGAATTTTATATGATGGAAAGAACAGCATCTGTATGATAAGATACGATAAGATAAGATAAGAGATAAGGTAAGATAAGATTTATTCTGCAAATACACCAGAATAAAGGCAGATTGCTACACACAAAATCAACATAAACAGAATCATAAAAACACACTAATTCATATGTCGTACACAAATCGAACTGCAGATAAGTCCCTCTTGTGAAGGAAGAGCTGGACCATGTTACAAATAACATTGCATAACACTGGATTATCATTAGTCATTATTACTTTAAATTTGTCCGTTGTATCCATTAGAGGGAAGTCAATTTTTTCGTCAGAAATTGCGCGAAATCATTTTGATACAAGTCAGTAGTAATGGTACAAAGCAGCAAGGGTGGCAGAAGACTATATTATTGGGTGAATTCAGTTTTAAGCTTATTTGTTTTACAAGGATTGGCGAGCAAAGTTGTGCAGCTTATATCAACGCCTCTCCTTGTCCCAATGAAGCAGGTGTGTGCTATGACCTTGGTAGCGGCAACTTCGTGGCCTCGCTCTTCTCGAATACTACGAAGGGATCTTTAGCCACGTGATGTGTAATGAACCGTGGGTTCGCCGTTTTACAAGATTGGCGCTACTATCTTTGCAGAATACAGATTAAATGCATTGGAACCTGTTGCAATAAGTGATGCGACTATACAATCTTAGAAGAAGACAAGCAAATGCAGGCAGGCCAAGGGGAAATGATAATTGCGGACTTCCCCGCGTCTGACCCCACTGCTAACCAAGAGGTCTTTGAGGGACTTCCTGCTGCTCAGGTAGTTATGCCCCCCCCCCCCCTGAACGTTTGAGTCTACTGATATCCAAGAAGATCCTCCCAGGCCTACTTTGTTGGATGAAAGTATACTTCCGTCAGAGCCTATACACCCGAACATGGAGATTTGGATTATGATTATGATTTTCAACAGCGCACTTGGAAATATATGGAAGGAGTGCATGGAGAAATCCAAAACACCAAGACTGACACTAGCTTGTGTTGCTTTGCTCCCCAGCAAGGTCTAAAAACTACACAAAAACCAAGTAATTGCCATACCACAATTTAAAACAAAATGCATAAAAATGCATAATTGCCATGGTTTTCCCCGATGATGGATAATATTAAACTAGAGGTGTGACTGTCCCAGATGGGCCTGTCCATACCTCCGCCGCCAAGATTATTCTGGAACAAAAAGAGGCACAACCCTGGAAAAAAGTCCGATCGAAACTATAATATCAGGTGCACAGGTTCCGGTGGCAGTGAACATCCATACCAAGTTTCAAAGGAATCAACTCATAAATATCTGAGAAAATCTCCGGACAAAATTGAGGCATTCTAAGATGAAAAGGGGCATAACTCTGACATAAAGTGTCCGACCAAACCTATAAGCGCAGGTGCACAGGTTCCCATGGCAGTGAAAATCTATACCAAGTTTCAAACGAATCAACCTATAAACGTCTGAGAAAATCTCCGGACAAAACTCTAGGCAATTCAGGCATTCTAAGACAAAAGGGGCATAACTCTGGCAAGAAAAGTCTGATCGAAACTATAATCACAGGTGCACAGGATCCCGTGACAGTGAACATCCATAACACGTTTCAAAGAAATCGACCAATAAACATCTGAGAAAATCTCCGGATAAAATTCAGACATTCTAAGATGAAAAGGGAAATAACTCTGGCAAAAAGGCCGATCAAAACAATAATCGCAGGTGCACAGGTTCCCATGGTAGTACACATTCATACTAAGCTTCACAGAAATCGACCCATAAACATTTGAGAAAATCTCCGGCCAAAATTCTAAGCCTGCGTTTTCAAGTGGAAAAGGGGTATAATTCCTGCCAAAATAATCTGACTGGAACTCTAACTGCAGGTGCACAGGTTCCCATAATGGTAAACATTCATACCATGTTTCGAGCAGATTGGTCCATAAACGTCTGAGAAAATCTCCGGACAAAATTATGTCTACGGATGGACAAACGGACGGACAAGGTGATTCCAGTATACCCCCCTCCCCACCACAACTCGTTCGGGGGGAGGGGGGGGGGGGGTTAAAATGGAACAACCTAAGACAGGGGACGACATTCCTTAATTTTATTATAGGTAACCTATGTGCCCTTCAACCCTTGAATATCATCTGTAGTAAGCTCGATGGTATATGGCAAACTACAAAACTATACACCTGGAACTTAATTAAGCACCCCTTGAAATGTTTCATGAAAGTGACGTTGCTGTTACTGATTATAATGATTTAACCATTGCTATGTCCTGCAGTATATTTCATCTAGAGAAACATGGTGTTTCCGGTTGTTAGCGTACCCCAAACACAAGCCCTCGTCCCCGTGAAGCATCCTTCACACGAATGTCACAAAACCCTATCATCCACATGCAATATCTGGGTATAAAACAAGAAATTTTGTCACTTCCTTTAGCAATAAATGTTGACTTGGCAAGGAGGAGACTGTCAGAGGCATTAGGATGGGAAATCGTTGGCATGCTTGCAACAGGCATGTCATTCAAAGTTATTGGAAGGCAACTTGGCTATAGTCATTCTGTCTTCGGCAGACGTGTCCGAAAACATTAACAAACCAACGATGTTAAGGACCGACCAAGGCGTGGACAACCCCAAAAGACCTCTCATCCGGAAGATCGGAGTCTAGTGGGCCTCGTTCGGCGTGAACCCTTTGCTTCGAGTGGGGTTTTGAAACGCCTTTGGCTCCCCAACAGGCGTTTGTGCAACAGAACTGTCGGCAACCGTCTCAAAGCACTGGGTCTGAAGTCCAGAAAAAACATCAAGCTTCCAGCTCTGTCCGATCAGCATGAAAGATGACGTTTGGAGTGGTGTATGGCACGACAACATTAGAATCTCAGGACATGGAGGAGAGTCCATTGGTCAGACGAGAGCAAGTGCCTGCTTCACGTAACAGATGGTCGCAAGAAAGTGTGGAAGCATAGAAATACTGCTTACGAGTCCAGGAACACACACACCTACTGTTTCTCACGGTGGAAGATCAGTAATGATTTGGGGATGCCTCTTTCATGATTGTAAACTTGATATGGTCACTGTACGTGGGAATCTCAAAGGTCATCAGAACATCCAGGACATTCACAATCCGGTTGTCGTGCCTCATTTTGACAACCACCCGTTGGCTACTCGCCCTGTATTCAACGACAATGCAAGGCCACATCGTTCCCATGCTGTGAGAGCGTTCCTTCAGAACAACGCTATTACAGCACTACCTTGGCCTGCAATGAGCCCCGATTTGAATCCCTTAGAACACATCTGGGACATTCTTGGACGTCATGTGCCTGTACAGAATTTGGCCGATTTGGAAGCTGCATTGCATGAGTGCTATTGTGTTCAAGGGAGCACAAGTTACATTTGTGTCAGCAATTACCGGCGTTGTTTCATCACGGAACGTTCCAGCTCCATACTTGTCGAGAGAACATTTTTCCATCAAAACCATTAGTGACAGACATGCGTAATTAGCGCCATTAAAATACTGCATATTTTCATCATTGTGTTGTCTTTCAGTTGTCAATAGGCCGTTCTTTACGCAAACAACCACCTTTGGCCATCTGAAAGATAGCATGAAAGTAATGACAGATTCTATCAACACCGACGTTTTGTTATTGTCCGGGAATAATTTATTTTCCCCCACTTTTCTTTCTTTTCTTATTCTTTCTTTCTTTTTTTCTTTTTTCCAACACTTTTCAAGAGTGGAATTCTCGAGAACGATTTTGTAGATTTCGTTAAAACATTGCGAGATCTTAGATGGCAATACTGACAACAAGCTTTTCACTTCTGTCGTTAAGTTTTTTCTGCCAGACCTCGCCCATAAATGCACAAATGTTTATTGACCAATATCTCATGGTTCAAATGGGCGGATGACCTGAAATTGTCAGATTTGTCACAAATACACTTTACTATAACCTCTGGAATCAAAAGTTCACCAAAATTATTTTTTTCTGCCAGAATTGTCCACAACATTCAAAATGGGCCTGAAAATCAGACATTTGGCCTACAATCTCGGAACTATGAATCAGCAGAACACCAGCAATAGACTGAATGGTAAGAATGCAATGTATCATTATCACAAATGCAAAAGAAATTTCGATTTTATCCAGAATAAATCCCAAATGTGATCATTTTTAAAATCCAAGATCTCATAACTGACAAACGATGGGTTAACATAATATTAAATATTCATTACTGTACTCAGTGATTCTATAGTGGAATGACTTACATATAAAGATGTTGGGCTATCCCCGTTTAGGATCAGTTTGAGTGGCACGGACATGCGTTTGATGGACAACAGGAACCGCAAAAAATTTCAAGTTCAGAAAATTGTTTTACGCAAACAGCCGAATAAAGTGTGCTTAAAACTGCTTTCAAAGTTGAAGTACCATGATTTTAGTTGATAGAGAAACAATTTTTGCTATCCCATGATTAATAATGCCTGTTAGGTCAAAGGCTATTGCATGCTGGGTGTGAAGCAAACATTGCTGAGAACTTATATTTGCACTCCCCTACCCCCCCCCCCCCCCAAAAAAAATGAAAGTGTCATTGACACTGTAGCTTAACTTGTGTGTTGTGTTTGATGAAAAGGATGTTTATGAAAGGATTATGAAATAAGACAAGAATTTTCGATAATTGGGAATATTCATTTCTGTTCCCTGTAAGCTATGTTTTTGATAAAAATAATATGAGGTGTACACTGTACTGAAGAGCTGAGGGGTGGGTTAATATGACCTCACAGTTAATGTATGTGGCCCTCACAGTTAACGTATATCAACGAAAGTTACCAAGTGACAGTGAAATTATTCCAAAGCGAGTCATCCTATCAAATTACATTGAAATCCCTTCATAAATATGGCCTGTAGACTGTGCTAAAAGTTTTCGGGCTTCAGGCGTCTGTAGCCGTCAGTTTCCCAATTGCGTCCAAAGGGGATGTTCTCATCTAGACATTATATGAAGTCAACCTACCAAGTTACAATGAAATCCCTTCATAAATATGACCTGTAGACTGTGCTAAAGGTTTCGGGGCTTTGGGCACCTGTAGCCATCACAGTTGACCAATCACGACCAAAAGGGGATGCCATTATCTAGGCATTATATGGAGTCAACCTAACAGGTTACAATGAAATCCTTCCATAAATATGACCTTTTGCCTATGCTAAAGGTTTTTTGGGCTCGGGCACCCATCAAGGCTGAATGATCGCGATCAAAATGGGACGTTCTCATCTAGACATTATTTGGAGTCATCCTACCAAGTTACAATGAAATCCCTTCATAAATATGACCTGTAGACTGTGCTAAGGATTTCTGGCTTCGGGCCCCTGTAGCCCTCACAGTTGCCCAATCACGTCCAAAAGGGGACTTTCTCATCTAGACATTATAAGAAGTCAACCCACCAAGTTACAATGAAATTTCTCAATAAACATGACCTGTAGTCTGTGCTAAAGGTTTTCGGGTTTTGGGCTCGGGCAGTCGTCACGGTTGGCAGATCACGCCCAAATGGGGAAATTCTCATCTAGACATCATAAGGAGTCATCCTACCAAGTTATAGTGAAATCCCTCCATATTAAACATGACCTGCAGACTGTGCTAAAAGTATTTGGGTTTCGGGCTTGGGCAGCCATCACGGTTGACAGATCATGCCCAAAAGGGGATGTTCCCATCTAGGCATTATACAGAGGCATCCTACCAAGTTACAATGAAATCCTTTCATAAATACGACCTGTAGACTGTTCTAATGGTTTTCGGGTTTTGGGCTCGGGCAGCCATACCGGTTGACCGATCGCGACCAAAAGGGGACGTACTCATCTAGACATGACCCAAACCTGCATATGAAATTTCGTGACTATCAGACAAGAACTGCGGGGTGTAGCCCGTGCTAAAGGAAAATGTGAACAGACTCACAGACCTACAGACTAACAGACTTCCGCACGCGTGATGGCAATAGCTTATCTTAACTTTGTCAAGTTAAGCTAAAAATAAACCCCATATGACCCCTTGACCACTAATTAGGGCGAGGGTGTATTTTTGTGACGTGTTTCCACCTTAAAATGAGTTTTGAAGGATTTTGAATGATTTTATCAAAAAAATAAATCTCCCTTTGAGCCTTATGACCCCTTCACCCGGTTAGGATGGGGGTCTATTGGAGAGCTGTTTTTGTGCTTTAAAATGAGTTTTGAAGGATTTTGAGCGATTCTCTCCAAAAAGGAAGAAAATCACCATATGACCTCGAATTAGGGGAAAGGTCCATTTGGGTGATATTTTTTTCTGTTTTAAAATGACTTTTGAATGATTTCGAGGAGGTTTTTTTTGCAAAAAAAAAGAAAGAAAACTATCGCCACATGACCATTATGACCCCATGCTCCCCGGTTTGGGGGATGGTCAGTTTGAATGGTGATTTCTGCTTTAAAATTATTTTTGAAGGATTTCAAGTGTTTTTATGCAAAAAAAGGAAATTCATATGTGATTTTTGACCTCTTTACCACAGTTTGGTTAAGGGTCAGTTTGTGTGATTTTAGGCAAAAAAGAGAAGAAAATCACCATAAGCTCCTTATGACCCCTCGACCTCCTTGAAATTATTTAGTTTGTATGAATTTGCCTTTTTGTAGGCTTGCAACTTTTGGGAGAGTACTCAATGTGCCTATAGGCACAACATAAATTGTAACAAGGCAAATGCATGTACACAAATTTTGACTAGCAAGATGATGCAAAGTTTCAATCGATCATTGACGAAAAAGAGAGTATCAGAAGAGATGATTACATAGAACAAAACAGAGAATGAAATTTGCCAGAGAAACTGTTGAAGCACATACGGTAAAACCTGTCTTGAGAGACCACTGTCGCGAGAGACCACCTGTCTTGAAAGATCACTGTGGTCATGTACCAATTGGTTTCACTCTATAATGGACTTGTGTCGTGAGAGACCACTTGTCTTGAGAGACCACAAAACTGTGGCAAAAACTCAGTTTTTCACCTGTTTTGAGAGACCCGAAAATCAATTTTTGACAATTTCAGAGTATTAACCCCCTGCACACTGATGTCAAAATATCTAAATTTCAGGCTGCAATTGTTTCCCATCATGCAACTAGAAATTTATTCAATTCAGCCTTGTTTGACAAAGCTCAATGAGCTCTGAATTATTGATATTTTGACACCAGAGTGCAGGGAGTTAAAATCAATAAACAGGTTGAGGGTTAGATTTGTTTTGGTGGTCTAAATTTGTTATTCAAAATTTGTTTTATTAAAAATTATTGGAGAGTGCCCGTTGGCACTCTCCAATTATTTGTAATAAAACAAATTTATACAAACAAAATTTTGTGTTTGACTGAAGAGGAAACATTGTAACATTGTAACTCAGCCAGTTAAGATCAGCAGGCTGCAAGTCGAGAGGTCCTCGGTTCGAATCCCACCTGCGGCAACCGCGTTGTGTCCTTGGGCAAGGCACTTAACCTCGATTGTCCACATGGGAGCACGATGAAGTCGTGTACTAAGGCGTACTGCACGTCGATGGTACGCATGTCTTCAACCAATCTAACCCTGCCTGTGCTGCAGTGCGGAGTTACGATGTTGGGGAGATGGCAGCTGCTCGTCGTTGCTCGGTGTTTCTCTCCGGGTACTCCGGCTTCCTCCACCCGTAAAACTGTCACGGTCATGATTAGCCATTGTGCATAAGTATATGACCTTAAACACCAATAAATAAATAAATAAATAGTTAAGATCAATGCAGTGTGCACATAAATCACAAGTTCAAAAATGTAATCATGACAAATCGGCCCAAAGTGAAGTTTTTCAGTTTATGTACTTTTATCTACAATTTATTAAACAGTGCCTTTATACTTGTATTAAAACTGAATTAAATTAAAACAATAATAAACAAAATTGAAAGATCATTTCTTCTCCATTCTGCAAAAGATATTCTCTGGTTGGTCATTCACTGACCTCAAACCTGTCATGAGAGACCACCTATCTTGAGAGAACCCTTTTGCTCGGCAAAAGGGGTGGTCTCTCAATACAGGTTCTACTGTACTAGCAAAACTAGAGAGAAACAGAAAACTAATTATGATAGGAAAGCAAAAGCATTTATGATAAGTGTTGGTGATAGATTCCTTGTATCGATGTTGATACATGAAGGAAAACATAAGATTGCGAATATATATGAAGAACAAGAATCAGAGGTAATAGAACAACCCAGTGATGTTATACCAGTGTTAAAGGTTAGATCATCAGATGGTAGAGAGAGAACTTTACACAGAAACCACTTACTTTTGTTAGGTCCAGCGCCAGAAAATAAGCCAGTTTCCAAACCAATACTTTTGGGAAAGGAAACAGTAGCTACACCTATTCTAAACCAAGGGGCAGGTTTAGTAGGGCGGAACAAAAAGATGCAAGAGAGAAGAAAAGAGAAGATTAAGAGATGAGGCAGAGCTGACGTCGCTGTTGATTCGGAGTCAGATGATGAATATGTTGGATGGTCATAGATTAGAGGGGACACCCACAAGTCTGACAGTACAGAACAAGGAAAGTTAGAAGCAACAGATATAATAGACCCAGATACAGATACAGGAAGTGATAAGTGGTGCTGGTGATCACAAAACAAGGACAGGATACAGAAAGAAATGAAGAAGTAGTACTTGAAGAGCAGACAGGTAGACAAGATATGGACACTGATCAAAATGAGTTGGGAGATGAAAGCCAAAGTATACCCACTATACCTCCAAGATCAGACCGAGTACGAAGATCACCAAAATACCTTGATTCATATCATTGTAATGAAATGAGCTACAGACCGACAGACCAGAAAACAGATGCACTTGACAAATTATTAGCATCTGGTGTACTGAACAAAGTTTCCACAGATATGGCTAATAGAAAATGGGAAGCAGTGATGAAATAAATTTGTTTCCACAAATTATTAGATTAAAAAAATGTTTTTTTTTTAGCATGTGACTCTTAATCTATGGGTCCTGGGTTCTTCTACATTTCTAGTTGATAAAATTGTGTAGGCACACAATTTAAAGCATGGGAAGTAATAGCTATTTAATTCATTACAATGTGGACATGCATAAATATATATCTTTTGTTAGTAAAGGTGTTTGTGGTGTAAAAAGTTTGAAATGTATCCAGCTATTTTATTTTGAAAACATTTGTTTTCTTTTCAGCTTCTTTCAAAAGTACAGCCAACCTTAATCAGTTTCTGAATTATATGCAATTTAATATTTCTTATTTGACAACAACCAGAATAATTAACAAACACTAGTTGATATTTCAGGCTTACAAGAATACTGAGTTCTACAATGTTCATAGACTTTACATTTTTTTTATTTCTGATTTAGTTTCGGGAAAGGTCTACTTGTAGGCGAATTGATGGTACATGGCTGAGAAATTAATACACAGATATAGAGACTACCACTAACTGACATACGTTTATTGAATTGTACTTAATTATATTTGTTAATTGTTTATTACAGGCTGACAAAAATGATGGGACATCATTTTCCAGGAAGAGGGAGCCTGTAACAGATGTGTTTTTAACATTCTTTTAATTCATTCTTGACTTTTTACATTTCAGTTATTTAGTTGCTTGAAAATAGCTTACTGCCAGGAAGTAATTGTGTTAGAGAGTTTATTGTGTGGGTTTCACGGGCTTCTGTAGTTTTCCGCGAGCTTTTTGGTCATGTGATCAAAGTATATCGATTGCGCTGTTTTGAAAGGTGTTTGGATACTTTGTTGGTCTTGTTGTCAAATTCGTATAAGTTAAATATTGTTGATCATTTCATTTATCTAGATTAAACATTCGGTCAGTGTTTATTTGGTAACATGTATTTTTCTGTCACTTATTCGATTTTGTGATTTTTCATATTTGGACATCGATTTCAACATATCCTATTGTTTTTGTTCTATCGTTCCTTCCTTCTATCGGATTACAGCTCGATCTAACATTGTTGTTAAACAAATTGTATAAATGGTAACAGGTTATTGTTCTTACAGCACTACACACAGCACTGTTTGGTAGTATGGTAGACTGGTGAGAAATGGTTGATAGAGATGGCGATGTGAGGGAAATTGGATCAATAATCCTGGTAAGGTTTTTTGTGTACATGTACATTGAGTGAAGTTTCAAGGGCTAAAGTTTTATGATGTATGATATTATTTACTTTAACCCTTTAAACCCCGGTGGAATCTTCCATGCCAGTTCAATGGCAGCAATTAGAAGAGTTCATATTCATTATTTGGGGTAGTCCAATCAATATTTTCAACGTGCAGCCCTGGGGCTGCCCGTTGAAAATATTGATTGGTCTACCCCACACATTTACTGAACAGCCATCCTGTTTAATGACATCATGACGTATCATGTCCTTGGCCGGAAAAACGGCCGCTAGGGTTCAAAGAGTTAATACAGCCAGGTGTAATATTTTTTATTTGATAAGTGGTTATATGTGATAACTGTGTATGTTAGTGCCAGAGAAGGATAATAATAAAAACTAGATATCACGGAGATGGAATCCATCTCTGCGAGCCCCGCAGCAACTAACCGATGTTAGGTATAAACTGATGTGAACCGTAATACTAAAATATTTCAAGCAATAGGTAAAATCTGATTAAAATCCCTTCCCGGACACGAACGTGTCAGAAGAAACCCCAAATTTTGAATAATTTGACCTTGAGGTCAAACTTCAAGGTCAAAGCATGTCAACCTTGGTACGCGACACGTCGTCTTGAGATAATCTACCCACATACCAAATATCAAAACCCTATCTATTAAGGGAAAAAAGTTACAGCCCGGACACGAACTTGTCAGAAAAGAACCCCGAATTCGGAATAATTTTACCTTGAGGTCAAAGTTCAAGGTCAAAGCATGGCAACCATGATACGCGACACATTGTCTTGAGATAATCTACCCACATACCAAATATCAAAACCCTATCTATTAAGGGAAAAAAGTTACAGCCCGGACAAGAACTTGTCAGAAAAAAAAAAACTGAATAATTTGACCTTGAGGTCAAAGTTCAAGGTCAAAGCATGGCAACCTTGGTACGCGACACATCGCCTTGAGATAATATACCCACATGTCAAATATCAAAACCTTATCTATTAAGAGAAAAAGATTACGGACGCACGGACAGAGCGATCACTATAGGGCGTCCGCCTCTCGGCAGGGCCCTAATAAACTAACAATTATTTATTATTATTGTCCTGCTATAACCCACAGGGTTCAAGGGTTATGTATGCCGGTTTGGTGGTTAGTTTGGTTTCCAGCTGCTCCTGGAGTGGTGGTGGTTTTCCTGGGTGCTCCAGGTTTCTTCTATTCTGTAGTTAGCTTTTGCTGTGTGAGCCCTGTTGGTTGGGGGTGAGTGAACTAATTATATATGTATAATTATGCAATGTTATGTATGATAAATTGATAGATATATATGACAATCGGTCATTTTGTGATATTTTGTATTTTTGGAATCCTTTATTGATGTATTGAATGAGATTTGATGTTGTTATGTAAATAAACCATTGATAGCCTAAGATTGAGTTAGTCATGCTACAGCTGTGTGGACATTATTGCTTCCTTCTTTAATGCCCTTAAGTATGGACCGTTTCATATTGTGTCAGACAGGATGAGGAAAGCCTGTATATCTGGTGAGAACTCGTGAATGGTGGCAAGTAACTGTCAGACTCTACAACTCACTGACACCACAAAATCAGTGTTAGTGTTTGTTGAAGGCTTGTGTACCATTGGCGTGCAGCGCCCCAAGCACACTGTGATATCGTGACCTGTGCTCCACTAGGGCAATTAGGATTAAGTGGGATTAAGTGTCTTGTCTTAGTACATAATGTAGATAACTTGGGTCAGGATTGAACCAAATCCTATTCTCTAACCAATGAGCCACCATACTCCCATTGCCACCAATAAGTTTTGTATAAAGTTTAAAAATAATGTATTGAACAGTTCCCCTTCGTCAAAATTTTAATTTGAAAAAGGCTCAACAGTTTGGACATGCCTATGAAATAATATTGTTTCAAGTTATTGTAGAAAAATTAGTGTCACATTTTTTCAAATTTCAAACTTCTCACAGAAAACCTAGTAATTGAAATCCAAGCTTCCAAGTTGTCTTGTTTCACTTCATGGAGGAGATTATGGGAACTTGGATATCTCACGTCTTGAGTTTTAACAGGAAGAGCCCTTCCATCCATCCGCATCTGAAAAACCTACACCACCACAGTTATCACCCGTTTGCCTATACTTAACTGATAGAATTCTGAATTCATCTTGGCAATTGGAAATTATTAATATGGATTCACTTTGTTGCAATTTATTGGCATTCATTAACTGGTAGAGTTATAAATTATTTTTAGTTGTCCAAATTTGTTCACGTCTTTGTCTTGTCGCAATTTATGGGAAAGTGCCATCAGGCACTCTTCCATAAATTGCAGCAAGGCAAATTCTTACAGGCTAAATAATTTTACTTCACAATAATTTGTGAAGCATATCAAGTAAATATGAAGCCTTTATGTTAATGGTACAGTAAAGCTATCAAATTCTGTACATATGGCCTGTGCACAAGCAATGTTTCAGCCAATGGACCTCCGGGTAACCCGGAGGTCCATTGGCAGAAACATTGCATGTGTTTGCTATGAGTAACCAGGAGAATCTGCCGTGCTTTGGATGCCAGGCCATTCGATGTGGCAATTGTGCGCAATTCCAACGCGCAATTAAGCCTAGATAGGCGCACTATTCGTGACAGGACTTCTAGTTTTAACTGTACCTGTACTCAGAATAAAGCTCAAATACTGGCTTCCACCACTCTATAAGTTAAATGGTAGATTTTAACGATGATTTGTAACATTAATATTTTGTCGCCATTTTGATACAATGCTCCAGGCAATGGGAGCCTAAGTTTTGCAGGATTGTTTTCATAAATAACTGTTTTGTAACAATCTGTTGAAGAGTGCTCATTGGCAGTTCGGCACTCTTCAATACATTGTAAAAAACTATTTGACATTAAACAATTTTTTTTTCCAGTGATGAGCAAACAAGCTAATGCATTCAGAGTAAAGCCACTAAAGTGGCTTTCAACACTTTTCAATAGAGCTATGATACTGACTTCTTGCACTCAATCATTTAGGATAGGGTAGGAAATGGAAAGTTTCTCTCACATGATACCTATGACTTATGAAACAATCAGGGGCATAGATTTTGCGGAGGTTTGGTAAGGGGCAACATTTTTCCAACAGACCAATAAAAGTTCAGCTAACCAAATTCAAAATTTCTACCATTTTGCACCCAAAACTGGTGATTTATTGAAAATTCAAGTCTTACAACAGATGTTTTAGCCAAAGTATAAACACTTTTTCTTCCAATTTACCAACAAAAAGCCTGACAATTTTCTGACAAATGTTTTGTGAATGACTGTTTGGGGAAACTGTTAGAATTTTCCATCTTATGCCAGGCCTCTAACAAGTAAAAATGGAAAATTCAGACAAGCTTCATAAGCATGACTAGGGTTTAACTAGAAAAAAAATCCTACTTCAAAATTTATTGCCACTGAGTTGGTACACAATAACATGATTGCTCGCCAAACAAAGTACTTCCAACTTATGTTTTAACTACTGTTTATAAACACTTGGTTGCCATTTTCTTCTTTGAACTTGATCCACAAGAAGGTTTCACAAGAAATATGGTCCATTCCAAACATTCTGTAGTTCTTGTTGAGTTAAAATGATGACAGCCAGTCAGGAAGTCACGTTTCAAAATGGACCAATTAAGAAATGGAAGGTGCTATTAACTAATATTTAATAAGGCCAAAAAAGTAAAAAATCTGTTTCCCAGGCCCTCCTGCATGGTCCTTTTAACTGCCACATGCTCTCTTTTTATAATCAATCCAAACTTTAAAAAATAAAAATTAAATTGTTTATGTCTGATATTTTATCCCAAGTTAATAAAAATTGATAAATTTGTCCCTTGAGTGCAACAAGGCTTTGCAATGCTGTAGCATTACAAAGCCCTCTTGCAATCAAGGGACAAAATACACCACCACCCATGCTATTCTGTAGATTATGAGATCTAAAACATAAAACAAACCAAGAACATGAACTTTTGATGGCAAAGAAATAATTATAGATATAAAATGAAAAAACGCTCGCTCACATGCAATTTTACAAAAAATGGCCTGAGCAACAGAAAATCTACTTTGTGGGGAGTAACTCTAATTTATTGATCTATTAGGATTCAAATACACATTTTACAGCCAGGATCATATCATGTCAGACAGTTTTACAAGTGAGAAAAGCTGGAGACCTAAACTTTCATCCTGAATAGAACCATTACGCAGCTGTGAGTAACTGTCACTCTCAAACTTACTAACTCTGCACAAAGAGAGTTTACATTGGTTGAAGTGAAGTGCACAATCAACGTTCAGTACACCAAAGCACACTGCATCACCGCGCTCAAACATAAGCAATTAGGTTTAAGTTTAGGGCTCAAGGACAGTACAGTTAAAACTAGAAGTCCTGTCAGCAATTGCGTGCAAACACCTCGCCATTTATCGCGTTTATCGGCGCGTTAGGTCATATGGAAAGGCTATCACATTCTCTATGCAACCTATGCACAAGCAATGGTTCAGCCAATGGACCTCCGGGTTTAACCCGGAGGTCCATTGGCTGAAACATTGCTTGTGATTGCTGTGAGTAATGACAAGTCTGTGGTAATTTGGGTATTTTCAATAGGAAAATTGCGTGCAATTTCTGTGTGAAATTGTGTCAAGATAAACGTGCAATTCATGACAGGACTTCTAGTATTAACTGTAGGCAGGTGCCAATTTGAACCTTTGACCTTTCAACCTGAAGTCCAATCCTCTATCAGGGCTTATGTCTAAATATGGTTACCAGAATCCATACCTGCTATGAGTGTCGTTTAAAACATAATCTGAATTTGATATTTAAAAAAAACAAAAAAACATATTTACCACTAAAACCTTAAAAATATGGATGTCATTGGAACTGGCTCACTGCCAGTTCCGATGACAGCCATATTTGTACAATTTTATTGACAAAGTGTGAAGATAATTCAGGTCATGTTAGCCTTGTAATGGTTAAGTTGCACCTGTTATGTTAGGTAAAATGGTTAACTTGACTCAATTCTTTTCAAACAAATCCTAGAAGAGGTGCAGCGAGAATCTACATGAAGTCTCACCGGTTTGGTTGGGCAAATCTTTGCATGAATCAATTCTTGGATTCTTGTCGAAATATAAGCCCTATCTAACCAACATGTGCAATGCCATGGGATGGCCAATCCCTGACAGCTAAGTCCAAAAAGGACGCACTAACTCTTAAAGAAATATTTGAACACAACTGGCTTGCAATTACCTTCATAATATTATCCCCGAAAAAAATCATTTTATTAACTCCTAGCACTCTGGGAGCATTTCAAAATTTCCATTACTGACTCCATGTTGTTCAAGTAGAATGAAAAATTTAACAAAATATATCTTGTTTGACAGAGCTCAATTTATTTAATTCTCAGTTGCATTATGGGAAATAATTGCTGCTGAAAACTTTGATGTTTTGACATCAGAGTGCAGAGGGTTAAATTTAGAAAAAATTTCTTGGAATAGTTTTCTTTGAAATGTAATGACAAGAAATGGCAATATGATGGCTGTAGATTCCAACAAGGGCAATAACTCTTGAAGAACTGAAATACTTGAATGTGGCTAGATTGCAATACTGTTCATTATATTATCACATAAAAGCTATGAATTAAATTTAAAAAAAAACACCCTTAATAGTTCTCTTTGAAATGTTATGTCAAGAACGTCTAAGTCCAACAAGGGCAATAACTCTTGTAGAAATTATTGGAGAGAGCTGGTTCACAATCTCATTTCATATTATCACAAAAGTGCTATATATCAAATTTGAGGAAAATATTTTGAACGGTGTTCTTTCAAATGTGATGAGAAGAAATGAAGGACAAAGAGACTGACAATGGATGGATGGACGGATGGCTGGTTGGAGTCCAGTCCTATATCCCACTCCCACTATGTGGCGGGTGATTATTATTATTATTTTTTGGTGTTTAAGGTCACATACTTCTACACAATGGCTAATCGTGACCGCAACATAGATATAAAGTCAAGTCCAGACATCTGTTTATACCTATGTTGCCCATTTGAGAGGACTTCCACCCCTGGCATTGGTGACTGGGTCCTATTTTACCAGTAAAATAGAGCTTGTTTACCACAGTAAACAAGCACTGCTTCTCTTCCCGGGGTTTCCACAGGGAGGTGGGTGAAAACAAGCCACCACGCTCCTAGCAATAAATCGTATTCCAACAATTTCTTGGGCCCCTCATTATGACAAGCACATTTGAGCATACTCCAATGAAGGGCCATAAGCTAGAAGGGGTGTAAGCTATGTGTCTGAGGCAAAATTAAGGTTTTTAGTTTTTTGGGGGTTTTTTGCCAGTGATGATTCTAGTTGTATTAGATAAAGAGATAATTAAAGATAAACATTTCACAAGAAACCCGAATGTGGATTTCTAGCATTTAGTCTGTTAAGTGACAAAAGAGAGACCCCCCTCCCTTGCCCCTAAACCTCCCCCCCCGCCCCAAAAAAAATGAAAGTGTCAATGACACTAGCTCAACTTGTCAAGACATGTACATGTATAGTATGTGACACAGCAATGACAAACATCTAGGTAATGACCTGATAACAAATGTACATATAAAGTATTGTAACGGTCTGTACATAAGTACTGGCAGTAGCCTGTAACAAATGTATAGGTAAAGTATTGTAAAGGTGGGTGACAGTCAGATGCTAAATAGAAAAGAAATCTTTGAGTCCCAGAGTGGGTCTGACTGAAAGCAAAAATATTTGTTCTCACAGCACAGTGATAACAAAGGCACCCCAAAACACACTCATTCCTGTCCCAAGGTGAAAAGAAAGGTACCCAAAAAGTTTCGTGAAGATCAGTTCATAAATACGAGCTGTATAGAAGTTGTGACAAAAAACTGATTGGACCTAATTTCGGTACAAAATGGCCACTGGCAGCCACCTTGAATTTTGGACCGCACTCAGAAACACTCGTTCTCGTCCCAAGGTGATAACAAAGGTACCCAAGAAGTTTTGTGAAGATCGGTTGATAAATACAGCCTCTAGCCCGAGCCGTATTGACATGTGCACTTACAGTGTATAAGTAGCACTAAATAAATCAAAATTCATCTAATTTGCATAATTTCTGCACAAGAAAAAACCCCGTACTGTATGTGATGTATTCCATTTTACTAAACATTCCTACAAAAATTTATTCAAATCAGAACTTTCATACAGAAGTTCTGTACAAAAGACTGATTGCACTAATTTTGGTACAAAATGGCTGCTGGTGGCCCGCTTGAATTTCAGACCAGACCCCAAAACACTCGTTCTCATCCCACGATTATAACAAAGGTCCCCAAGAAGTTTTGTGAAGATCGGTTCATAAATACGGCCTCTAGCCTGAGCCGTACAGAAGTTGTGTATAAAAAACTGATTAGACCTAATTTACCGGGTAGGTACAAAATGGCCACTGGCAGCCATCTTGAATTTTGGACCGCACTCAGAAACACTCGTTCTCATCCCAAGGTGATAACAGAGGTATCCAAGAAGTTTCGTGAAGATCCGTTGATAAATACAGCCTCTAGCCCGAGCCGTATTGACATGTGCACTTACCGTGTGTAAGTAGCACTGAAAAAATCAAAGTTCATCTAATTTGCATAATTTCTGCAAGAGAAAAAACCCCGTATTATATGTGATGTATCCCATTGTACTAAACATTCACAAATTATTCAAGTCAGCACTTTCATATGGAAATTCTGTGCAAAATCTGATTGCACCTAATTTTGTACAAAATGGCTGCCATCGGCCATCTTGAATTTCGGACCGCACCCCAAAACACTCGTTCTCGTCCCATGGTGATACCAAAGGTACCCAAGAAGTTTCATAAAGATCGGTTTATAAATATGGCCTCTAGCCCGAGCCGTATTGGCATTTGCACTAACAGTGCTGAAAGTAACACTAAATACATCAAAGTTAGTCTAATTTGCATAATTTACGTATGAGAAAAAAACCCGTATTTTATGTGATGTATCCCATGGAACTAAACATTCATACAAAAAATTATTCAAATCAGCACTTTCATATGAAAAGTGATGTACAAAAAACAGATTTCTGCATCGTCAGTACAAAATGGCGGAAGGCGGCCAACTTGAATTTCGGATCGGACCCAAAAACACTTGTTCTCGTCCCACAGTCATAACAAAGGTACCAAAGAAGTTTCGTAAAGATCGGTTCATAAATACGGCCTCTAGCCCAAGCCGTATTGAATTGTTGATGGACAGATGGACGACGGACAACTGGCCAAGGCATAAGCTCAAATTTGGCTTTGCCAAAGTTGAGCTAAAAACCGGAAAAAAACACAGGAAAACAAAAACAATACCAAAAAAAAAAGAAAAAAAAAAAAAAAGACAAAAAGAAAAAAAACAATAAAATTGCAGATATATTGATGATCGAAACTGATTTTTTCTTTCAAGAGAAATTTGGCCTGAAACACATTCTTCAATGTGACAGCATGTACACCTGGAAAATTCTGTGCTGAGAATTTATTGTGGTACGGACAGATGACAGAATTTATAAAACCATCCAAAGAAAATATTTGAGCTAATATTTATTTGTCTAATAAAAAGAAAACTGACAAAAATACATTTTATTATTATCACAGACCTTTAAACAAATATTTTAAAAAACGATATCAAATATATAACACATCACAGTCATCAAAACAAATTGGAAACAAAATTCATTAATACCCATGAGTTTATATAGAAATATAAATTCCTGCTGAACAGTTATCTAGAGTGGACTGGTTTTGGTAACCATCACACTATTTCAACTCCTTTAATACTTAAAATTGTACGAACAGATGACTTGACATTATGAAAATGTGCTGCTGCAAGTGTATGCTGCAACTACAATATGAAGCACAATTATTTATTATAAACATTGCATAACATGGAGTTAACTAGGCCAAAATAGTGATCCTTGAGGAAGAATAATTCATATGCCAGAGGCATGTGGATGATTCTTCCTCTTGGAGCACTATTTTGGCCCAGTCGATGATATGCGATGCAATAATTATTAAATTATATTGAAGAGACCAAGCAAGAATCTTGCTACCCTTCAGCCAATCAGAGGAAGGGAAAATCATGTGAGATGTAATACAGTGGAGCCCACTTAATTGGATATCTCTTAATTGTATATCCCTGTTAATTGAATACCATTTTCAAACACAAAACCATTTACCATACCTTCAGTACAAATTTGATCTGTTAATTGCATATGGGTTGTAGAATAAACTCCTGTTAATTGTATATAAATTTTGTAATTGTCGAAAAAATTACTGTGGCATGCACCAAATTCCCCTTATTTATCAACCTTTATGACCTCACTACATCCAATAAGGCATTTATTCTATTATATCTTGTTTGACAGAGCTCTATGAGCTCTGTCAAACAAGATATAAAAGAATAAATGCTCAGTTTACCTCCAGAACAAAGGAAACTGACCAAATCCCTGTTAATTGTATACTCCTGTTAATTGAATAACTTTCTCTGGCAAAATGGATATTCAATTAAGAGGATTCTACTGTATAACAAAACAGATTAAGAGGTGCACATTGGAAATGCAGGTGTTGAGTTGTGGTGGCAATCAGAGAGTGTAGCATGTCCATAACCTGGTTATCAATCATATCTCGGTTGTCAAATCTGCAACCTTTGTTCAAGATATAATGCTAACAAGTTCAGAATTCGTAAAAAATTATTTAATTAAGGCCCATAGCTTTGTAACGAAAATTAGGCTTTTCCAATTTTCGAACTCGCTTTTTTTTTTTTACCAAAATTCATCAAATCTGAGAACGTTTCTTCAAGTTATTGCACTAAAGAAGATAAAGATTTGTAAGAAATGACTAAGTAAGGTCTATAACTCTGTAATGAAAAATTAGGCCTGAGCCAATTGTTGAACTTGCTTGAGATATTTTTGCAAAAAACCAGTCTGACAAATATTAGTCCAATCAGAGCACGTTTGTTCAAGTTATTGCGCTAACAAGCGCAAAAGTCTTAAAAATTGACCAATTAGGCCACACAAAGTAGATCTTCTGTTTCTCAGGCCATTATTTGTGAAATTGCATGCGGGCGAGCATTTTTTTATTTTATTTTTTATTTCAGTAATTTCTTCTTTGCCATCAAAAGTTCATGTTCTTGGTTCAAGTTTTAGGCCTCAAAATCTACAGAATAGCATGGGTGGTGGTGTATTTCATCCCTTCAGTGCAAGAAGGCTTTGCAATGCTAAAGCATTGCAAAGCCTTCTTGCACTCAAGGGACAAATTCATCAATTTTTTTAACTTGGGTAAAATATCAGACATAAACCATTTAATTTTTATTTTTTTCAAATTTAAATTGGTTATAAAAAGAGAGCATGCGGCAGCCAAAATGACCATGCGGGAGGGCCTGAGAGACAGATTTTTTATTTTTTAGGCCTTAAGACCCATAACTCTGTAACAAAAAATTGGACCGGGCCAATTTCGAACTCGCTTGAGATATTATTGCAAAAAGCCTGTATGTTCTGATTTCCATGTAGTACATTATGATGTAATCATGTAATGAATAACTAAAAAATTGAGTATTCCATGTGTTCTGAACAGGACTGGGACCTATTTTACCAGTAAACAGATCTTGGTTACCACAGTAAACATGCACTGCTTCACTTCCTGGGGATCTAATTGGCAGACTAGAAATGAGCTGCACACAAACATACAGACATGGAGTTTGACATTTCTCAGATTGTGTAACAGTCGGCACATAAATGATACGTAAGAGATCAATAAATTACTAATTTACAGAGATGATTTAATATAACAATAAGATGATTTTGGAGGGAATTGTGGTTTATTAACTGCACAACAGAAATGATTAACAGCTTATTAGTGGCCAGAGATGCAGTTGAGAACTGCCAATAAGGCAAAGGGCTGTTAATCATTTCTGGTGGACCATTAGTGAACTGCAGTTCCTGACAAAATCATGTTATTACTATTATTTCCACTGCTGCCAGTAAACCATATTAACCCTTTATCTCACAAATCAGCTGCATCTGCCCACGTAATTTATAAATTAAGCAATTGAAAAAAATACATTTTTCAAAAATCCATATCATATGAGCTCTGATTGGAACAAGCTCATTGAGCTTGTTCCAATAAGGGATCACATGATACGGTTTTGTTGAAATTTTTTGGAAAAATTTGGAAAAACAATAATTAAAACAATAAATTTTGATATCATGTGTTGGATAAAGGATTACATTACTGACTTTGGTCTAAAATGGATAATTTTATAAAATGGAAAACAGTTGGCACAGCATTATTTGTAGTAACCTCAATACGAAGAATGAGAAAACTACAACCGCATGTAGGGAGCGTCGTGGCTCAGTGGTTACGGTATTGGACTTCAAACCAAAAACGTCCATTGTTCGATCCCCACCAGGGGTAACTGTGTTGTGTCCTTGGGAAAGGTACTTAATCCCAATTGCCAACATTGGGGTGCCACCTGCATGTCAATGGTGCACATGCCTTCAACCAATGTTATTTATTTATTTATAGGTGTTGAAGGTCACATACTTATGCACAATGGTAAATCATGAACATGGTAGTTTTACGGGTGGAGGAAGCCAGAGTACCCGGAGAAAACCACCGAGCAATGACGAGCCGCTGCCAGCTCCCCAACATCGTAACTCCGCACTGCAGCACAGGCAGAGTTAGATTGTTTGAAGACATGCACACCATCGATGTATGCCTTTGTACACTGCATCATCGTGTCCCCATGTGGACAACCGGGGTTACGTGCCTTGCACAAGGACACAACACGGGAGTCCCAATCGATTGCTCAGATGGTCACCCATCCGAGGACTAACTGGGCTCGCCGTTGCTTAACTGGTAGAGTGCTAAATTATTTTTGATCAACAAAATTTGTTCATGTGTGTCTTTGCCTTGTTACAATTTATGGGAGAGTGCCTACAGGCACTCTCCCATAAATTTTAACAAGGAAAATCCATACAAATAAAATAATTTCACTTAAAAGATAACATGAAACATACTGACTAAATATGCAGCCTTTAAGTTATGGTACCTACACTCCAGAGTAAAGCCCAAATATGGGCTTCCAGCACTCTACCAGTTAACTTAGGTGTTCTGATGAGAACCGGTTACCACAATGCCACCACGCCCCCCCCCCCCCCTCAACCAAATGCTAACTGTGCTTGTGCGAAGTTAGGTAATCAGACAGTTGCTTGCCATTCCTAAGTGATTCTCTTGTTCACATAATGCCACAGAGAATCAAATTTTGAACTATTAATCAATTAGATCTCAATCACACTATGTGTCAGGCTTTTACTGAGATATTACCATCAGGTTGCGATCAGTCGAGCTTACAACACTTTTAATGATCAAGTAAAGCTCTGTTAATGTACTAGGGACACCCTGTGAAATGGTAATAATATCTGATAAGATCAAGTGGCTGGCTACCTTCAATTTTATATAAAAAAATCAAAATTGGACATGACACAAAAATGCATACCATTAATATATACAGTGGAACCCTGTTAATTGAATAGCCACTTTGCCAATGAAATTTATTCAATTAACAGGAGTATTCAATTAACAGGGATTGCATCACTTTTCTGTATTCTGGAGATAAACTTGACATTTATTCTATTATATCTTGTTTGACAGAGGTCTATGAGCTCTGTCAAACAAGATATAATAGATTAAATACCTATACTGGTTGTACCGAGGCCAAATAGGTCTATAAACAAAGGAAAACTGGGGCAAGTCAGGGTAATTTCTTGACAGGTTACAAGATTTTTTATTCAATTAACAGGCGTTTACTCTATAAGCTATATTCAATTAACAGGTCAAATTTGTACTGGAGGTATGGTAAATGGTTTTGTGTTGAAAAATTATATTCAATTAACAGGGTTATTCAATTAAGAGATATCCAATTAAGTGGGCTCCACTGTACTACTCAAAATTTACTAAGGATTGCACCTACTCATTGACATATTTGTGCAGAGAAGCCAGAGAGAACCACTGAGAAATGGCGAGTAACTGTCAGACTCTCCAATTTGCTAACTCGGCACAAGCAGGGTTAGCACTGACTGATGGAAAGTATTCAAGTTGTTTCCCATTATCAGAGCTATGGCAGATTTTACAAACTGTTCATGTATTATATGATTTTAATTAATGGTGTTGAGTTAAGGGTTAAGAAGGGATAATCCTCTCCTTACAGAAGTCATGGATGATACTTGCCAAAAAAAAAATTCTTGAATAACTAATTACAATTTTTTGCCTCAATAAGCTCATTCTCAGTAATGTGGTCATTTATAAGCTATGCTTTTTAGGCAAAATTGAAAAAAAAATACTAAAATCTGGAAGGGGGTTTCCATGAATATAGCAGGGTATTTTAGGTCATAAAATGAGGTGAACAGTTAATATTACAAATCATGAAGTTCAAATAATTAACCCTCTAGACACAAATGTCAAAATAAGACAAATATGAGGCAGCAAAGTTTTCCCATAATGCACCTAGGAAGTTAATCAATTCAATCTTGTTTGACAAGAGCTCAATTGGTTCAATACTGAGTTGCATTATGGGAAAAAATGCAAGTTGAAAATTTGATACTTTTGACCTCAGTGTGCAGGAATTTAACTCTTAACCCGCAGAGTATTTTCAAGATATTTTTGCCTCACAGCAGCCATGACTAGATTTGACTAAAAATTCATCTAAATTTGACAGATTTTATTTATTTATTTATTGGTGTTTAAGGTCACATATTTATGCACAGTGGCTAATCGTGACCATGACAGCTTTACGGGTGAAGGAAGCCAGAGTACCCGAAGAGAACCACTGCATCGACGAGCAACTGTCAGCTCAACATTCTCTGTTCAAGCTCCACTCAAGCAGGGTTACAGTGGTTGAAGACATGTGCACCATCGATGTGCAGTATGGAAACCAGGATAAAGTGCCTTGCCCAAGGACACAATGCAGGCCATCCTGGATGGGGATCGAACTCAGGACCTCTCGCATATAAGTCCAACAGTCTACCACTGAGCCACTGTGCTCCAACAGATTTGGTTAAAAATTCATCCCAATTTAACTCAAGAAAAATTTCATTCAATTTACAGATACAAAATTTAATTACATATGCCCAAATTATACTTATTTCGATGGCAAGCAAAATCCTGTAATCTGCCAGTAGCATGCAAGGAGTTAAAAAGCAATAATGTTGACAAATTTATTGAAAAAGCAAATTATGTGACAAAGTGTAAATGATTAGACATCAAGAATTTTCGGACCTAAAATCTAGATCAAATTTAATCAAACCTGAGCTTGGTGAAAAGGAATCAAATCAAATCTTGAAGCACTGGGTCCCTGAAACTGTATCAAGCCTCAAATCTATTATCAAGTCCCTTCAAAAACCCACGAAGGACTAGAGATTTTTGTACATTTTTACTATACATTCACTGTCTATGTCCTATGGCTTTGCATCTTATCTAATCAAGTCTTGACTGCCTATATAGATTTTCCTAGAGATAACTTGCTAGGAATTTAACTTGCAAGCTTACATAAAGACTGTATGTTTGGGCACCTATTCTGTTACAGTAAAACTGATCAGTTGGAATTAGGCCTTCAAGGGTTAAAATCTTTCCTTACTCCTATTCAATTATCTGTGCAATTAGTCTGGCTGCACTAATGCATGTTTTAGTATATATTTTTTTCTCAGAAGATTCCGATAGTCTAGGGCAACATTCTGAAGAATCCACCAGCTGCCGAGTAGGCAGCCTTTAAATTTGTGGAATTCCGTTAAAATAAAGATGGCTGTTAGAATTGCTGCCATTTTAACCCTTTAACTAACATGAAAAGCAGATATCATCTGCAAACAAAATCCTTGAACTAAATTGTTCCATTTTTTGCATAAAAACATGGCCTATTGCCCCTCATTGCAATGACCTCAACAAGCTCCTTACAGTGGAGCCCCCTTAATTGGATATCTCTTAATTGTATATCCCTATTAATTGAATATAATTTTCAAACACAAAAGCATTTACCATACTTTCAGTACAAATTTGATCTGTTAAATGCATATGGGTTGTAGAGTAAACTGCTGTTAATTGTATATAAATTTTTGTAATATATCGAAAAATTACTGTGACACGCACGGAATTCCCCTTATTTATCAACCTTTTTGGCCTCACTGCATCCAATAGAAGACATTTATTCTATTATATCTTGTTTGACAGAGCTCTATGAGCTCTGTCAAACAATATATAATAGAATAAATGCTCAGTTTACCTCCAGAACACAGGAAACTGACCAAATCCCTGTTAATTGTATACTCCTGTTAAATGAATAATTTTCGCTGGCAAAATGGATATTCAATTAAGAGGATTCTACTGTACCAAATTAATGCATCATTCTGACATGAATATATGCAACTTAGATCCATGTTTTCCATTTAGTAAACAAGTACTGCTTCACTTCCCGGCATTCCCACTGGGAACTTGAGAATAAATTTCTAATGTTTCTTTCAGCTTCATGTGATAATAAAGTCAAGTTATATTTGATTATCACATAAAGGGATGTTTATTTGAACAATAAAAGTCTTGGATAAATTTCTGCTTTATTCACCTAGTAGCAGCTGCTAGTAGTGTGATAAATTTTCCCTGTAGGTTTAACACTGAAAGAATTTATTCCAAAAGTAGAGACAGACTTGTTGACCTCTGACCTCAACCACATTTGTGTTGTCATGACATGTTTTACGTTTGTGGGAGATAAAATGAACTGACGTTTATCAAACATAGACCGTCGCTGAAATGGTTAATTTTAGAATACATGACACATTTCAACTCTGTCTAACAAAACAAACAAAAACTAGAAAAACTGTGAGCACTGCTCACTAAATGATACCACCCACTCCCACCAAGAAACATCTTACAACAGTAAAAGTGTGTTTAATGTAGAGAGCACAAACACTGACAACCCCCCCCCCCCCCCCCCCCCCCAAAAAAAAAAAAAAAAAAAAATACCTGAAAGCAGAATAGAAGGTATGTAATGTATATAAAAGAATGTCTGAGAGTTTCAATGAAATTCGCCCACTGGTATAAGAGGAGTAGCGGATAGCAGGAGTGTACCCCCCTAAAGCATCACAACAATTTGGCTAAGTTCATTTCGCCCTTTGGGAAAGAGTAAAAAATAAAAATACCTGAAAGCAAAATAGGAGGTGCACATCTATAATGTATAGAAAAGAATGCCTGTAAGTTTCAATGAAATCCACCCACTGGTTTAAGAGGAGTAGCGGATAGCAGATGTGTACCCCCAAAGCGCCACGGACGTACGGAAGTACGGACATACGTAAGTACAGAAGTACGGACACCATGAATGCTATATACCGCCCACTTTTCAAGTGGGTGGTATAATTAACAAAGAAAATACAAAGTAAATCAATCGAAACCAAGTGTTGAAAAGAATACAAGTTCGATTGCGAAAGGTGGGGGCATGATGAATGATGTTTCATTTTCCAAATTAGGAAAGTGTAAATAAACAAATGCATATGTCCTCTGCTTTATTTATAAAACTCAAGTTGAATCGACGACGAAAAAAACAACAATAAACAACGAAAATAAGAAAGATAAACATTGTTCATTTAATAAAGTATTTTTGCAACTTTAGCTCAAGTTTGTAGGGGAATTATTTTAGACAGAAATGTATCACAGCGCCTTGTTTATTTTTGGCAGTTTTGCTTGTTGATCGAATTGGACCAATGTGCTCCTCACTTCTCGCAGTGTTTTGCAGCACGAAACAGCACGATTTCGCCTCAACTGCCCTGTAAATGATTATGGGATAAACAAATTAAACGTACAGTGTTTTCAAGTAAAAAAATTATTCTACTCGTAGGATTAAGAATTAAACCAACGTTTATTCATTATTTAGTTAGCCCACTTGGA
Organism: Pictodentalium vernedei; assembly: GCA_031216915.1. NCBI lineage: Eukaryota > Metazoa > Mollusca > Scaphopoda > Dentaliida > Dentaliidae > Pictodentalium > Pictodentalium vernedei. The sequence continues at coordinate 109,475,890 of CM062294.1, forward strand.
GGACATAGACCCTTCAAGAATAGACTGATTCATCCTATTTTACTATAAAGTTAACACAAGCACTGCTCCACTTCTCAAATTCTTCTGACAAAATAGAAATGGGCTGACAAACATTTTTGCTTCAATTTTCAATGCAAAATATTTTAACACTGAAAGTTTCAGCTGTAATACAAGTAAAGGCAAGATAAGCTTATTCTGCAGTAGATAAAAGAATGTTATTTTTGTATCTTTCCTTTTCTTCCTAATTTTTTCATAAATCAAAAAATACAAAGCACTATGACGTATGATACAAACTTTTTTCATACAATCATTTTTTAACCCTTAAGGGCCTAGGGAGTTTTATACATATATTTCTGTATTTTTACAGTCTACATCCTGTGGCCTTGTACTTGTTTCTAGGCAAGTCTTGGCTGCCTGTGTTGCCAGCCAAAACGTGCAAAAAAACAACTGCTATTGTACTTAGAATGTAACATGCTAGTTTCCTCAAAGTTGGCATGTTGGGGCACCTGTTTTGTTGCAGTAAAAGTGATCAAAATCGGAATTAGGCCCTTAATGGTTAAGTCTTTAGTCTTTAGATTAATTTCATGTTAATAGCTACTGCAGAGCCCTGTACACAGCTACAGATATCTTAACAGTGTTTCAAGTTTTCTGGACAGGCTGCCAACAAAGATGTAAAAATGCTCTCAAAAGATACACATCCAACCTGTAAAGTTCTCAAGAGAGAGTACACTTTGGACAACTTTTTCAGACCAATATAAAAGGGACAGTTTGTAGCTGTATGGAGACTTAAGGGTTAAACAAGTTGATCAAATTTGACCCTTTTTTAAACTCATACTTTAAAAGTGATAAAACAAGATCATTCAATAATATTCTGTAAGAAGCCCCAGGTGTGTGCAGTTGCATTTGTGCACAAGAATTGTTCCATAAAATATAGATCCCATCATGAAAACAAAGACAAACACATCAACTTAATTGAACCTTCATGGTACAGTGTACACCCAGAGACGAGAGTGCCTTGAGACAAAACTCCTTGAAAATCTTTTGATCAAGAGCAAAAGGCTCCTGCTTAGAGCCAAAAGCACAAGCTTGAGAGGAGCCGCGAGATGAAGCTTGTCATATTTGCAAGGGATGTAAGTGCACTAACTAACCCTTACGGGCCTGCAGATGTTTATACATTTTTGCCATCTATCGAAAGTCTATCCTGTCACTTTGCAGTTGTGTATAAGCAGGTCTTAACTGCCTATGTAAGCAGCCAAGACTTGCAAAGAAACAATTGCCAAGTTACCTACAATAAAAGCTGCACATTTGCCCAGAGACTGCATGTTTCGGAACCTGCTCCAACGCTGTGAAAAGGGATTAAAGTCGAAATTAGGAATTTAAGGGTTCAGACAAAATAACTTTGAAACTGCTCAGTGAAGGCTGTCTTCACTGTAAATCAAATTCGTTGAACAGACAAAACATAAGATATATTTTTAAAGAATATTTGCCAAGAAGTGCCCCTGAATGATTTTTTTTATTATAGCACCTGTGTAACATATACTGAGCTCCACTGTAATGGTGTAACAGTAGTGATAGAACACATCTTACACTTCTATCATTTCGGTAGTTTATAACTCTTTGACTCTGTAGTAAATTGATTCATTATTTCCTGTTGCTCCATCAGCTGCTTTTGGAATTTTTCACACACACAGTGCAATGTCTTTATAGTTTTCTCATTTTCTTCATTAGATTTGATGGCTTTCTCAAGTTTAGCTGTCAAACCAGGGCAATTGGCACAAATACTCTGGAAGAAAAGAATAGTTCAACATTATTTCAAATAAAAAACATTAAAAAATAATTTTTTGATTGTATCACAAAAAAAGTAATTGATTGTATCATATAAGTTGTTTACCTTCCTGAATTTCCAAACAGCTCAGACAATAAATACCTGTTACAAACAAGGAATTAATATAAACCAGAGGTAGCTGCCAGGGGTGACCAATCCCCCCACCTGAAAAATCACCTTGATACAGTGACCTTGGTAATATATTACATTAAATTAACATAGACACTGTTGGTATCATTAACCCCAAATAATACAGGTAAGCCTTCCTGTAAATGATAACATGTTAAGTTTAGTTTCGATTGGGACTGATAACATTTTAAAAGTTCATGGTCACTGTGACCTTGACCTTTGGCACAATGACATCAAAATGAATAGGGTTCTTCCCCTCATCATGCTCAACCCACAAGCATAATTTTAATAATTAAGAGAACCCAACCTAGCTCTGAACGATAAAATTTTAATTTCAAGGTCACCGCAACCTTGCCCTTTGGCATAATGACCTAAAAAATAAATAGGGTTCTTCCTTTCATCATGCTCAACCCATAAGCTCTGTTTAGTATAGCTCGGGCAAGGAAAATATCAATTAGAGAAGCCAGCTCTGGTAAATGTTTAAGCTCAAGGTCACTTTGACATTACCCTTTGGCACAATGACCTCAAAATATATAGGGTTCTTCCTCTCATTATGGGTAACACAAATGCCAAGATGGGTTTCAGTTGGCCAAGCAAAACTTTAATTACAGAGTGGAAACCAACACTGCTAAAAATTGAAGTTCAAGGTCACTGTGACCTTGACACAATGATTCCAAAATATATAGAGTTCTTCTCATCATGCCTAACCCACATGCCAAGTTTGGTTTGTCGGCCAAGCAGAATTTTAGTTACAGAGTGGAAACCAACTCAGTCTACAGACGGACAGACAGATGGATGGATGGACAGTGCTACAGCAATATCCCTCCAGAAGGTTTTCGAGAAAATTTCAAGGGAATAAAAAGGTACCTAGTATTACTTTTACTGGCTGGTTTAAACCTATGTAGAGAAAGCATTTGTCAGGTCATCCATGGGGAAAACTTCTCAGGCACCAGTCAAAATCTGTTAGGAATCAGACGCTGTTATGGGCTTTTGTTCATCCACTTTTCGTGCAGTTTGTATGCATCCAGCTATTGTTGAAAAGTGATGCCCCTTTTCTCACAAAGATATACAGATATTCTTTTATACCTTAGTGATAGATATTCCAATCAATAAGTATTGAATTTGCCTTCAAAACATCCAAGATATATATTAACACAATTATTTATTTATTTATTGGTGTTTTTAAGGTCACATATTTCTGCACAATGGCTAATCATGACCATGGCAGTTTTACGGGTGGAGGAAGCCAGAGTACCCAAAGAGAACCACCATGCAACGGAGAGCGACTGTCAGCTCCCCAACATACTAACTCCACACAAGCAGGGTTAGCATTGGTTGAAGACAGGTGCACCATCAATGTGCAGTACGCTTTAGTACACAGCGTCACTGTACCCCCACATGGGCAATGGGGGTGAAGTGTCTTGCCCAAAGACACAACGCAGTTGCCGCAGGTGGGATTTGAACCGAGAACCTCTCGGCTTGCGGCCTCCACCTCTACATACTGAGCCACCATGCCCCCATTAACACAATTAGGAGGCACTATGTGATGTGATCATAAAACTACAGCTGTGGTGAGTCTTCATTCATTAATAAGCAAACATGTCTGATGGTTACTGCTGAAGTCATTAAAGATTCAATCACATCAAGTCTTGACTTTCTCGCATTGATTCAAAGAAAATGAATGGTTACCTTTTAGATTCAGTTGTCTTGAATATTCCAATTGGTTAGAAAAGTGAACCATGAGTTTGCTTTTCCAAGCAACTGAAATATTCCAGATGGCTGAATCCAAACATAGGTGATGTAATATTCAAAGGCTAGACTGGTTCCAGGCCACAACAGCGTGGAATTCCTTACAGAATTTGACTAGTCCTGACAGCCTGTCATGATGAGTGAAAATTAGATTTGGTGAGTGGTTTCACATCAACTGACTCTCTGGCAGATGAGTAGAATTGTAAAATGCATTTACATTTTTTATCCTCTGCAGAAAAATGAATAAATCGATTATATATATTACAATACCTAAAAGATATCGATAATACCTTTACTCAGCATGTTCACAAACGTTAGTGTGTATCACAAGGATAGTGCCAGAAGTTTGGCCTGTACTCCCTGATGGGGTGCAAGGGCATTCCCCAACAAGCCCATAATAAAGGAGAAAGTTTACCCAACAGATGCGGGGTACCAGCACCAGCCCTGTTGATTATTAACTTGTCATTTATTCATTGGTGTTTGAGGTCACTTTCAGCATCTTTGGATATTTCATGACTGCAACGCAGGTATGAAGTCAAGCTTATACATATCGTCCCGTGAGTTCCAATGTGTTCTATGTGCCAGTAGCACATAGAACACAATGGAACTCAGGTTCTGCTCCACAGTTTTCCAGGCATTTCCAAAAATAACATGCCATACATACTCTTCAATTGCAAATATTCTGTAACTTAGTTATCTAACCCATAACATGTATTACATTTCCCAAATCCACAAAAAACATATAACACTATCTGACTAAGTAGAAATAAACAATCTGTATGTGGGTGGAATAATTTATTGTCAAAGGCAAGACTTCAACCTGAAAAATTGCATGAAAAAATGCCGAAACCAGTCATTTTCAGCCACCCAGCGGCCTCAAAAGCAGAATTTTCCCATCACCGCCACCTACCTACCCCGAGGGCAGAGCATCCCCTGTTTCTAAAATGCAACAAAAATTTTATATGTTTTCGTTTCTTTTTTAGTTACCTGTCTGGTAACAAACTCCTGTAAAAATTACATTTTAAAAAATAGCCAATTTTTTCGAAACCACTGTTTCCCATAATTCATCTGGTAATTTACCCCTATGAATCAGACTCCAACTTTGGGACCAAAACTTCAAATTCCCTTGTTCAACAAAAAGCCAAATGTAATCATATATCTGATACTAAAAATATATCTCTATTTTACATGGCCTTAGTTTCAACATAATTATGCCCTATGTGGTGCTTCCACTAGGGGAAAATTTGTGAGTCCGGTAGTTCAAAGAAAGTGAAACTCAGACGCTGAAGGCGTCTGCCGCCCGTGCCAAGACATGTGCGCATAGAGGGGGGCTGGAGGGGTTCTCCCCCCATGAAAATTTTGATTTTTAGGTGCTCTCTGGTGGCCTCTGGGGGCATTCTGGTCGCTAAAATGCAGAATAATTGAAGTGGAAAATATGTATTTTTTCCTCCTACAATTCTCTAAATTCCCACGGGACACACAATACTACATCTGGTCGGAGGTTTCATAAAAATACAAACCCAAAACAACACAAAATCCACAAATCCTGACAGTGACTGCGACACTTGACCTCAGTTTTTTTTATACAACCTGATATATGCCAGCATAAATAACTGGAAACGCAGAGAGAACGAAATATTCGAAAAGAACCATGATGCAGACGTGTGATGTCATATACGTGCAATTACATCATTTATCGCTCGAAATAAAAGCCAGTGATTTCAGACCAAACATGACAATTTGAGTCCGAAATTTTATACGCAACATAAAATTTCTCTCGTCTGGGGGTTATAAAGTATCAGGTTGTCGCCAGTAATAGCAGGCATAGTATACAACATAATTATGCCTATATTACTTGGAAACAAAGGATCCTGTGTGTCGTTACAATACAGCATTGTACTCAATATTTTAACCACCAGCTTTTCTGACTGATCATAGTATGATCGGCGGGGGGAATGGGTCCGGTCAACGGACCCGCAGCCGGTCTAGAGGAAACCCTGCCTATGTTTAAATTCCCCACCCCTGTGCAATAGTGCCAAACTGTAGAGCAGAATCTGATATGCTGACCACTTTAGATGACTTCAACTCTGGGCATTGGTCCCAGGTCCTATTTTACCAGTAAAACAAAACTAGTTTAGAACAGTAAACAAGCACTGCTCCACTTTCGCGGGTTCCCACAGGGGCTAACTTGTCATAAATCATGGTTTCGGCTAGGAATAAATGAGTGTGGCTAGGAATAAATGAGTGGGTCCGGTAGGAGGAGAAAATCACCGATTGCCTGGTGTGAGCATGGTTTGTGCGGGTCAAGAAAATTTTAGAATTGAACACTGCAGGAAGGCCATTTCCTTGAATCTGAGATGAGATTCATGTTTTAGTGTGAATGATTTTGTGAGAATAATTATATCAAATCTTTGGGGAAGCACCCAAAGCTATCGCCATTTGATCGCTACAATCGGCATGTGACATCTTGTCTAATCTGCAAACAAAAAACAGTGATAGTTTCCGAATGACACTCGACAATCTTAAGTTGCAGAATGTCAATTCTAGAAATGATGCTCCTAAAATGTGTCAACTTTGTTGGGAGAATGACCACGTCTTGACAAGAATTTTATGGTGTCATGTTGTTTGTTTTCTCTACCAGATTTTATGCTTTATCAATAAATGATCGGCAGGGGGAATGGGTTCGGTTGGCAGACCCTCAGCTGAGGTAGCGGAAACCCTGCATAAATGTCATGAAATTATAGTGAGTCAAAATCATGTTACAGGCGTGCCTGTTTAGTTTTGGCATCTTTCAAACAACTGAAACGCAGTGCATTTCCTTGTCCTAAACTTCGATGGTAACTTTGGGATATCCTTAAGGATGTATGACACCAAACATAACTTACATAAAGCAAGCTTATTTTCTGACACACTTTTATGTTATGAAATTTTAGTATCTTATAGAGTACAAAAAAATAGGGGACACTTGCTTTTTTGTTTTTTGAATATCCACCATTTTTGCTTTTTCTTATCAAAATGCTCATTTTGGGACACACATAGCTCCATATTTCTAGAAGATGTAGCTTTAGAACTTCTCACATCTATTTTACGGTTATCTGAAGTTGATCCATCTGATTTCAATTTTTGGAATTTCAACACTTCATTGGAGGCGAAAGATTCTAAGCATTTTTTTTAACGATTACAATTTACAATTCAATTTTAACACTAGCTTTCTGAAATTTTGGAAATATAAACTTTGTGAAAAATCATATCTAAAAATGTACTGCCGTCCTAGGAAATTCTCAAGGGTTATACCCTAACGCTGAGGTGACATATCATAGAGGGACATATTAAAAATTAAAATGTGTCAGATTTTTCTCAAATTTTAGAATGTTGCAGATCTCCAAAAATTAGGAGATGGTCTTTATCTGTTTTTCGATTTAATGTCATTTTGATGTTTTTACATCACTTTGAAATTTGGCCTATTTCTCTATTCTAAATTAAAAGCCCTATGTTCTTGAGTTGCATTGCACTCTATTAATAAAAGATACACTTATAAAACTTATCACACCTATGCAACATCATATTATGTTCCAACAAGACTAAAATCCTCCTCCTCTGATTGGCCTAGAGCTTGCTTAGTATATTCTATGTTTACGGCTCAAGGGCAAATGTTACCATCTGATGTCACAACATGAAATATTTGCAATGACGTTGTCCGTTTCGTAACGGCTTCATCAACGGAATGACTAGCAAGCTGCTACATTTTTCTGGATGTTTCATGTGTGCAGCAGACAATGTTCCGGATGAAGTTATTTATTTATTTATTGTTTAAGGTCACATACTTCTGCACAATGGCTAATCATGACCACAACATGGAGATAAAGTCAAGGTCAGTCAATCGTTTATACCCCATGTTGCCTATTTTAGAGGATTTGCACACCAAGCAGTAGTGACTGGGTCCTATTTTACCAGTGAAACAGAGCTTGTTTACCACAGTAAACAAGTACTGCTTCACTTCCCAGGGTTCCCACAGGGGTCCGGATAAAGTGTTGTTTAAATTACAAACCGTCTTACAATTTGAACTAAGATGGAATGAATTTATCTGGTTTATTGATTATTTATCCAGTGTCGTCGTGGATACATGAGAGGTTTATTTACTAAACCTGTGATTGTTAAAAGCTGCCTTACAGGAGGCAACTTTTAACAATCACAATTTTAGTAAATAAGCCTGTCGTGTTTCACAATGTAGGTTTTGGGCTATGGGTAGTATCTATTGGAGCATATACGTTAATGTGATAAATTGACGGTAACATGGTCTGAGGTTTGCAGCTCGGAGCGTATGTTCAAACTCGACGCTTTGCGTCTTGGTTGAACATAAGCTCCAAGCTGCAAACCTCCAACCATGTTACCGTCAATTCATTACAATAACTTATAAAGTTGTTAGCCCTTATTTTTTCATTTCAATTTGACACACACGAAGCCAGCAGTGCCAATTTTAAATTCTTCCTCTACCTTTTATTTTCAACTTTATTTTTAGCCTTAGCCTTTCAAATTTTCAGGGACATAATCTCCGCAAAAAAACATATCTAAAAATGTGGTGCCAAAATTCTCAACGGTTATACCCGAATGATGAGGTGATGTCATAGAGGGTCATTATTGAGAGTCAAAAATTAAAGTGTCAAGATTTTTCTGAAATTTTAATATATTGTGGAGCTCCAAAAATTAGAAGATTGTAACCTTATGCTTTTTTACCTATCAGAAAGCCATAAGGCCAAATAAAAAAAATGAAATGATCCTCAGGCAATTTTTTTTTCAAATCAGTGAGGGAGGGAGGATTTTATTTTTATTTTTATTTTTTTTTCGTGTAAAGGGTTGAGTATACTCAGTAAATCTTTTTGCTGTCTTTCCACTTGAAACAGAGAACAGGTTGTATTTTAGTGTAATTATAGTATACCTTTTATAACTAACTGCCATAACAACAGCTAAAAGGATTTTTAATGGTATAGATCTGTCAAACATCATGATCCATTAGAATAGGCCCCAGTAACCAATGCTTGGGGTAGGAGTCCTTTAAAATGGGAAACATGGCTCTAAATGATTGGTTAAACTTGAGTTTATATCACTGTTGCAGCCATTATTAGCCATTGTGCAGAAATATATGACCTTAAACACCAGCAAATAAATAAATAATTAAATCAGGATCCAATATATCAGAATTTGCCTTGTTACAGTTTATGGGAGAGTGCCTCTGGGCACTCGCCCATAAACTGCAACAAGAAAAAACAATTTACTGCAAACACAGCTAAATAATTGTATGTCGAGAAATGTGAAAAAATGACCATTCCAAGTTTTCACAAATTCTTAAAAAAACATGACATAATAAAAATGTCTAATGAGGAGGTTCAAATCCAACGAGGGAGGGCCTGAGAATCAAAACATTATTTTTTTTTAGCCTAAACAACTTTTTTTATTTATTTTTGTTTATATTTTTGAGAGAGATAGTAAACAATTGCAACTAGTACAATGGAGCCCACTTAATTAAATAACTCTTAAGTAAATAACCGTGTTAATTGAATATAATTTTCCAACATAAAACTATTTAGTATACCCCCAGAACAAATTTAACCTATAAATTTAATATAGGTTATAGAGTAAACTCCTGTTTATTGAATTAAAAATCTTGTAACTTGTCAAGAAATTACCTTGACTCACCCCAGTTTTCCTTTGTTTATAGACCTATTTGGTCTCAGTACATCCAATACAGGCATTTAATATATTATATCTTGTTTGACAGAGCTCATGGAACTCTGTCAATCAAGGTATATGTATAACAGAATAAATGCTAAGTTTTATCTCTTGAATACAGGAAAGTGACTCAATCCCTGTTAACTGAATACTTCTGTTAACTGAATAATTTTCATTGGCAAAGAGCTATTCAATTAACAGGATTCCACTCTATCCTGGTTCAGGGCTAGGCAATTTGGTGCTATAGTGCTGAGATTGATTCCCATTGGGGCTAACCCCAGACAACTTTAGAGTTTTCAGTTCAGTGTGCAAAAAGTGTGTTCCAGTCCAATAGCTATGTCCTAAGTTAAAAAAAAAGGCTGTGAAATTCTGAACGAATCAGATTGGCCGGTAATTTTTTAAAGTAACTTGAAACTTGAACAAAAGAGACTAAATGAAAAAAATGATTTTGTACTACCACAGTGCTAAAAGCCAAGCTTGAGACTATAGCCTATTTTATTTTGTGCAAAAACTATAAAACATCGAGAAAATGTTAAAAAGTTGTAAAATTTGATCTCTTCCAAATGGGAGATATAAAGAATTGTTTTCCCAATAGCGAAAGTGCATATTACAGACATGCAGTGAAGTTATCCAAACTATTGTTTGTGACAAATAAGAACACTAGAATTGTTAATTGAATAGCCACTTTGCCAATGAAAATTATTCAATTAAAAAGGATATTCAAATATGATTGTATCACTTACCTGTATTCTAGAGAAAAATTTAGCATTTATTCTATTATATCTTGTTTGACAGAGCTCCATGAGCTCTGTCAAACAAGTTATAATAGATTAAATGCCTCTATTGGATGTCCTGGAGCCAAATAGGTCTATATATATAAACAAAGGAAAACTGGGGAGAGTCAGGGTAGTTTCTTGATAGGTTACAAGATTTTTTATTCAATTAACAGGAGTTTACTCTATAACCTATATTCAATTAACAGGTCAAATTTGTACTGGAGGTATGGTAAATAGTTTTGTGTTGGGAAATTATATTCAATTAACAGGGTTATTCAGTTAAGTGATATCCAATTAAGTGGGCTCCACTGTATTACCATCATTATGTTTGTGTTCAAACAATCGTATCAGTGTCAAACTCTTGTTTCTAAAGCCATATTTTGAAGAGTCAGAGATGAGTCGGGATATTGCCTTAGAAACAAGCTGGAGACTATGATTTATTTATTTATTTATTTATTTATTTATTAGGGTTTAATGACACTTTAACAGCCAGGGTCATATCGTGTCGGTGACAGTTTTATGGAGGAAGGAAGCTGGAGTACCCGGAGAGAACCACCAAGTAATGACAAGCTGCCAGCTCCCTAACATCATAACTCTGCACTGCAGAACAGGCAGGGTTAGAGTGGTTGAAGACATGCACACCAACGATTTGCAGTACACCACAGTACACATCATCATCATGCCCCCATGTGTACATTCGGGGTGAAGTGCCTTGCCCAAGGACACAACACAGGCATCCAAATCGATCACTTTGATGGTCACCCATCGAAGGACTAACCAGGCTTGACTTTGCTTAACTTCGGTGATCTGATGAGAATCGGTTAATGCAATGCCACCCTGTTCCCTGGAGACTACATGTATGATACAACATTTTGTGCATAAATTTAATTGTGTTAATAGATTAATCTTACAATTAGCAGCTATAATAACTTGATTAACTGAAATTTTGATTTCAGATTTCATTTTCAGACACACAAAACCATTTCCCATACCTTCAGTACAAATTTGACCTTTAATTGAATATGGGTTAAAGAATATACGCCTGTTAATTGAATAAATAATCTTACAATATGTCGAGAAATTACCGTGATATTCACTGAAATACCCTTGTTTATAGACTGATCTGGCTTTAGTAAATCAACTACAGGTATTTAATCTATTAAATCTTGTTTGTTAAACAAATTGTAACCAGGCATGCAGTTGTATACTGTAGTTGCAAGATACAGATTTTGTACCAGGGCCCCCTGGTACATGCTGTATTCAGGTAATTATGGACTCAATACACAGTTATTGTTGGATGTCTCTTAGCCCTTTGAACCCTGGTGGTATCTTCCATGTCAGTTCAATGGCAGTAATTGGAAGAGTCCATGTTCATTATCTGGAGGTAGACCAATTGATATTTTTAACATGCAGCCTTCCAGTTAACTCTTCTTGAGCACTGTCAATATGTTAGTCTGATAGTTGCGAGCCACTCCCTAGTTGTTCTCTCTGCATACTCCGAGTTTTGACTCTATTCGAAAAATATGTGGCACTGGCTGTTTAAAGCATCACTTAGCCCCAACAAACAAACAAACCAAACAAACAAACAGATTATCAAACCAGAATCTGGTGCCCTAAAAACCACAATGAAATCTATGCTTTAGTGATTTTATGTATGAGAACAAACTTGAATCATGCATTCCCTAGAATGCTTAAACGCATGCAATGATGAAGAAATATCAAAATTTTATACTGCACATTTTTTCCCATAATGCAAACATTTCAATAATGAGCTCTGTCAAACAGTATTGAATCAGATTAATTTCCTAGCTGCATTGTGGGAGAAATTTGCTGCTTCAAACTGTAGTATTTGACATAAGAGTGCAAATTTTCCTCATTTTGGACAAAGTTAAAACCCTGTTCAAGCTAAAATATAATCACAGGCTCTTCAATTAAATAATCTTGAAATTGTGTCCATAACCATGCTGCATACTAAAATCAATAGATTTTGTGTGATGGTTCTAAAACTAGAACAAACAGGTCAGGGGACACTCATGTCCCACTTACTGGTCATTGTGCTGAAAGGCCAAAATAACTGAATATTTTGACCAGCCCCAGACAGGCCATAACTATTGAATTAGTCACATGGACACACACACATCTTAGAGATATGTATATAGTGTGAAAACATCAAAACAACAAAAGATTTTCCACAATCAAATTGTAACCAGGCATGCAGTTGTATACTGCAGTTGCAAGATACAGATTTTGTATCAGGGCCCCCTGATACATGCTGTATTCAGGTAATTACGGACTCAATACACAGTTATTGTTGGATGTCTCTTGGGGTTCAAAGGGCTAAGAGACATCCACTGATCTATCAAACTGAATAGATCTTCCTTTTGAAATCACAAGAGAAAAGTTTAAAATTTCAAACTGTTACATCAAAACCGTCAAAGTTACAAGGAAACAGAAATTTATAAACCAAATCAAAGTTCTTGCACAATCAAGGGTAATAACTGAGGAATTAATAGCAGTTGGAATCTAAAAATCAAACCTGGCCTTCTATTTGTGGTGATATTGAGGAAAACAGTCAAATTTCAAATTATTCTACCAGAGGAAGGTAAAATTATCAAGTAGAAATTGAAATAAAAGGAAACAAGAAGAATGTTATTAAGGTAACACATGCCCCCCACTCCCCTTGTGACCGTCACCTTGCAGATGCGGCGGAAACTATTATACGCGACACACCTTCTGACTGTCCTTAACATTTGTAAAAAGTTTAACAATTGTACTATGATTCGTTTCGGAGTTATGGCTGAGACACGAATATTAACTGGTTTTTAGTGTGACCTTGAAATGTGACCTTGGCCTTGAAGGTACGAATCCAGCTATGGTGTGTGACACATCCTCCCATGGTCCTTTATAATTGTGTGAAGTTTGATGACTGTGGCCCTAACAGTTTTCGAGTTATTAGCTTGGACACACACACACACGGACGGACACACACACACTTCAATCACTATATGCCACCTGACCTGTTGGGGGGCATAAACAGTTTTAGCATAATGAAGAGCTATAACCATGCAACTGTAAGCAGTAAAAATCTGAAAAAGCCACACAAACATGTGGGTTGGTGGGTGGGTGGGTTTGCGGTCGGTCAGTGATCAGTCAATCATTTTTTTTTTAATTTTATTTTTTTCATTCTTATAATTGTTTCTTCACCCCCAGAGATTGATATACTGGGTTTGTTTTATCTTTTTATCCCTTTACCCAATGTAATGACCAAAAACAGTCAGCACTATTCACAAAAATCATCATTCAATTTTAATTATTTTTCATTTTTTGTCTCAAAAACACAGCTTATGACACCTCTTTGGAATGAGCTCATTGGGTTCATTTTAATGAATTGGCACAAGCTGTGCTTTTGATGCAAAAAATGGAAAAATTTAGTTATTCAAGAATTTTGTTTTCAAGTGTTGTCCGCCTTTTGTGTTAAGTAAAGTGTTAAGCCTCATAATCTACAAATTAATATGGGCAGTGGGGTATTTAATCCATTTTATTAACTTTAGTAATTGACCTGATATAAATAAATTTTTATTATTGTAAGTTTGAAGTGATAATAAAAAAGGGCATGTGGGAGTCACAATAATCATGCAGGAGGGTCTGATGAACAGATTTTTATCAGTTTTTGGCCTTATGATCATAACAAAAACAACTAAATTTGGGGGAAGTAAAGTTATACGAAAACCAAAAAACTACGAAGTTTTCAAACAATCAAGGGCCATAACTTACATGTGGATTGGAAACACTGTTCTCTACACATCTGAGCTGCTGGAACGTCTGTGAAAACTCTTGCAACTGAAACTGCATCCTACCAAAATTGTCTCAGCATAATAGTTTTCACTTCATCAAATGTCATGGTGTTTATTTATTTATTCACTGCGGTTTAGACACTTTTGACAGCCAAGGTCACCTCTCATCAGACAGTTTTATGAATGGAGGAAGCTGGAGTATCCAGAGAGAACCACCGAGCAATAGTGAGCAGCTGTCAGACTCCCCAACATACTAACTTCACACAAGTAGAAGACAAGCACACAGTTGATGTGCAGTATGCCTTTGTAAAACGGGACATCGTGTCCCCTCATGGACAGTCGGGATCAAGTGTCTTGCCCAAGATCACAATGCAGTCAGTCATGGGGTTTACCTAGCACAGAAAATAGTAACACTTTATCAACTTCCCAATCTAGGTACTTGTTGTTGGTGAATACAGACTCGGGGATTATATTTCGATGAGAATCGATTCGCGCAACAAAACCAGTGAGAATCTATGTAGATTCTTGCTACACCTTTGATAGGATTCACCTGAAAAGAATTAAGCCAGTTTAACTCTTTACTTAACATAATGGCAGCAAATTAATCAATACAAGGCTATCATGGTCTGAAATATGTTGACACTTTGTCAATGAAATTTTTCAAATATGGCTGTCATTGGAACAGGCTCATTGAGCCGGTTCCAATGACATCCATATTTGAAAGGTTTTCTTTTTTTTCTTTTTAAATTCAGTTGATGTTTTAAAAATTAAAAAGCTGTGTTGGGTAAAGGGTTAACATGTGTTACCAGTATACAGCAGGGTTCAACCATGGTGTCCTCATGGGATCCTGGGACACTCATCTCATAGCAGGTATGGATTCTCGCCACTATTTTCGCAAGAATCCAAATGGATGCTCCCAAATATAGATGAAATGTAAGCCCTGTGACTGCAAATAATATATTTGTAAATATTTTATTTGTGTTGCCAAAAAATTATGTCTATAAACAGATGGACAGACAGATAAGGTGATGCAAGTATACCCCCCCCCCCCCCCCCAACAACTCCATGTGGGGGGTGGGGTTGTTATAAATGAAAGTGTCGATGACACTGTAGCTTAACTTGTGTGTAGTGTTTGATGAAAAGGATAATGTTCAATGTTTATGAAAGGATTATGAAATAAGACAAGAATCGGGATAACTGGGAATATGTTCATTTCTGTTCACTGTATGCTATGTTTTTGTTAAAAAATAATGAGGTGTACACTGTACTAAAGAGCTGAAGGGTGGGTTAATATGACCTCACAGTTAATGTATGTGGCCCTCACAGTTAACGTATATCAACGAAAGTTATCAAGTTACAGTGAAATTATTCCAAAACGAGTCATCCTATCAAGTTACATTGAAATCCCTTCATAAATATGGCCTGTAGACTGTGCTAAAGGTTTTTGGGCTTTGGGCCCCTGGAGCCGTCAGTTTCCCAATTGCGTCCAAAGGGGACGTTCTCATCTAGATATCATATGAAGTCAACCTATCAAGTTACAATGAAATCCCTTCATAAATATGACCTGTAGACTGTGCTGAAGGTTTTTGGACTTTGGGCTTGGGCAGCCATCATGGTTGAATGATCGCAACCAAAAGGGGACATTCTCATCTGGGCATCATCTGGAGTGATCCTACGAAGTTACAATGAAATCCCTTCATAATATGACCTGTAGACTGTGCTCAAAGTTTTCGGGCTTCGGGCCCCTGAAGCCGTCACAGTTGACAAATCATGGCCAAAAGGGGATGTCATCATTTAGGCATTATATGGAGTCAAACTAACAGGTTACAATGAAATCCTTCCATAAATATGACCTATAGACGATGCTAAAGGTTTTGGGGTTTTGGCCTCTGGCAGCCATCAAGGCTGAATGATCGTGACCAAAAGGGGACGTGCTCATCTAGACATTTTTTGGAGTCATCCTTCCAAGGTACAATGAAATTCCTTCATAAATATCACCTGTAGACTGTGCTAAAGGTTTTCGGGCTTCAGGCCCCTATAGCCATCACAGTTGACCAATCACGACCAAAAGGGGATGTCATCATCTAGGCATTATATGGAGTCAACCTAACAAGTTACAATGAAATCCTTCTATAAATACGACCTATAGACTATGCTAAAGGTTTCTGGGCTCGGGCAGCCATCAAGGCTGAATGATCACGACCAAAAGGGGACGTTCTCATCTAGACATTATTTGGAGTCATCCTACCAAGCTACAAAGAAATCTCTTCATAATTATGATCTGAAGACTTTTCTAAAGGTTTTCAGGCTTCGGGCCCCTGCAGCTGTCACAGTTGCCCAATCGTGTCCAAAAGGAGACGTTCTCATCTAGACCTTATATAAAGTCAAACCTAACAAGTTACAATGAAATCCCTTCATAAATATGACCTGTAGACTGTGATAAAGGTATTCGGGCTCGGGCAGCCATAATGGTTGAATGATTGCAACCAGAAGAGGACATTCTCAACTGGGCATCATCTGGAGTGATCCTGCGAAGTTACAATGAAATCCCTTCATAAATATGACCTGTAGACTGTGTTCAAGATTTTCGGGCTTTGGGCACCTGTAGCTATCACAGTTGACCAATCATGACCAAAAGGGGATGTCATCATCTAGGCATTATATGGAGTCAACCTAACAAGTTAAAATGAAATCCTTCCATAAATACGACCTGTAGAATATGCTAAAGGTCTTTGGGCTTGGGCAGCCATAAAGGTTGAATGAACGCGGCCAAAAGGGGATGTTCTCATGTAGACATTATTTGGAGTCATCCTACCAAGTTACAATGAAATCCCTTCATAATTATGACCTGTAGACTGCTCTAAAGGTTTTTGGGCTTCAGGATCCTGTAGCCGCCACAGTTGACCAATCGTGTCCAAAAGGGGACGTTCTCATCTAGACATTATATGAAGTCAACCTACCAAGTTACAATGAAATCCCTTCATAAATATGACCTGTAGACTGTGCTAAAGGTTTTCAGGCGTCCCGCTCGGGCGGCCATCATGGTTGAATGATCGCACCCATAGGGGACAATCTCATCAGGGCATCATCTGGAGTGATCCTACGAAGTTACACTGAAATCCCTTTATAAATATGACCTGTAGACTGTGCTCAAGGTTTTCGGGCACCTGTAGCCATCACAGTTGACCAATCACGACCAAAAGGGGATATGGAGTCAACCTAACAAGTTACAATGAAATCCTTTCATAAATATTTTGCCTATGCTAAAGGTTTTTGGGCTCCGACACCCATCAAGGCTGAATGATCGCGATCAAAATGGGACGTTCTCATCTAGACATTATTTGGTGTCATCCTACCAAGTTACAATGAAATCCTTCATAAATATGGCTTGTAACTGTGCTAAAGGTTTTCGGGCTTCGGGCCCCTGTAGCCATCACATTTGCCCAATCAGGACCAAAAGGTGACTTTCTCATCTAGACATTGTATGAAGTCAACCCACCAGGTTACAATGAAATTCCTCAATAAATATGACCTGTAGACTGTGCTAAAGGTTTTCGGGTTTTGGGCTTGGGCAGTCGTCACAGTTGGCAGATCACGCCCACATGGGGAAATTCTCATCTGGAGATCATAAGGAGTCATCCTACCAAGTTACAATGAAATCCCTCCATATTAAACATGACCTGCAGACTGTGCTAAAAGTTTTTGGGTTTCGAGCTTGGGCAGCCATCACGGATGATAGATCATGCCCAAAAGGGGACGTTCTCATCTAGGCATTATACAGAGGCATCCTACCAAGTTACAATGAAATCCCTTCATAAATACGACCTGTAGACTCTGCTAATGTTTTTCAGGTTTTGGGCGCGGGCAGCCATACCAGTTGCCCAATCGTGACCAAAAGGGGACGTTCTCATCTAGACATGACCCCAGACCTGCATATGAAATTTCGTGACGATCAGACAAGAACTGCAGGGTGTAGCCCGTGCTAAAGGAAAATGTAAACAGACTCACAGACGAACAGATTAACAGACTTCTGCGTGCGCGATGGCAATAGCTTATCTTGACTATGTCAAGTTAAGCTAAAAACCGTATTGAATTTCAAATCAGTCTGCCTAAGGAAAATAAAGTTAACTGGTTGAGTGCTGGAAGCCACTATCATGGTTGTATTGAAAAGTGCCGGAAACCACCTTAGTGGCTTTGTGCTGTATGTATTAACCTGATGATTTCTTAGCAGTATAGTATAAGAACATTTTCTATATAAAATTATTTGGTTGCAATTTATTGGAGATAGCCTATTAGCACTCTCCAATAAATTGTAACAAAATTATTTATGAACAAAATTTTGCTAAGGCTACTCTTGCTGGTAGCATGGTATCTTTGAAAAAAATACCCATGTTTCAAATCAACTTTGAAAAATAATTTTGCACATCACCAGTTAATAAGAAGACACAGAAAAATAAAGAAGTTCTTGCATTATATATCAAGGGACATAACTATGAAATTGGGAGCGCTAGAAATCTAAAAATCAAACTTGGCCTTTTGTTTGTAACTATAAGAAAAATTGTTGAATTTCAAATCATTCCACCAAAGGGAGCTAATATTATACAATTATACAATGCTCAGGTTATCTCTATTTATTTATTTATTGGTGTTTAAGGTCACATACTTCGGCACAATGGCTAATCATGACCACAACATGTAGATAAAGTCAAGGTCAGTCAATCGTTTATACCCCATGTTGCCTATTTTAGAGGACTTGCACCCCAAGCATTAGTGACTGGGTCCTGTTTTACCAGTGAAACAGAGCTTATTTACCACAGTAAACAAGTACTGCTTCACTTCCCGGAGTTCCCATGGGAGCAGGTTATCTCCAGAACAGAGCAAAGTGACCATATCCTTGTTAAATGAACACTCTGATAATTGAATAATTGTCATTGGCAAAATGGCTATTCAATTAACAGGCCAAGGGTTCCTCTATACAACAGACTTCCAATTTTATGAATGACCATGTGTGACACAAGCTCCCCCCCCCCCCTCCCCCCGTCCCCTTAACAATGCTCCAGGTGGTCATTAGTGGAGTTGTAAATCATTCTTCCAAAGGAAACTAAAGTTAGTATGCACAATCCATATGGATGTATGCATGGATGGGCATACAGATGTGAAGGCTGAGATGGATAATATTTAACAACCACTCCGTATAAAAGTGGTGGAAGCATAGAAAAAGGTTTTTCATTTACAAAAAGTCTATTTGGACATTTCTTACACATATTGAGTGAGATTCGAGGATCAATGTTGCAGTAGCTGAGAGTGTGCAATATATGCTTAGAGTAATTTGTAACTAGAGGTTAATGAAAGCAAGTCTGTGTTGTTCATTTCAAACCATTTTTTAACATATAGAGATATAATGTACAATATGGGGAGCAGGAATTACTACTGAAAACAGAGGAGTACATTCCAAAAACACTTCCTTTCAGATCTCAAAGTATGTTGCATTATTTTGTTGAGCAAGTTCAAAAACTAGTCCCCAGCAACATAGATATTTTGAATCGTTCAATAATAGAAGAGAACTGTTTGACATTGGCTTCATGATTAGGAATATATTTTTGGGAACCAGTTTTCATGTACGAATACAAGGTAATACAAGAACACTTCGAAAATGTCATTTGATTATTTTCGTTTACCACTTTTATTTTTAAAGTTTAAAGGTGAGATAAAGAGTCATCAGCTGTTCTAAAACCTTTACCCAACGCAGAAAATATCTAAATCAATCAAAATAAATATTGTTTTTTAAAAATTTTCAAAATATTTCAACCAAACCTTATCATGTGACCCTTCATGGGAATGAGCTTGACGATGCAGAATGCAGTGCACTCCGAGCACTCGAGTCTGTATACTTCCGTTAAACAGAAGTATATGGACTCGACTGCTCGGAGTGCACTTAATCTGTTATTGGTGTTTTGACTGCATGAACAACCCAACGTGCCGTGCCCAATTTGGAAAATATGTTAAAACTTGTCAAAATTACTTGGAGGTTCTAAAAGGCAAGAAAGGTTGGTAGTTTGTATCAAAATATGTATACATGGAATAGTTTGCCGACTGAAAGTTGCATTTACGTGATGAAAGAACGTTAAATCCCTCTCTGTTGAGAAAAAATCAGACCATCGGTGTTATAAGAATCGACTCGAAAAATGACTTGACTTGCGTGTTTTAAACTAGAATTGAATCAGGAATCAACTTGAACTAAAATATCCGACTTGCAGGGCCCCACCCTGTCCGTCAAAAGTGTCATTAAACTCCAATAAATAAATAATTGCTTGTCATCTATTAGTGGAAAACGTTACCAAATTGTAGGCAAAACACTGCAGAACTTAGCAAAATGTTTTTTAACACTGCATAATTTGGGCACCATCTTTGACATAAATGGGGAGTGTGTGCTTCAGTGATTAAAGGACAAAGTCGAGTTAGAAATTCAAGTTTTGATTATCTCCCTTGATGTGCAATGCAACTTGAAATTTCTGGCGTGGGGAATGGGGATGGAGCTAACCATCCTAGGATGGTGCAGCCTGTTAGTTATTATTATTAAGGAACAGCATTTGCCATTGCTAACTTGGAGTAATTTAAAAACCTGTTAAGTGGCTCAATGTGGAGAGCCCATATTTTGGCTTTATACTGACATCCTGCTGCATGGTTTTAACATGACAGAATAAATGTGGTACATGAACTTATTTTCTTGAAATTTACTGGAGACTACCTTCAGGCATTCTGCAACAAATCACATCTAGTTTATTTTAACACAACAGGTTGTGATTAACTAAGAAAATATGCACATTCTAAGTGATTGTTTTAAATTGAGCAAAGAAGCAGTAAAAAATGAATTTCATAACAGGCTTACAATAGTGGTTGAAATTTTTATTTTCTTATTCCTTCATCTCTGAAGAGAAACAAAAAATATTGTTTTGTGATTTTATGCCCAAAACTTCATTTGTCATTAGTTACAACAGAGACATCAATCAATTACTCAACACTGAACAGCCAAATTGTAGTGATGAAAATGGCAGCTGCAAAAATGGCAATGATTGTGAAAAAGAATGGGCAGGATATAAAATTTATTTCATCACCTGTGGGCCTAAGCATTAAATTAACTTGGCAGTGGTTCCTAATCAAGTCTTGGTTGCCTAATTGGTAGCCAAGACTTACCTAGGAACCAGAGCCGAGCAATTATTCTTTGAAGATTTTATGTCAAGAAAATTCTTGAAAAATGTCTGATCCTTAAGGGTTTGTACCCAATACAAGGTGTTTGTAGACAGAAAAACTATTCAAACCCATTAATGTGATTTAGTTTTGACCAGGTAGGAATATTTCATCCCTCGCTCAAGTAGCTTCCAATATTTGGTGAAAAGAAATTTTGTGTTAATCTCACAAAACTTAATTTTGCTTGAAAACTTTCTATTAACAAAAATAATTTAAGTGTGTAGCCACTCTTCTTACATTTCTTTTTCTCGATACTTTTTATACTTTATTCATTATTAATTTCATTTTGGAAAGCTGCAATTTTATCCTACCATTACTTTTTGTCACATTCAACACACAGCCCTCATCAACATTTCTGTCAATGACATTTTGGTCACCGCCATTTTGTTGCTGCCATTTTTACCAAAAACCTATTCAGAGGTGCTCATAACTCATACAAATAAATTCAGAAGAATGTGGATGGTTCTATTATGTTACATAAAATACATTTTACAGAATGAAATATTTGTTTTTCTGTGATGTTTTAAGATAAACTTGTTTGATTCTCAACCAACAATGTAATATTTTGCTCAGTTGTTCTCTCAACAGGCAGTTGATTTAGATCCAGTACTCTGTGGACAATAATATGCCCCACCCAACAGTAAAAGTATAAATAAGACCCATGAGACTTGATTTGAACAAAACGTGATTCTACCCCCAATTGAACCGGCAAATTTAAAAAAATAATTAGACTGCATCACTCAGTTTAAACACAAAATATTTCAATTTTTCAAGAAATAATACATTTTTACCATAGGAAACTGGTGAACATTTTTTACCATTTTGATTTTCCCACCGCAATAATGTTCTATTTTCCAAAACCCAGCTATCTGTACTTTGCAGTCGAAGAACAAAAAAAAAAAGAATTTGTTTGACATGACATGATTTTTTAGAATACCTGACTTTTAAAACTTCCTGAAATTACAAACCCTCTTTGTTGCATTATTCTTCCAGTACATTATTATACAAATCACACTACGCTCTCCAAAAGTCTGATGCACTCACACATTAGAGGACCAAGCATAAATGCTAAATTGCTAATTGTAGAAAACTGCACAATACAACTGGGAAAAGGGCTTATATTTTTTATTTTATTGGTGTTTAAGGTCAAATACTTATGCACAATAGCAGTTTTGCAGGAGGAGGAAACCGGAGTACCTGGAGAGAACCACTGGGCATCGGTGAGCAACTGTCAGCTCCTCAACATTCTAACTCTGCTCAAGCTCAGCTCAAGCAGGGTTACAGTGTTTGAAGACATGTACACCATTGAAGTGCAGTACGCCTTAGTACACAGTGCCATCATGCCCCCATGTAGGCAACCGGGATAAAGTGCCTTGCCCAAGGATACAACACAGGTCGCCCCAGATGGGAATCGAACTTGGGACCTCTAGCATAGAAGTTCAACAATCTACCACTGAGCCACCGCGCTCCCTATATTTTTTATTGAGCTATTAAGAAATGAAAGTGTCAATGACACTGTAGCTCAAATTGTTAAGACATGTACATGTATAGTATGTGACACAGCAATGACAAACATCTAGGTAATGACCTGATAACAAAGATACATATAAAGTATTGTAATGGTCTGTACACAAATACTGACTGTAGCCTGTAACAAATGCATAGGTAAAGTATTGTAAAGGTGGGTGACAGTCTGATGCTAAACTAGAAAAGAGTCCCAGAGTGGGTCTGACTGAACCCCAAAATATTTGTTCTAATTGCAGAGTGATAACAAAGGCACCCCAAAACACACTCATTCCTGTCCCAAGGTGAAAACAAAGATACCCAAGAAGTTTCATGAAGATCAGTTCATAAATACGAGCTGTATAGAAGTTGTGACAAAAAACTGATTGGACCTAATTTCGGTACAAAATGGCCACTGGCAGCCATCTTGAATTTTGGACCGCACCCAGAAACACTCGTTCTTGTCCCAAGGTAATAACAAAGGTACCCAAGACGTTTCGTGAAGATCGGTTCATAAATACAGACTCTAGCCCGAGCTGTATTGACATGTGTACTTACTGTGTGTAAGTAGCACTGAACAAATCACAGTTCATCTAATTTGCATAATTTCTGCACGAGAAAAAAACCCTTATTATATATGACGTATCCCATGGTACTAAATATTCACACAAAAAATTATTCAAATCAGCCCTTTCATATGGAAGTTCTGTGCAAAAATCTGATTGCACCTAATTTTATACAAAATGGTTGCCATCGGCCATCTTGAATTTCGGCCCGGACCCCAAAACACTCGTTCTTGTCCCACGGTGATACCAAAGGTACCCAAAAAGTTTCGTAAAGATCGGTTCATAAATACAGCCTCTAGCCCGAGCCGTATTGAATTGTTGACGGAGAGACAGGCAACTGGCCATAGCATAAGCTCAAATTTGGCTTTGCCAAAGTCGAGCTAAAAATCTTGTTTGTCAGGCAATTTTTCCAGATTTATTGATGAAAGAGGTACTCTCATGTGCCAAATAATAGTGGTGGCTGAATAATAGTTATGGCTTGCATTTTTATCAAATATTAACTGGTAGAGTGCCAAATTATTTTTGGTCTTGAAAATTTCTTTGTACATCTTTACCTTGTTACATTTTATGGGAGAGTTCCAATAGGCACTCTCCCATAAACTGTAACAAGGCAAATGCTGACAGATAAAATAATACCACTTCAAAGATAATCTGAAGCACATCCACAAAATATGAAGCCTTTAAATTGTGGTACCGGCACTTCACAATAAAGCCCAATTATGGGCTTCCAGCACTCTGCCAGTTAATAATAGTGATGGCGTTTTCACTCTATGTCTCATTACCAAATAAAAGTGATGGTCAGCACTTTCTCCAAAATTAATAATAATAGTCAACACTATTATTCGGCACCTTAGAGTACCTTTTTTTCCAACTCATAAAGGCACGGAGATATTTATACATTTTTGAACAACTTTGACAGTCTACATCCTATGGCTTTGTAGTTGTTTCTTGGCAAGTCATGCCTATATAGGCAGCCAAGACTCCCATAAAAACGACTAAAAGGCACTTGGAGTGTAACCTACAAGTTTCTTCAGACACCGCATGTTGGGACATGTGTTCTTTGGCAGTAAATATGAAACAAAGTCAGAATTAGACACTCAAAGATTAATTTTAATGAGTTAATTTGTTTCATTAGGCACTTATATTCTGTGTGTGAAAAGACAGCAGAAAGCCTCTCAATCCATGCAAATTATATGCAAGAAAAAAATGAAAATTAAAAATAAAGCCTTCCCTCCCTCACTGATTTGAAAAGAAACAAGAGGGGCAACGCAAAGTGTGTGCCAATGCCCCCGTTAGTGTGACCTTGAAATGTGACCTTGACCTTGAAGGTACGAACCCGGCTATGGTGCGTGACATATCCTCCCATGGTCCTTTATAATTGTGTGAAGCTTGATGACTGTGGCCCTAACAGCTTTCGAGTTATTGGCTCAGACACACACACACACATGGACACACACAGATGGACACATGCACACTTCAATCACTATATGCCACCTGACTTAAGTTGCAGGGGGGGCGGGGGGGGGGGGGGGGGGGGTTGCGATAACAAGTGTCACAGTACTTAGAATAAAACTTGCATTTTCACCCATGTTATTTTTCACACATCAAAACTTAAAAAGAATTGGCTTTAGTCAGTGTATTTTTACTGCATAAAAAATCCATACAACAGATCTCGGTTTTCTTGGCAGAATTGTAATGACAAGGGAGGTTTTTGTATATCATAAGAGACTAAATCAATTGAAGGCAATAAAAAGTTGATTTTCTGTTTCTCAGGCTATATTTTGTAAAAAGGCATGCAGACAGGCATTTTTATTATTATTATTTTTGTAATTATTATTTCTTTGCCATGACAAGTTTGTATTCTTACTTTGTTTTATGTTTTAGGCCATACAATCTACAGAATAACATTGGTAGTTGTGAATATTTATTTACTGGAGTTTAATGACATATTCGATAGACAGGGTCACCTTGTGTCAGAGGGTAGCACTAAACTTCATCCCTTAAGTGCAACATTGTTGTACTCAAGGAATGAATGTATCCATTTTATAAACTTGAGTAAAATATCTGACATACACTATTTAATTTTTATTTTTTTAAGTTTGCATTGGTAATAAAAAAAGAGCATGTGGCAACCAAAATGAGCTTGTGGGAGAGCATGAGAAACAGATTTTTATCTTGTTAGGCCTTTGTTGTATTATTGAAAGAGAACTAAAAAGCTACAATAGGTAAGAGTTTCAATGATATAAGAAAACATGATTAGATGCTTCTTGCTGTTATCCTATAAACTTTCTGAATGATACGGAAGTGCATCAGAAGTGGGCGTTTTTTAACTTGAGGTCTTGTTTAGAGGAATCATGATGGAACTAATTGGCTCTAAATATAACCATTTTGCATCTGCACACATGGGAATTTTCACTTGTTTCACCTGTAAATTTCATCCTCTCAAGCAAATTCATGAAACTAGAGATGGGCAGTATCAGAATTATAAGTTTGGCATCGGTTTTGGTACTTTTAAGGTGTGTATCACAGTATTGGTTCAGTATTTGACTTGACTGAAATTTGCAGATAGCAGTTTCGTGGAATTTATATCAGGGAAATATGGAATAAGTTGTTCTTGAATCATTCTACCACAGCGCCACACATGCCACTGCCAATGAGCTCATCATTGGCATTTTTTTGCCAACACAAATCAGATATACAGTAATTTTGTGACTTGTTCGAAACACACCTTAACCCTTAAGGCCTATTTCAGATTTTTGAGATCTCAGAGCATGTGCCTGTAACATGCCATTATCAGGAAGTTCTGCTAATGATAAACAAATCACCTGGGCAGTGATTTCTAGTCAAGTCTTGGCTGCCATAAGAGGCAGCCAAGACTTCACTAAAGATCACAGCTAACCAACTGGGCATGTACAGGTTGCAGTCTAGTCACAACTCTAGTTGGAATTCAAGAGAATTGCACAGGTCCCTAAGGATTAACAAAACTGAAAAGAAAATCTGTCACTTCTTTTGAGAAAATGAACATTCCAACTGCTATCAGGCCTCATCAGGGTCTTATAAATAGTGAATGTAGAAAAATTTGAAAATAGAGATAGTTTTGATATGCAATGCTTGGTTTGGTGTTTGGTTATCCTCATGATTTCGGTATTGATTCAGTGTTTCAGTATATTGCCCATCTTGAAAAAAAGCAAATACAGAACACAACAAGGGTGGAGGAATGGGAAATGGAACTAAAGAAACAAGTTGAAGTTTTTCCTGTATTTGGCATGCATGAAATTCAGGAAAAACTCCAAAAATGGTTGCAGATTCCTGTCACCATACTCTACCTGCATTGTGTTCTGTATTTAAACTATGATAAAACTTGAATCAAGTGAATAAAGTTTAGATTTGTAAGAAACTAGACTGAAGCATGCCCCCACACAGCACATGGACATAGGAGGTTGAAGAGCAAACTGTGATTGTTACTCGTATATGAACTGTGTCTGTGAGACACAGATGCTCCCGCAAAGTGTGAAATTCTACCAAAAATTGACCAAGTTCAACAACCTGTAATTTTGTGAAATATTGAAGCAAATCAAAATCCTGACAATGTGCACACCTCTAGTATATGTACAAATATCCTGTGAAATGAAAAAGTTCTAGCTTAACCCTTTACCCAACGAATCGCCCGTATCCGCCCATGTAATATGCAAATGCAGCAGCTGAAAAAATATTATATCTCAAAAAATTGCAACAAAACCATATCATGTGACCTCTCTTTGGAACGAGCTCATCCAGCTCGTTCCAAAGAGAGGTCACATGACATGGTTTTGTTGACATTTTTTTAAAAAATTTAAAAAATGATATTTAAAATAATAAATTTTGAAATCGTCTGCATTGGGTAGAGGGTTAAAAACTGTGAGAGGAGTTAACCAGACAAACAATGTACCCAAGATGCAGTGGGACGTGCGAACAGTGGACAGCCGATGGTGGACATACAAGGATAAAAGAATATGCCCCCCAACTATTCGCAGTGGGGGCTTAAAAATATAACCTCTGGCACTGTTTACTTTCTTACTTAATGCTGTATTACGTCAAAGCATTTCACTTACGTAATAACGTTGATCAGATGTGTAATGACCAATCAAATGCATTCTTACATGACATTCTTACACAGAGGTTGGATTCTATGCATAGTGTATCAAGCACATTTGTCAATGTCTGTATTGTATTGGGTAATGTTGAATGCATATGGCAATCATGGTAAAATAAAACCTACCCAATCTATCTTGACGATACTTTACCACACAGTATTCAATTCATTTATGTTTAAGGTCACATATATTTCTTCACAATGATTAATCATGACTGCAACATGGAGATAAAGTCCAAGGTTAGTGAATCAGTTACACTCATTTTACCAATTCTAGAGGACTTCCACCCCAAGCACGTGTGACTGTGTCCTATTTTATGAGTAAAACAGAGCTGGTTTACCACAGTAGGGGGTGCGTTGGCATTGGGGTAACCGGTTCTAGTAAGATCACCGAAGTTAAGCAATGTCGAGCCCGGTTAATCCTCGGATGGGTGACCGTCTGAGTGATCGATTCGGACTCCTGTGCTGTGTCCTTGGGCAAGGCACTTAACCCCCATTGTCCACATGGGGCACGATGACGCCGTGTACTAAGGCATACTGCTCGTCGATGGTGCGCATGTCTTCATCCAAGCTCACCCTGCCTGTGCTGCAGAGCAGAGTTATGATGTTGGGGAGCTGGCAGCTGCTCGTCGTTGCTCGGTGGTTCTCTGCGGGTACTCCGGCTTCCTCCACCCGTAAAACTGTCATGGTCAGCCAATTGTGCATAAGTATGTGACCTTAAACACCAATAAATAAATAAATAAATAAATGTTTACCACAGTAAACAAGCATTGTGTCATTTTATGGGATCCCACAGGGGACACAATACTCAAAAAATATCCAAAGATTTCAGATACACTACAGTATATTAACAAAAAATACACTAAAGTTTTTGACACAAAACTATGATTTTTCATAAACTGTGACAGTGGTCAGGACAAACTATCATAAAATTATAGAAGGCAAACATTTTTACAGAATCCATAGAATTCACCATAGAATCCAATTTTATGATAATGTTGACATAAAATGTAAAATATGTACAGATTCAGGCCTATTAAAAAATAAATCTCGTTTCTTTGGCAATTTCCCCTGAGTTTTATGATTTTAATGCACAAACTAGTCCTAAAAATAAAGGGAATTTTTTTCAATTCCTCACACTATTTTGTGAAAAAAAAACATTGGTTTCAGCAGTAAAAATTCCTCACACTGCAGTTGCAGATTTAACCAATTGTATCTTGACAGAGCTTCAATGACGAGAGAGGTACCTGAGAAACATGTATTTTTTTATTAGCCTTGTAGACATGGTCAAGAATTAATTGTTTGTTTGCACATTTGTTTATTGGGGTTACCCAACACTTTTTCAACAACCAGGGTTATGTCAAGTTGGACAGTTTTACAGGTGGAGGAAGACAGATTTCCCGGAAGAACCACCGAGCAATGCCAAATAAATGTCAGACTCTCCCAATTTTTTAACCTGGCATGAGCAAGGTTAATACTGGTAGAAGGTGAGTATATCATCACTGTGCCCTAGCACACAAAGTCACCACAGAGGCAATTGGGATGAACTGTCTTAACCCTTAAAGGCCTATTTCTGACTTTTATGACCTCAGAACAGATGCCCTTAACATGCCACCATGAGTAGGTCCTGCTGACAATAAACAAATTACATAGGCAGTGGTTTCTAATCAAGTCTTGGCTGCCTGTTAAGGCTGTCCAAGCCCTTAAGGGTTAATAACAGGGTGCCAAGACTTGACTAGAAATTACTGTGAAACCACTGGACATGTACGACAGTCGTCAGGTGTGAATTCAGGACATTTGTCCAGGACCTTAAGGGTTAACCAAGGACACAATACAAGATCGAAAACTGTCAACGTTTTGATTTCAAGTTCAATGACTTTACCAATGAGACATCACACTCCCAGTCAAGATTCAATACTCTCTGCTGTCTACAGATGGGGTCTAAAACAGGCCTGGCATTTTCAGGAGAGCGATTTATTCGCTCGCCTACTGCTCGCCTTAAAAAAATTGAGGAGAGCGAAAAATAGCCCTCCTAGCCTTAGAAAATAATGATTACCACAGCAGCCTATTCCTAAAACCCACAGGTTTTCAGATCTCTGCTATGTTAGTGGTCTCTGCAAGGCCCGGAGGTGTGGGGGGAGCAGTGTGGCCATCACACAGAGACTACCTTGTTAGCAGCACCAAATAAAATATACAAAGCCCACTTGGCAGAATTCACATTGCCATTGATAGTACAACTTCATTTTGCCACTTTTAGTTTTTGTAGGCTTGAGGAGAGCTAATCGCTCCCCTAGGCCATGTGAGGCGAGCGATTTTTAGCCCTCCTGCATTTTAAAGAATGCCAGGCCTGCTAAAACAAACAAGGAATCACACAGAAATTATTTTTAATTCTGGAGAAAAAGAAGTTACCTTGGATGTGGTATACGATTTCAATTTATGCTTTAAAAGTTCTGCTTCTTCTTGCATTTTAGCTAATTCTTTTGTCAACTCTTCCAGTTGCTGCTGTCTTTCCCTGAATAAAAAAATATTACAGTTCCCTTTTATAGCACAGTTAACAAGTCTGGACATTTTTTTAATAAATTGATAATGATAAAGGGAAGTGATGAAGAAATAACTGCGCTCCAAATAAAATCACTTCACAAACAAGGGCAATGCAAAGCATGGGCCACTGCCCCCAACCCATATGCAAGTTCAAAGTAGCCTTAATGTATTGTGGGAGAGAAAAATTTTCTAAGTGGAAAGAGTGAAAACAGAAAAATTTTCTAAGCCGAAAAAGGGCCAGAACTCTGGAAGAAATTATTAGACGGAACATGTTCCTGGTGCATATCCTTTCCGCCATACAGGTCTATCGGCATACCATAGGAGATCCAAATCCGAGCAATGGCTTTGAAATTACAATGCAAAATGTTTGTATGGACAGATGGGTGGACAGACAGATGGACTGACAGATGGAGGGCTTCACTAGATACCCCAGAATCTCCTTCGGAGGCCGGGGGGCATAAAAAATGACTGCCCCAATTCTGCAGTTTTAAACTTGTATATTTATTTATTGGTGTTTAACTCTTAACCCACCGAATGTTTTCAAGATATTTTTTATCAAATTTAGTCGTGGCTGCATGAAGCAGCCATGACTAGATTTGATGAAAAATTCATCTAAATTTAAGTATAGGACTCATTGGTGAAAAAAATACATTCAATATACAGGGGGAAATTTGATTAAATGTACTCAAATTATACTTGATTCAGTGGCAAAGGGACTCCTGTTTTGGACCAGAATATCCGTTAGCAGCATCTAATGAGTTAAGGTAACTTTCAGCATCTTTGGCTATTTCATTACCGCAACATAGGTATGAAGTCAAGTTTAACCTATCATTTATACCTACGCTGCCCACTTTATAGGACTTCTACACCAGGCATTGGTTCCAGGTCCTATTTTATTCGTAAAGCAAAACTTGTTTACTGAAGCAAACAAGCACTGCTCCACATCCCAGGAACCGCAGAAAGGTTACTAAAGCCCATCACAAGGGTGCTGGAAGCAACTGGGGGCAAGAGGGCAGGACATAGGCCGTGAACAGTCGCTCAGGGAGGTTACGATTTATGAAAAATATAACCAGTGAACCATTTGTAATTGCATTTGACCACTGATGGAACTGAAAAGTGATCATCACTTCACTGTTCCAATCCAATGTTCGGCCACTCTATATTCAGAGTAGGGCCGAATGGTATTGGGCTAAACAAAATTATCATGTCTAGGCCTATTTCATGAGAATTGTTGTGGTAACGTACACAGTACTATCATTCTCTGTACTCTGAGTCAGCTGCTGATGGTGACATTTGGAATAAGCAACAACAATCGGCCAGGCTCCTCTCATCAACTTCAAGCACCGATCAAATGCCTGGCCAACATTTTTTTGAAACTTTATGACCCCTGCCCAATCACCTGACGGATGTTTCTATGGAAAATACTACTGACAAGGAAATGTATTCAATTAATCATTTTAAATGGTCATTTTCCATGTTCATTTGCAGGAATGTTGCACCTGCTATTAGCTCCCTTGATATGCCTGGTCACCTACTTTTCACAAATGTTGAAACAAGGTATAGTAACAATGCCATCATGAAAAATCCCTAAAGCTTGCTTACCTGTCTTCTAAAAAATCCTTAAGTTGCAACTTCATGCTGTTAAAATGTCATAGATTGGCAGGATTTTTCAGTTCATAATTAATAAACTGACGAACAATAGTAAACAGTATAAGACCTGGAGAATGATCTCTCAAACTTTCTGGGGTTTAAACTCGAATGTCGTAGAGTCTTGGGTACGAGTTGGCAGTTTGCAGATGATTTAGATAATATGGACGTTGGATGCTTCAGGATTCTGTAGGGCAATTCAGATGCAGCAAGATTCAGATCTTGGATGGTATGGACCTTGCCTTTTAAATCCAAATTGCAAATTGTGCAGGGTTTGATTCCTGCAAGGTCCGAATCATCCTGTAAACATCCTGTAAACATCATCATCCTGCAACTTCCTACAACTCAATAATAGTGAGCACTCCAGTTGTTATTCAACATCATGATGGTAAAAAAATCCCATGAACACTAAAGCTTTACAATAAAAACAACTTTATTACAATAATTTATAACAAAATGTGATAAAATATAAATTACAGGACAACTTAAGAAAATAGGTCATGAAGGTTACAACCACTAAATTAGGCATAACCTGTAAATAGGTTACAAACTAAATTCCTTATTTCCAAGCCTTGGGAGGGGGATAGGGGTATCAAAAAGGGCATTTGCCTCTGGGTATTAGTTCAAACTGTGAGTTTACAATGTATCATAAATTGTAATGTGACACATCAATAGTATGAACATTGTAATTTATATATGTATATAAGTCATCTCTTTAGTGCAACAAGGCGCCATCTGCAGTTGCAGATGGCACATTGTTGCACTCAAGGGATGATATAAAGCTTTAGAAGTCACACTGCCGATTGTATAGATTCTTTGTTTCATGATTATCAACCAGCCTCCATCATTATACCTGATACCACCCATTGCTATTAGCACAGGTAAAAACTATGTTTGAAATAATTAGTCGAGAGTTTCTCAATTACAGTTCTCGGAAAGTAGTGTCTATTCCACTTGTGCAATTCTGGTGAAAAAAGACATGTGCTGACCTCCTCCCCCTCCACCTACCCATTCCCAACCCCATGCCCAGCCTGAGGACAGCATAGACCCACCTGGATTATGGCTCAGGAGTGTGATTGCCACCATACGTGAAGTTTAACATTTCAGTATGATGGAAAATTCTGTAGCAAATGCCTTTCTTTAATAACTTCTGTTAGGAAATGTTCACCTTTCAACCCTTTACCTTGAATGAATTGACCAAATCTGCCTACATAATTTAAAAACTGAACAGTTTAAAAAAGAAGGAAAATTTCCAAAATTTTCCACAAAACCATATGCTTTGTCCCCTCAATGGAAGAATCTCATCTAGCTCGTTCCAATGCCAGGGTCAAATGATATGGTCTTGTCGAAATTTTGTGAAAATGTAAGAAAAAAAATTATTAAAATGACAAATTTTTATATCATGTCCATTTCGTGAAAGATTAACCCTTTACTTTACAAAATCAGCCACATCCACACCCATAATTTAAAAACTGACCAGTTGAAAAAAGTTATTTTTTCAAAGATTTCACAAAAACCATATCATGTGACCCCCACATTGGAACAAACCCATCAAGCTTGTTCCAATGAGGGGAGTCACATGCTATGGTTTTCTTGAAATTTGAGGAAAAAATTGTAAAAAAAAAAAAAGTATTAAAATAACAAATTTTGATATAGTGTGTTTTGGGTAACAGGTTATAGGCTTTTATCTTACAATCAACATGTATTTTGTCTGTATTAACTCTGCAACTGTTGTGTATCCGACCTCCTGATACAGATGTTTGTATCAGGGGGTCGGATACAAGCACGTTCCTTTCGCATGAGCTCCATTTTTTTCTTTTTGCTCATCCGTACGAATAAATAAATAGTTTGTTATATATTCGTCTACATTCTTGACTATCCCCAATATATTGTAAGATAAAATGATTATTACCTTTGACTCATCGTGATCTGCCCTTAGAACCCAGAGCTCGACTCGGATAATATTTTGTATATCCACATAATGGTAATAATCTCTATATATCCATCTCTAATAAACTTTGTTGGTCTCAGAACAAGAACATTATTGTACAGTCATGAAGACAGACAACAGTCAAATTACATCTGCTGGCAGGCAAGAAATCATTGCTAAGCCAGTTATACACACAAACCCATCCAAAACGTTTCCTGCGCTATTAGCTGTTGTTAGTCCTAATAAAATTCCCAATCAAGGGTTCTGGCAAACTGTTAAATTTTTTAATAAAATTCCCAATGAAGAGTTCTGGCAAACCATTTTTAAGCATGATTAGCCCTGTAACTGCTGGGTATTTTTGTTCCAAGTTTTCATAAAATCAAGTAATGACTGCAAAGAAGCCATAACCTGATTTCATTAAAAAGTCTTTGGAGTCTGCTGTCAGGAAACTATTGATTGGTGAAATAATCGAATGTATAGGAGTATATTTTGTTAAAAGAGCCAAAATTATACCTGTACCATAATATTTTCATACTCTCAGTAAAATCTTCATGCAGCAGGTAAGAACTTTACCCAACCTTTGTAGCTGCACAATGTGATAATATCCTGTTTTGAACCATGCATTGGGTGAAAATGGGGTTAAAGTGAAAAAAAATTGACAACACGTGGAAACTACCCTTATGTGGAACTTTAAATTGTTATGACATATTTTAACATTATGTAGCAGTCTCGATCATTGGGAACAAGTTAACCCTTTACCTAACATGAAAAGCAAACGACACTTGCAAAAAAAAATTCTTGAATGACTAATTGTTTTCATTTTTTGTCTCAAAAACATAGGTTATGACCCCTCATTGGAATGAACTCAATGAGCTCATTCCAATGAGAGATCATAACCTATGTTTTTGAGACAAAAAATGAAAAAAATAATAAAAATTAATTGGCGATTTTTTAGAATAGCGCTTGCCAGTTTTGGCCATTACGTTGGGTAAAGGGTTAAATAATGTTGGTACTTGTTTACATGATAACCTCTCCACCCCAAAAAATCTCATGAGAAAAGACATCTGCACCAAATGCCTTACCACTTGAGTTTACCTCCCACTTGAAGAACCTTTTTTCCAGTCATATTCCCCTTTCAAGAACATCAAGAAAGGTAATTCCAACTTTTTTTGAGTCATTTTACATTTCAAAGATATTCAAAAGGATACTGCAACTGGTAGCCGCGCAGGTTGTTGTTTCAGGTACTTCCGCAAAAATTGAAAAATAGTGAAACAAATGGATAACATCATATTGTCAACGGCTTTGATTTCTTTCAATGTGCATTATATCGAGAATAACACCATGCTAGGGTATCCATGCCCTGTATGTGCTATGTCCATACTCGGTACAGACCTATAGCAAAAGGGCATCAAAATTTGGTTCCACACTGAGTATGGGCCTATAGCAGCGAAAGGGTTAAGTTTGAAGGATCAGAGGCCATTTTTAAGTTCTAACACAACCTGAAAAATTTATTTCTGAATTCCAGGACTCCTGAGGATTTAACCCTGCACCTAACACAACTAACAAGCGATACTTGCAAAAATATTTCTAGAATAATGCACAAAAACTAAAAATGTTCATTTTTTGCCTTAACTGGTTGAGTGATAGAAGCCACTATCAGGGATATACTGAAAAGTGCTGAAAGCCACTACAGTGGCTTTATACTGTGTGTATTAGCTTGTCATTTGTACAGCAGTAGATAGAGAAATGTTCATATGAAATTGTTTTATTACAATTTATTGGAGAGTGCAAACAGGCACCCTCCAATAAATAGTAACAAAACAATTATTGATGAACAAAACCTTATTAAACTAAGGCTACCTTTACTGGCATCATTGTATCTTTGAAATTTATTTATTTATTGATTGGTGTTTAAGGTCACATATTTTTGCACAATGGCTAATCATGACCACAACATGAGTATCAACTCAATACCAGGGGTGAGCGTTAATAAACCATGTTGCCCATTTTAGAGAGGGTTTGCACCTCCCAAGCATTGGTGACTGGGTCCTATTTTACCAGTAAAACAGAGCCTGTTTACCCCAGTGAACAGGCACTGCTTCACTTCCTGGGGTTCCCGCGGGGAGTATCTTTGAAAATGAAAGTGTCAATGACACTGTAGCTTAACTTGTCTGTGTGTTGTGTTTTATGAAAAGGATAATGTTCAATGTTTATGAAAGGATTATGAAATAAGACAAGAATTGTGATAATTGGGAATATGTTAATTCTGTTCCCTGTATGCTATGAGGTGTATACTGTACTAAAGAATTGAGGGGTAGATTAATGTGGCCCTCACAGTTAATGTATGTGGCCCTCACAGTTAATGTATGTGGCCCTCACAGTTAATGTATGTCAACCAAAGTTACCAAGTTACGGTGAAATTATTCCAAAACGAGTCATCCTATCAAGTTACAATGAAATCCCTTCATAAATATGGCCTGTAGACTGTGCTAAAGGTTTTCGGGCTTCGGGCCTGTGTAGCTATTACAGTTGACCGAATGCAACCAAAAGGGGATGCCCTCATCTAGAGATTATACTGAGTCATCCTACCAAGTTACAATGAAATCCCTTCATAAATACGACCTGTAGTCTATGCTAAAGTTTTTGGGGTTTGGGCTCAGGCAGCCATCATGGTTGAATGATCGCGACAAAAAGGTGACGTTCTCATCTGGGCATTATCTGGAGTCATCCTACCAAGTTACAATGAAATCCCTTCATAAATGTGACCTGTAGACTGTGCTAAAGGTTTTTGGGCTTCGGGCCCCTGTAGCCATCACAGTTGACCAATCACAACCAAAAGGGGACATTATCATCTAGACATTATATGGAGTCAGCCTACTAAGTTACAATGAAATCCCTCCATAAATCAGGGATGTAAGTGGCCTTGTGTCAAAAAAACTGAACTCCTAGTTGATGGTAATGAGCCATCAGCCGAAGGCTGATGCCTCGGCCGAAGGCCGAGTTTGGGGTGGGTCAGGGAGGGGGTGTCCCCCTCCCTGTAGTGGGGGGTTTGGGTCCTCCCCCAAAAAAATTTTGAAATTTAGAAGCTCCTAGGTGGTCTCTGGGAGCATTCTGATGCTCAGAATGATCAAGCTTACTGAGAGAAAAAATGAGGTTTTTAGTGGGTAAAAATTAAAAAAATTTTTTTTTTTACTCAGACAATTATGTACATCTCCATCTCTCAATATATATCTGATGAAGCAACAGACTCTTTGTAAACTAATTCCAAGTTCTAGTTTAAAATAGATGAATCTCTATTTAAAACACTCATTGTTGACGTTAACAAAAGAATCACTCAACTGGCTTTTGTTAAATTCGCACATGTTATGAAAACGGAAGAAGTATGTGGCTATACACTTTCCGGAATTGAAAGCGGACCAAACATAGTTCCGTTTGCAGGCAGGCTATTACAATAGCAAATAGAGTGGATAAACATCAAAAAACGAAACGGAAAACGGAACATTTATAGACCCGTTTGCCAGAACATTGACTTGTTGAACAAAAAAGGAGGAAGCTGGAGAAAAAAACGGACCAGAGAACGGAACAAAAAACCGGAATTCCGGCAAAAAATGGAAAACTTACATCCCTGATAAATATGACCTATAGACTGCGCTAAAGGTTTTTGGGTTTTGGGCTTGGGCAGCTGTCACGGCTGAATGATTGCGACCAAAAGGGGACGTTCTCATCTAGACATTATCTGGAATCATCCTACCAAGTTACAATGAAATCCCTTCATAAGTATGACCTGTAGACTGTGCTAAAGGTTTTGGGTCCCTGTAGCTGTCACAGTTGCCCACTCGCCACCAAAAGGGGACGTTCTCATCTAGACATTATATGAAGTCAACCTGCAGAGTTACAATGAAATCCCTTCATAAATATGACCTGTAGACTGTGCTAAAGGTTTTGGGGTTTTGGGCTCGTGCAGTCGTCACGGTTGACAGATCGCGACCAAATGGGGAGGTTCTCGCCCAGACATCATACAGAGTCATCCTACCAAGTTACAATGAAATCCCTCCATATTAAATATGACCTGCAGACTATGCTAAAAGTTTTGGGGTTTTGGGCTTGGCAGCCATCACGGTTGACAGATCATTCCAAAAGGGGACGTTCTCATCTAGATATTATACAGAGGCATCCTACCAAGTTACAATGAAATCCCTTCATAAATATAATCTGTAGACTGTGCTACAGGTTTTGGGCTCGGGCAGCAATCACGGTTGACCAATCATGACCAAAAGGGGACGTTCTCATCTGGACATGATCCAAACCTGCATATGAAATTTCGTGACAATTGGGCAAGAACTACGGGGTGTAGCCTGTGATAAAGGAAAATGTGAACAAACTCACAGACTAACAGACTTCCACACGTGTGATTGCAATAGCTTATCTTGACTTTGTCAAGTTAAGCTAAAAAATGCCGCTCAGGATCACCGATCCAATGTCAAGTTGTGACAACAGAAAAGGTGGGTTTGATCATTATGAAGTTATTGTCTGCAAATGAATTATTGAGTGTGTGCTGGGTCTGTGACCTTTACATTTGACGTACTGAATTCCAAATAAATTGAGTTCCTATGAAGAATGACAGACGAGGGTTGAACGATTTTCATGTTATTGTGTAGAAACCAATGGAGTGCAGAGTTCAACAATTTATATCTTGCTTGACAAAAGTGAAAGAACCCTCTGTCTGAAAGAAGATAACAATTGTAGAATTGATGACTATGCAAGGGACTAAAAGCTTGCCGTAAAGAAGGGTTAATAGTTAACAATATTATTCGACATGGAAATATCATTTGTTCTGTTAACTTGCTGCAGTAAGATGTCAAAAGTATGCACACCTCAATCCTAATTATGTCCCCTTGTGTAGTGAAGAAATCAACAATTTATATCTTGTTAGACAGAAGTGAAAGAAGCCTATGGAAACAAGATATAAATTATAGAATTGATGACTGTGCAAGGGACTATACATTTAATGTGAAGAATGGTTAGTAGTTAATAATATTATTCGACACGGAAATATGATTTGTTTTTCTGTTAACTTACAGCACTAAGGTCTCAAAATTACCCACAGCTCAATCATAATTATCTCCCCTTTTGTAGTGAAGAATCAAAAATTAATAGGTTGTTTAAAAGAGTTTGAGAGGGTGAAATAACCCCATGTGAAACACACCTATGAAGTTTCATGACTCTAGGTTGAACCACTATCAAGTTATCATCCGGAAACCAATTGTTGCGATATACTATGTTAAAGGTCACTGTGACCTTGACCTTTGATCTGGTGAGTCCAAGATCAATAGAGTTCTTCCTCGCACCAAGGCCAACCCACCTATGAAGTTTCATGAATGTAGGTTGAACTACTATCAAGTTATCATCCGGAAAGGAATTGTTGCGATTTACTATGTTCAAGGTCACGTTGACCTTGACCTTTGACGTAGCGAGTCCAAATTCAATAGGGTTCTTCCCCTCACCAAGGCCAATCTACCTATGAAGTTTCATGAATGTGAGTTGAACCACTATCAAGTTATCATCCGGAAACCAATGGTTTACGCCCGCCCGCCATTCACCAAACTATAAGTCGAGTTTGACTTCGTCACAACTCGACTAAAAATGTTCATGTTACAAATCACCTTCAAAAAATAATTTAGCGCTCTACAAGTTAAAAACATTGCATACAACCCTTCAATGTAACATGCTTGATGAGCTCATTCCAATGAGGCATTATCAACTATGTTTTGGAGGTTACAAAAAGTCGAAAAGAACAAGGATGCAAACTCTTTAAATCTCTTTTGGAAGATGTCAATGCAAAGTTCAATGAAGAATTTGGTGTGGACCATCTACAAGTTTATGAGGCCACCAGACTCCCTGCAAACGTCAAGTGATTGAAAACTGATGGCCTCTCAGTCTGTGTTTTCTTCTGTAGGCACGCCCAAACTAGTAAATCTGTATTAAGTGCACCAGTCGGTTACAACTCGGGAGGGAACCTCCAACACCCCTCTGTCACCATTTAGTGCAGGATGTTTAAATGGTACTGCATATTGAAGGAAATGAGAATTCTGCATCACCTTATTTCAGGTCTCTAGTGATGGCATTTATATCCACAGTTTGAGTGTCCAACAATAGAGGTTATAGAATATCCACATCATACTGCACATGTTCTGAGTGGAGAAAGTTGACATCGGTCAAGTTAACTGGCTGAGTAAAAGAAGCCACTATCATGACTTTATTGAAAAGTGCTAGAAGCCACTTTAGTGGCTTTACACTGGATGCATTAGTTTCTTCTTTGCTCAGCAGAAGAAAATTTTTTCTATAAAATTGTTTGGTTACAATTTATTAGAGAGTGCCTGTTGGCATACTCCAATAAATTATAACATAACACTCATTTATGAACAAAATCTTGTTAAGCTAATACTCTTGCTAGTAGCTTGATCTCTTTTAAAAAAATCCCCATGTTTCAAATCACTTTTGAAAACATGAGGCTCCATGAGGCCTGAGGCGCTCACCCGACAATAGTTGTTTAAAGAAGGATTTAATTAACATCTATAACCAGTTATTTATTTATTTATTAGGGTTTAACGACACTTTAACAGCCAAGGTCATATCGTGTTGGTGACAGTTTTACGGGTGGAGGAAGCCGGAGTATCCAGAGAGAACCAACGAGCAATGACGAGCAGCTGCCAGCTCCCCAACATAGTAACTCTGCATTGCAGCACAGGCAGGGTTAGATTGGTTGAAGACATGCGCACCATCGACGTGCAGTACGGCTTAGTACACGGTGTCATCATGCCCCCATGTGGACAATCAGGGTGAAGTGACTTGCCCAAGGACACAATGCGGCAGTCCAAACGATTGCTCAGACGGCCACCCATCCAAGGACTAACTGGGCTCGATGTAGCTTAACTTCGGTGATCTGACGAGAACCGGTTACCACAATGCCACCACGCCCCATCTATAGCTAGTTAACACTACAGAGGAATGAAGTTATTTAATTATTTATAACTCTGTTGTCCATGCCAGATGATTTTTGCTGGTACTGTGATGCTACCACAGAAATAATCCCCAGATTTCCAGTAATGCAAAACTAGGGAGTCCAAATATCAACCTAGGAACTTACTTGAACAAATTTGAGTCTGAGCCCTTCCCTTCCACCACCAGGATGGTGTATACCAAATGTAAAAGCATTCTGACTGGTGGATCTGAAGAAGATTTTTAAAGAAATTTCCTCATATTGCACTAAGTTGAAATTCGCGCTACCAAAGGGGCCCACATATTAACCCAGGGACCCGATTTGAACAAACTTGAATCTCACCCATTAGAGATGTTGTATAACCAAATACAAAAGCATTCTGACTGGTGATTCTGGAGACGATTTTTAAAGAAATTCCATCATATTGCACTAAGTTAAAATTCAGGCTCCCATAAAAAGCCCAAATATTAACTCAGGGACTCGATTTGAACAACCTTGAATCTGATCTATCTAGAGATGTTGTGTACAAAATATGAAACGATTCCAAATGGTGAATCTGAAGAAGAATATTTTTAAAGAAATTCCCTCATATTGCACTAAGTTAAAATTTAAATTTGGGCTCACATAGGAAGCCCAAGTATGAACCCAGGGACTCGATTTGAACAAATTTGAAGGTGACCCCCCTACCTACCCCCCCCCCCCCCCCCCCCCCCCCCCAACCCCCCTAGAGATGTTGCACCCCAAATATGAAAGCATTCTGACTGGTTGATCTGAAGAAGAAGATTTTTAAAGAAATTCCCTCATATTGCACCAAGTTAAAATTTAAATTTGGGCTCACATAGGAAGCCCAAATATGAACCCAGGGACTTGATTTGAACAAATTTGAATGTGACCCCCCCCCCCCCCCCCCCCCCAGAGATGTTGCACCCTAAATATGAAAGCATTCTGACTGGTTGATCTGAAGAAGATTTTTAAAGAAATTTCCTCATATTGCACCAAGATAACATAGGAAGCCCAAATATTAACACAGGCACTTGATTTGAACAAACTTGAATCTCACCCCTCTAGAGATGTTGTATACCAAATATGAAAGCATTCTGAATGGTAGATCTGAAGAAGAAAATTTTTAAAGAAATTCCCTCATATTGCACTATGTTAAAATTTGGGCTACCACAGGGAGCCCAAATATTAACACAGGGACCTGAATTGAACA
This sequence comes from Pictodentalium vernedei, assembly GCA_031216915.1. Taxonomy (NCBI): domain Eukaryota; kingdom Metazoa; phylum Mollusca; class Scaphopoda; order Dentaliida; family Dentaliidae; genus Pictodentalium; species Pictodentalium vernedei. The sequence continues at coordinate 109,517,670 of CM062294.1, forward strand.
AACTTGAATTTACCAAATGTAAAAGCATTCTGACTGGTGGATCTGAAGAAGATTTTTAAAGAAATTTCCTCATATTGCACTAAGTTGAAATTCGCGCTACCAAAGGGGCCCACATATTAACCCAGGGACCCGATTTGAACAAACTTGAATCTCACCCATTAGAGATGTTGTATAACCAAATACAAAAGCATTCTGACTGGTGATTCTGGAGACGATTTTTAAAGAAATTCCATCATATTGCACTAAGTTAAAATTCAGGCTCCCATAAAAAGCCCAAATATTAACTCAGGGACTCGATTTGAACAACCTTGAATCTGATCTATCTAGAGATGTTGTGTACAAAATATGAAACGATTCCAAATGGTGAATCTGAAGAAGAATATTTTTAAAGAAATTCCCTCATATTGCACTAAGTTAAAATTTAAATTTGGGCTCACATAGGAAGCCCAAGTATGAACCCAGGGACTCGATTTGAACAAATTTGAAGGTGACCCCCCTACCTACCCCCCCCCCCCCCCCCCCCCAACCCCCCTAGAGATGTTGCACCCCAAATATGAAAGCATTCTGACTGGTTGATCTGAAGAAGAAGATTTTTAAAGAAATTCCCTCATATTGCACCAAGTTAAAATTTAAATTTGGGCTCACATAGGAAGCCCAAATATGAACCCAGGGACTTGATTTGAACAAATTTAAATGTGACCCCCCCCCCCCCCCCAGAGATGTTGCACCCTAAATATGAAAGCATTCTGACTGGTTGATCTGAAGAAGATTTTTAAAGAAATTTCCTCATATTGCACCAAGATAACATAGGAAGCCCAAATATTAACACAGGCACTTGATTTGAACAAACTTGAATCTCACCCCTCTAGAGATGTTGTATACCAAATATGAAAGCATTCTGAATGGTAGATCTGAAGAAGAAAATTTTTAAAGAAATTCCCTCATATTGCACTATGTTAAAATTTGGGCTACCACAGGGAGCCCAAATATTAACACAGGGACCTGAATTGAACAAACTTGAATTTGACACCCCCCCCCCCCCCCCCCCCTAAAGATGTTGCATACCAAATATGGAAGCATTCTGACTGGTGGATCTGAAGAAGATTTTTAAAGATAATTCCCATATTACCGTAAGTGAAATATTTGGGCTCCTGTATTGCACCCAAATATGAACCAAGGGGCTTCATTTTAACACACTTTTAATCTGCCCCCCCCCCCCCCCCCCCCCCCCCCCCCCCCCCCCCTTAGGATACTGTATACCAAATATCAAAAGATTCTGATCAGTGGTTCTGGAATTTTTTTTTTTTTAATTTTTGCAATTATGAGGACTCCCCCCCCCCCCCCACCCCATCCCCCCACCCTTAGGATACTGTATACCAAATATCAAAAGATTCTGATCAGTGGTTCTGGAATTTTTTTTTTTTTAATTTTTGCAATTATGAGGACTCAGCATTTTTAAGATGCCACCTCCCCCCCCCCCCCCCCCTTCCTTATAGAACACCCTGACACAACCAATGGCATTTGTTTGTTTCCATTCAATTCTACTGGTCCTAAGGATGCTTCATACCAAATAACAGTTGTTCTCTGTTCTGTGTTGTTTGGGCAATATGGGCATTTCAAAATAATTCTATTTTTCGCTCCTGGGGTTCCCACGGCGACATGGGAAACATCACAGGGATACAGCAAAATATTTTTGGCATGAATCAAGTACTTATGACTCAATAATATCACATACCAAATTAGGTTCAAATCGGACTGTCAAGTCAGAAAATAGAAATTTTGGGCGGGGCCAAAAATCTTGCCCCTCCCATTACAAAAGCAAATATTGATCCACAAACTTCATTTGAACAAACTTGATTCTACATCTCAAAAGAAAGCTCTATACCAAATATCAAATCACTGTACCCACTGGTTCATGAGAAAAAGATTTTTAAAGAATTTTGGAGCATTTTCCCGCATCCCCTAAGGGGCTGGGCACACTGCTTTGAAGAAAAACAAAATGAGATGTCAGAACAGGAAAGCATCTCAAATTTAACTAAAATTGGTTCAATGAATTAGGAGGAGTAGGTGAAAACAAGATGTTCACAGATGATGGACGACGGGACGATGGAAGGTGAGTGATCACTATAGCACATCCTGACTTTCAATCAGGTGAGCTAAAAGAAATTTACCACCCAACCAGTTCATTAAGCCAATTACGGGCTTGTCAACAACTAGATGTCTAGGTCCAAAGTCAAAATGTGATTGAAGTAAAGCAGGGGTGGTCGAGTAACCGTTTATGAAGCTGTTCCAGGAACATTTGCTTTACAATAAGTAGGTTCACCCCATATATTCAATGATGCATGCCATCACGGAGGATAGATCTTGAGACAGCACTTTCCGATCTATCCTTCCATGCTGGCACTCATGCTGTATTAACAAAGACATTCACACAACGTGACCTTCTGTGTTTATTACATGTCTCTGTGACACAGAATACATTAACTTAAAAATTAAAGTCTGTCTAATTTGTACAATTTGAAAGGTCTGACGTCTGCTTGAAATAAAAACAAAACTCATGTGTGATTGGCAAACAGGTGTGAAAGGTTGATAAGTGAGCAGAAAAATATAAATGAGAATCATGTCCAAATAGTATTTATTCTATTTTTAAGAAATTAGCTGCCGTTATCTGGGAGATATTCGCTTCAAAGTCACTCCCCATTTATAGAATAAGTTTATTTACATTAATTTTTGAGGATTTAAACAAAAATATTTTCCAATTGACATTCAATTTATCAGCTGTCACCGCAGCTTCTTAATTGATCTAGATCAGAATCTGATGTTTTGATTGGCCAATTAAGATAATGGACAATGAACTCGTTCCAATGAGAGGGTCGCATGATACAGTTTTGTTGAAATTTTTGTAAATATAATTTTTTTCGACTTCTGAATTTATATATTTCGTTGATGGATGCAACTTTTTTATTAGATAAAGAGTTCATCTATTATAGTTTGTTAGGTAGAGCCCTATAAGCACTGTCCAACAAGATATAACAGAATAAATGCTCAAGTTATCACTCAAATACAGTGGAACCCACTTAATTGGATATCTCCTAATTGAATAACATTGTTAATTGAATATAATTTACACAGGCAAAACCATTTACCATACCTTCATTACAAATTTGACCTTTTTAGTGCATATAGGTTATAGAGTAAACTTCTTTTAACTGAATAAAAAATCTTATTACACATCCATTAAACTTTAAACCCTTGCATTCAACAGAATCGATGCTATGATATAAATGATTCTGTATTCAACGGGTGATATACAAACCGGAACTTTTTTACCGCACCGTTTAGTTACGCTTCGAAAAGTTTTCAAATTTCGTTATACAATCATCGACTGTCTGTCACATAGTGTGAAAATGAAAAGGTCCAAAGCAAAATAAAGTCGGTTCACAAAAACTTAGCCAAAATGAGATACTATTTTTAAAAAACCCAATCATTTCCAACCAGAACATTAACCCAGTCACATGGCCATCTTGTTTTGTGGATCCCATTATATCTAAATTAGTCAACTTTATTTCGGTAAATCTTTGTACATCTTGACATGAACTTCTTTTAAAAACGTTTCTCCCAGTTGTTTTGCAAATCTGCACATATTTGTACTTATATTTTTACTAACAGTAATAGCCACCAAATGGTTAGGCGTGAATGGGCACCAGCCCATTCACGCCTAACCATTTGATGGCTATTACTGTTAGTAAACAGCGATAGGAATTTCAACAAACACTGGTTCCAAAAAGGTTGTTTTGATTTTTTATCGATCCATATGATCAGTACAGCTTCAGTCAAAACAAACTCTTCACCTTTGGGTTAAATTATTGGAATTAAAATTTGTTTATTTAAATGCATGGGTTGTGTAATAAACATGTTGGAATGGCATAATCATATTTCGCTTGAGCCTATGGCTCTCGCGAAATATGACTACGCCATTCCAACTCGTTATGTAAAACACACACCTATTCAAACACACATCGCGTTCTGTCTATTTATATGTCAAGAAATTACCCTGACGATTACCAAATTCCCTTTGTTTATAGACCCATTTTGCCTCAGTAATCCAATATAGGCATCTTATCTATCATACTGTGTTTGACAGAGCTCCATGAGCTCTGCCAAACAAGATATATTAGATTAAATGCTTAGATCATCTCTAAAATACAACAAAGAAACCATATCCCTGTTAATTGAAGACTCCTGCTAACTGAAGAATTTTCTCTGGCAAAGTGGCTATTCAGTTAACTTGCTTCCACTGTACAAAAAGTGTACCAAATTCCAAAGAACTGAACATTTCTGTTAATTGAATATTTTCTGCTGCACAAATTGTACTTAATTTTTTCTGACGTTGTTCGTCTATATTCAACTGCACAATTTAGTTCAAATATGTGTGATAACAATTACATTGTTCATACATTTCATGCACCAATATTTATTATATCGGTGACATAAACTACCAAAGTAATGGAGTGCGATCAGAATTCATTTTACATTAATTCAAAAATAGTTTTTTACTTTCAATTTTTTATGATAACAAATACCACATGCTGTGATTAGCAAATGTCACAGCCCATCAATGAGAAAATGCAAAAAAAGCAGAATTACACTACAGACACCAGACACTACAATTTCACAAAAATGCAGTGCAGAAAATTCCCAACAAGGGGTGGGGGCAGGCACCCTACTGGCCAGCAGTGTATTATAATATTTTGCTCTAATCAAATTTCTTGATTCAAAGACTTTCAGGTTGTCTTCCAATAATTTTTGGGTTCTGGACATTTTACAAATTTCTATAATTAGAGAAACTTTTTTTCACGCTTGTTGACTTTTAATGTTGCCATAAAACCTATTAACTTACCAAGAGTTGCCTTTCAAGGCATCTGCAATTTGCAGTTTCAATCTGGCAAGTTTTTCATCCCTAATTGCGATTTCTTTGTCCTTTTCAACTGTCACTTCACTGACTCTACTTTCAAGCTGAAGAAGAAGATTAACTATAATCAGACATGTAAATGATTTTTAAGCTACATTATTTGTAAAGCGGATCCCACTTAACTTGGTATGTGTTAACTGAATAACCCTGTTAACACTTTACATGATATCAAAATTTGCTATTTTAGGCCTAACAAAATAAAAAATCTGTTTCTCAGGCCCTCCCATAATGGTCCTTTCAGCTGCCGAATGCTCTTTTTTATAACCAATGCAAGCTCAGAAAAATAAAAATTAAATGGTTTATGTCTGATATATACAGTAGAATCCTCCTAATTGAATATCCATTTTGCCAGAGAAAATTATTCAATTAACAGGAGTATACAATTAACAGGGATTTGGTCAGTTTCTTGTGTTCTGGAGGTAAACTGAGCATTTATTCTATTATATCTTGTTTGACAGAGCTCATAGAGCTCTGTCAAACAAGATATAATAGAATAAATGCCTGTATTGGATGTAGTGGGGCCAAAAAGGTTGATAAATAAGGGGAATTTGGTGCGTGTCAGTAATTTTTTCGACATATTACAAAAATTTATATACAATTAACAGGAGTTTACTCTACAACCCATATGCAATTAACAGATCAAATTTGTACTGAAGGTATGGTAAATGGTTTTGTGTTTGAAAATTATATTCAATTAACAGGGATATACAATTAAAAGATATCCAATTAAGTGGGCTCCACTGTATAACCAAGTTAAATTAAAAACCTTGTCACTTGAGTGCCACAAGGCTTTGCAATGCTAAAGCATTGCAAAGCCTTCTTGCACTCAAGAGACAAAATACACCACCACCCATGCTATTGTGTAGATTATAAGGCCTAACACAAACCAAGAACATGAACTTTTGATGGCAAAGAAATGATTAAAAAATAAAAAATAAAATAAAAAATGCCGATAGGATCACCGATCCAATGTCGAGTTGTGACAGCACAAAAGTGAGTTTAATCATTATCAACTTATCATCCGGAAACCAGTTGTTTACAATTTACTATGTGAAGGGTCACTGTGACCTTGACCTTTGACCTAGTGATTCCAAAATAAATATGGCTCTTTCTTGCACCAATGCCAACCTACCTATGAAGTTTCATGAACGTGGGTGGAACCACTGTCAAATTATCACCTGGAAACCAATTGTTTATGATTTCTTATGTTCAAGGTCACTGTGACCTCGGCCTTTGACCTAGCAAGTCCAAAATAAATAGGGTCTTCCACTCACCTATGCCAACCTACCTATGAAGTTTCATGAATGTGAGTCAAACCATTATCAAGTTATCATATGTAAACCAACTGTTTACGGATTTAGTTTAAACAATATTTATTCAAGAATTTGTTATTTGTGTACATTAAGCTAAACGATGTAAACAACACGAAATACAACACAACACAAAATAACAAAGATATACAAATAGATATGGGTTGCTATGTAAGGTAGGGATTCGACAGAAAGCTAATAGCTTATGTTAGTCATCTCCTTACGGATTTACTATGTTGAAGGCCACTGTGACTTTTGCCTTTCACCTAGCGAGTCCAAAACAAATAAGGTTCTTCCTCTCACTGATGCCAACCTACCTCTGAAGTTTCATGAAAGTGGCAAGAACCATTATAAAGTTATCATCCGGAAACCAATTGTTTTGATTTACTATGTTCAGGGTCACTGACCTTGAACTTTGACCTAGTGAGTCCAAAATAAATAGGATTCTTCTTCTCAAGAAGGCCAACCTACATATGAAGTTTCATGAATGTGGGTTGAACCATAGTCAAGTTATCATCCGGAAACATTTGTTTACAATTTACTATGTTCTAGGTCACTGTGACCTTGGCCTTTGATCTAGCGAGTCTAAAATAAATAGGGTTTCTTCCTCTCACCAATGCAGCCTATCTACAAAGTTTCATGAATGTGGGTCGAACCGTTATCAAGTTAACATCCGGAAACTAATTGCTTACGGATTTACTATGTTGAAGGCCACTGTGAGCTTGACCTTTCACCTAGTGAGTCCAAAATAAATAGGGTTCTTCCTCTCACTGATACCAACCCATCCTATGGAGTTTCGTGAATGTGTGCCAAACCATTATCAAGTTATCATCTGGAAACCAATTGTTTTGATTTATTATGTTCAGGGTCACTGTGAACTTGACCTTTGACCTAGTGAGTCCACAATAAATAGGGTTCTTCCTTTCACAAAAACCAACCTACATATGAAGTTTCATGAATGTGGCTTCAACCATAGTCAAGTTATCATCCAGAAACCAATTGTTCATGATTTAGTATGTTCAAGGTCACTGTGACCCTCACCATTGACCTAGTGAGTCCAAAATAAATAGGGTTCTTCTTCTTACTGAGGCCAACCTACCTATGAAGTTTCATGAATGTGGGTCACACCATTATCAAGTTATCGTCTGGAAACTAATTGTTTAAGCTCACCTACCCAACCGCCCGCACAACCACCCGCCCAACTGCCCACCCGCCATTCACCAAACTATAAGTCGACTTTGACTTCATCACAACTCGACTAAAAACTGTCCGCCCGCTTGCAATTTTACCCAAAATGGCCAAAGAAACAGAAAATCTACTTTGTGGGGCCTTAATTTAAATTTTTTCCAGTTTTTTAATTTATTTATTGGTGTTTAAGGTCACATATTTCTGCACAATGGCTAATTGTGACCACAACATGGATACAAAGTCAAGTGTAGTCAATGGTTTATACCCACATTCATGGGTTCATTGCCATTTCATTCACACCTTGGACTCTGGAGTATCCAGGGGCACAAGGGTACAATTCACCTGACAGTGGATTTTTGATAGAACACCAGACCCACCATCCTTGAAGAGGTGTAGCACCTTTTTCGGGGGGGGGGGGGATTTCTTGCCACACTGGTCACCCCCCATGCGACATGGAGAAAAAAGCTGAGGATTTATCCAACTGCCGGAACAATACATAGGACCAACAGAAAAAGAAGAGGAAGAGAATGAATGGACCTTCTGACAGACGACGTGATGCCTGCCAACTGATGTAGTTCATGGACAAGAAAAAGAGGGAAAAAGAATAATGGGAGGCAAGTGAGGGCATTGATAGCTCACCACCTAGCACCCCTGGCTGTTCCGTGTCCAGCTCGGCACCCTCCACCAAAGCGGAGGAGCTGAAGGACAACAGTTCACCAGGAGACAGTCCAATCACCAGCTCATCACACTCTTCACCTGAAGAGGAGATGGAGGAGGGCAGTTTGCATTTAGTACAGGGTGATGTGTCGGACACTGCACCTTCCACCCCTTCTGCTCTTACTTCTCCAGGTTTTTCCGACTGGAACCCGAACCAGAAGGTGGACTGGAGTCCGTGGAAGCCATCCTGGGAGAGAAGGTCAGAGACGGCGGCCACCTGGAAGACCTGCTGAGCGGGATGAAAATGAAAAGGATGCTAAAATGTGGTTTCCAAGACAGCGACATCAAAAACATTCTACCATGAATGAGCAGGACACATCTTGTTGACACACCATCTGAAGAGAACACCACAACCATGGCAGCTACAAGAACAAGACCTTACTGACAAAGTCAGTCCTCAAACTCTCCTCCAACCACACCTACAAAGATGGTATCACCATCGAAGCCAAACAAGAGCGAGGAAAAGCACAGATGCCGCTAACAGGACCCCTTCTCTTTTCCTTCTTTGACACACCCGGACAAGAAGCAGTAAAACTCTAATATACAGTAAAAGAGGGTCGAAAGGGGCTTGTCCCAAACTGTGCCTGCATGCCTTTGATGCACGAAACCACTGATTCATCGTTTTTTAAATATTTTTCATCAGATCTAGTCATGGCTGCTGTGAAGCAACCATGACTAAATTTGATAAAAAATTAATTGGAATTTGACTCTAGAAATCACTGGTCCAAAAGTTGCCACAATTTGTAGAAGAAAATTTGGTTAAGTGTGTTGAAATTTTACTTATTTTAGTCATAAGTGATTTCCTGTTCTGGGCAGGAATATCTGCCAGCAGGATGCAAAGAATTGATCACAGATGCCTGCAAGCCTGCTGAGCTGTATCCCAATCGAGAAAATTATTGTATTTGAAAAGTGAAAAGTGCTAAAAGCCACTTTAATGGATTCATACTGCATACTCCGGGCTCCAATAGGGAGCCCAAATACTAACCCAGGGACTTGATTTGAACAAACTTAAATCTGTCCTCCTTAAGGATGATGTATAGCAAATATCGAAAAATTCTGACTGATGGGTCTGAAGAAGATTTTTAAAGATTATCCCCCATATTGCACTAAGTTAAAATTTTCGCCCACACAGCAAGCTCAAATATTAACCGTGGGACTTGATTTGAACAATCTTAAATCTAACCCTGATAACAATGATGTATACCAAACATTAAAAGATTCTGACTGCTGGTTCTGAAGAAGAAGATTTTTACAGATTATTCCCCATATTGCCTTAAGTTAAAAATTTGGACCTCTATTTTGAGCCCAAATATGAACAAAGGGGCTGCATTTTAACAAATATGTATCTGATCATGACCCCCCTACAGATGCTGTATACCAAATAACAAAAGATTCAGATGAGTGATTCTGGAGAAAATTAAAATTTTTTCTTAACATACCTACCACAATTGTTTATTATTGGCTGTAACGTAAGTGCAAGCCCTACTTCGGAACTAACTCAAGCTAATAAACTTTTCCAAACGAGTTGGAAAAGTGGAAGAGTGTAAAAGCACAAAAAAAAGATTGAAAAGGGGTCGAGCGAGACCAGCGCTCGACATTACAGGTACTCTCTCTGCACACCTCTTGCATTTACCGAGCGCATACGCAACAACCGTGACGTCAATTCAGAATTTCCGCCAACAAGAAGTTTGTGATTTAGCAGGGAGGCAACAATATCAAAGATATCCCCAAGGAGGGTGGGCCTCCAGTAAACAATTGTGGTAGGTATGTTAAGAAACAACATTTATTAAAAAATTTTAACTTCTTTTCAACCTACTCACAATTCAACCTACTCACAATTGTTTACAATTGGCTGAATAAACAATAGGAAGGGGTGAATCACATAACCAATACCAACAAGCGCAGCAGAAAAAAATGCAAGGAGGGCAGAGAATGACAGTGAAATCTGTAAAAGAAGAAAGAATGAAGCACCTGAAAAGAACAAGGCTGAGCAATACACAAACCTGAAAATACATATTTAATGAGGGTGCACAACAGCCTGAGCAGCAACGAGAGGGCCTAAAGAAAGAAGGTCCTCAGATTTCTGCTGTAGGTGGCGGAGATAAAAGGAGGAGAAAGTAGAAGCATTCCTCTAGCAAGCCGCATTCATAACATCCCGGAGTGAAACAGAATTGGAGAAAGCCCAAGATGTAGAAATGGCATGAACCTCATGAGCATTAAACCGGTTCGAAACAAGATCCGAAGCAGACAAACTGGAATAAGCCAGCTTGATTGCAAGACAAATCCATCTGGAAATAGAATGGGAAGAGACAGACTGTCTCCCAGGAATGAGAGACAGAAAGAATCTCTTCCGACACCTCCGAATGAACTGCATGCGATTAATATAAGCCTTGATTGCACAAACAGGACAAAGAAGATGCTTCCAGTCAGTAGTGAAGGTTACACTGTTAGCCTCATTTCTGAAGAAAGCTGAATCAACAGAAAGCGCATGAAGCTCACTGACACATCTGGCAGAAGCAAAAGCTAGAAGGAAAGCAGTCTTATAGGTGAGAAAACGATTATCGGTCTCAGATAAAGGCTTGAATTAATGGCGCTCCCTCCAAACAATGCAACACCCATGCCAAGTTCCATTTGGGTGTAAGATGCAAAACTTGAGGACTCTACAGAGAAAAGTGCCAGATTATGACCAATGCACCACTTTCCCACATAAGATAAAGTGTCTGACAGCATAGACCGATAGCCCTTAATAGTAACAGGCTGGAGGCCCTTGGTGTCAAATAGGTATACCAGAAAATCTGCAATTTGAGTTAATGACGTATTACGGTAATCAGGGGTGCGATCAGAATGACCCTGCAACTGCAAGTGCGAATCTTCGCCAAAACCTGAGGAAGAATCGGTGCAGGAGGGAAGGCATAGCCGATCCAACCTGTCCAGTCCAGAGACAGAGAGAATTCCGCAAAGGGTAGTGGATCCAAACAAGGGGAGACAAAGGTCTCTACCTGATGATTCCAGCGAGTGGCGAAAAGGTCGACAAGAGGATGGCTCCACCGCTCGCAAATCACCTGAAACACCGACTGATGCAGCATCCATTCGGTGGGAAGGAAACTGTCGCGTTGGGACAGGAAGTCTGCTAGGATGTTGAGACGTCCGGGAATGTGGCCACCCGAGAGTTTACATCCCGCACCAACAGCAGAAGATTCCGAGATAGCCGATACATGGAAATCGAATGTGTGCCACCTTGATTCCATATGTAGGCCACCACTGTCAAGCAAGTTGTCCGAAAGAAGCAGGACTGTGTGGTCCGACAGGTGAGATATCCATTGCTGAAAACTTAACAGAAGAGCAAGGAGCTCCTTCTGGTTGATATGAAGGGCCATCTGCTCGCTGTCCAACTCGCCGTGAGTAGACAGACCAAGAGGGTCCAATGTCGCACCCCAGCCCCGATCGCTGGAATCCGCAGTAAGGATGCGATCGGCCAGACGAAGATCCAACAGGACACCCTAAGTCAATAAGGGAACATTGGCCCAAGGGTGGAGGTGACAAAGCAGGGACCGAGGAATAGGAAGTTCCAGGTCCAGAGGATCAACATTCGGACGCCAATGATCCAACAGGAAGTGTTGGAGAGGTCGGACAAACAAGCGACCCAGCGGATTGAGATCTGTCACCGAACTGCAAAGGCCCAGCATCTGAAGGAAAGTCCTGGCCTAGACCGAGGAGGATCGGAGCAGGTTCCGAGTCAAGGCGGAAAGGATCATCGCCCGAGCGTTGGGAACCGACACCACATTGTGAAGAGTGTTGAAATCCATTCCCAAATGACGAAATTGCCGAGAAGGAAGAAGATCCGACTTCTCGCAATTGACTCTTAAACCCAGCGACACCAGTAGGCCAAGCAACCGTCGGACATCGGACTCCAGCATTGTGGTGCCAATGGAGGATGTCGTCCAGGTAGGCTGACAAAGTCACAGCCGACTGAGTACGGTGAAAAGCGAGCACATGTGACATCAGTCGGGTGAAGGCCAAAGGAGCCAAGTTCAAACCGAATGGGAGAGTTTTGAATTGAAAGACACGATCCCGAAAGAAGAACCGAAGGTATTTCCGTGATTCCAGATGAATGGGTACATGGAAATAGGTATCCTTCAGGTTGATACTAGCTGCAAAATCGCCCTGATGAATCGAATGTCGAACTGACATGAAAGTCTCCATGATGAAATGAGGTGCTATGATGGACTTGTTCAGGATACTCAGATCGATGACAGGACGAAACTGGCCATTTTTCTTCGACACCAAGAGAAGTCTCGAGTAGAACCCCGGAGAAAGGGTGTTCCTGATCACCTCGATCACCACTTTGGAGAGGAGATTGTCAATCTCCTGCACCAGAAGGTCCCGAAGCTGAGGATCAGAAGGGACCTGAGTCGGGAGGGGCACCCGAGATAAACAGGGGTGCCGACAGAAGGACAGTCACAGACCGGATTGGATGACGTCGATGACCCAAGGGTCTGATGTTATCTCTGTCCAACGGTCGAAAAAACAGCGATAGCCTTCCCCCGACTGGAGGCGAATCAAGGTGAGGACCTCCATTTGCGGCCTCGACAAGGCCCCCGAAATGAGAAACCACCCCCTCGGGAAGCAACAGAGTCCTGAGACTTTCCTCCCTAAGGCTGCCAGTGAGCTTGGCTGCATCAGCGTTTCTTCTAAGCAGAAGGAGCGGATGGAGCCGAAGGCGTGGCCGATGCAGCTGGGTGCTTGGCGGGCCTGGAACGATCACCACCTGCAGCAGCAGGATGGTCCAGCTGCTGTAACAAAAGCTGGTCCTTCGAATGACGAAGAACCTCACCACAGAGAGCTCCCATGGAACAGCTGAGGTCGAACCAAAGAAGCAGACCTCAGAACAGAAGGAAGTAATGGAGAAGTGCCCAACACTGCATCCCAGCGTGCAAGCTCCAAATTAGCCTTGTTACAGGCGTGAGCATGTGTCAGGTTCATAAGAGCCTGCGACAAAACACGCAAAGGCGCCTGAGCATCATCAAACTCCCCTGGCGGGTAATAGGCAGCCAGGGCAGCGACGACGTGGTCCGCGAGAGATAACATGCCCAGCATCTCTCGGGACAAGCCCACCATAGATTCAATGACCGACATCGGGAGAACTGCCGACTTAAGCTTAGTCAACCCGAGGGAAGAAGAATCTTCGTCCACAGTAGTCATCCTTTGGAAGACTGGTGGACAGACGGATTCGTAGACACGAAACCGCGATGGAGGCAGAAAAGCATCAAATTGTAAAAAGAATGAACCCTTCAGGGCCTTGGAATGCATTTTGGCATCCAGGCCCTGGAAGGACTCAACAACCTGAGCCGACTGCAGAGGGTGCAAAACCCCAGAGCTAGAAGGCTCAACAGGGTTGCGATGCTCCACAGAGGACCACGGCTGGATGGTCACTGATGGCTGGTCTGGTGGATGAATGTCTGGTAATAAGCCAAAGACAAAATTTAAAGCCTGCCCCAAGACTAACGAGGGGGGGCCATCGCCTTCAAGAAAATCGTCATCCTCTGTGGCAGAAGAGACGTAGCCAAACTCGGGCTGACCAGCGGAAACCTCCTGTGAATACTGAACAGCATCCAAAGGGCCAGGCGAGGAATCTCTGCGACCGACCAAAGGAGGTTGTGCCTCAGAAGGCACAGGGAAGCCAACTTGAGGGTTGCTAGAAAGCAACCTGGTGAGTGCCAGAACGGCCTGCGTCAGCTCACCATGAGAATCCATCGTTGCAGCTGTGCCCGACGGAGTGTCTTCCCAATGGACCCTTCTAGAAGAAGAACCCAAATCCTCAGAAGGGACCGACGACAAACGTCGATCAGCAGACAGATTAGGGACATGGTGAAAAGACATCGGAGGACAGTCCCAGGAGTGACGCCCAGGGGCATTCACTGACCTCTGCAAAACAGAAGGCCCTGCCTGCAAATCGTCTGGAGACCCCGACGTCGTACGTCAATCGGTAGCTGGACTTGGGACACGATGAGAAGACACTGGAGGATTGTCCCAAGAATGACAGGAACCTGTCATTGGCCTCTGCGTGACAGAAGGTCCCAACTGCCCATCCTCTGAGACCGACGACAAGCATTGATCGACAGCCAGAATTGGAACACAGTGAGAAATCACTGGAGGAAGGTCCCAAGAGTGACAGGAGCCGTCACTGGTCTCTGCCAAACAGCAGGCCCTGGATGCCAATGTCGCAGCCCCATCCTGCTAGTCGGCACACCAGCAGGGGAAGGCGGAACAACAAATGATTCGCTCGAGGGATGAGGAATCGCTGCTGAAGCGACCGAGCGTCCCAACTGACCAGGAGCAAACCTAGCTAGATGAGACAGGGCAGCCAGCAAACCCGAAAAGCTTTGCTGAAAAGCCAGGGAAGGCTGGGAGCCCAGAGACACACCACCAGATACAGCCTTGGACCCCCGAGACTGTATACCATCCCCGGAAGAGATGGCAGAAGCACTATTATGCAAGATAGGAGCAACAGGAACAATTTCCCCAGCAAATGCTGACGATGCAGGTGGCAAATCGGAGAGAGTGACTGAACAGACCTCGGAAAAACTCTCAGCGAAAACAGTTGCCTCAAGGGTGACTTCCAGAGCCAAAGGAAGAGAGTCCACACTTCAGGCATCCCAGCACCAGCATCGCCAACAGTTGCACAGGAACTTGCTACTGAAATAGGCTGTCCGACATCCCGCGTGACAGAGTCACCATGTGCACTCTCAGAAATATCCGAAGAGGCACGGCCACCTTTGCCCCGAGAACGAGAGGTTCTACCTCTGGTGAGAACCACCTTGTTCACGGAAGCCCAAAACTTGGAGGACCAAACCCCGCAAACACCACAGGGATGGGCCTGAGAGCAATTGTTGCAAGTGACACAAGTAGCGTGAACATCATCTACATGTTTCACCTGCAAACAAGAAGGACAAGGAATAGTTTTAGGCATTGTCCAAAAAGGTGGCAGAAGAATTTCTATTGGGAAAAAAAACCCCAAGAATATCCAAAGAATCAAGCTGCCCACCGACGGAAAACCGAACAACACGGTTCGCATTTTCGCGCGCGGAAAAAGCAAGACACGTAAGAGAATACAAGTGAAAATGAGCATAAATATAATAAAATACAATCAATTTAGAGCTTGAGTAAAGGATACAATCCACTTTGCACAAATAACAATAATAGCTAGCGAAATAATCAAGTTGTTCACAAAGGAAACAATCTGAGCAGCACGAGTCACAAAAATTCCGACCATGCACAATGGTAGAAGAAAAGGAACTGACATCACGTTTGTTGTGCATGTGCTCGGAAAATGCAAGAGGTGTGCAGAGAGAGAGTACCTGTAATGTCGAGCGTCTGTCTCGCTCGACCCCTTTCCGATATTTTTCTTCGTGCTTTTGCACTCTTCCACTTTTCCAACTCATTTGGAAGACACGTTTGGAAAAGTTTATTAGCTTGAGTTAGTTCTGAAGTAGGGCTTGCACTTACATTACAGCCAATTGTAAACAATTGTGAGTAGTTTGAGAAGAAATTGTTTTTTTAATTTTTGCAAATATGCTGACATTTTTTTTTATGCCCCCTACAGAACACCAACACAACTGATGGCAATATTTTTTACTGCTCCATTCTACTGGTCCTAAGGATGCTTCATACCAAATAACAGTTCCCTGTTCCGTGTAGTTTGGGAAATATTGGCATTTAAAAATATTTCTATTTTAGGCCCTTGGGATCCTCACAGGGATACAGCAAAATATTTTTGGCACGAATCAAGTACTTATGACTCAATAATATCACATACCAAATTTGGTTCAAATCAGACCATTGGTTCAGAAAATAGAAATTTTGAGTGGGGCCAAAACTCTTGCCCCTCCCATTACAAAGGCAAATATTGCTCCATGAACTTCGTTTAAACAAACTTGATTCTACAACTCAAAAGGAAGCTCCATAAAAGATATCAAGTCATTGTACCTACTACTGATTCATGAGAAGAAGATTTAAAAAAAATTTGGAGCATTTTCCCCCACCCCTCCCTATGGGGCTGGGCATGTTGATTTGAACAAAAACAAAATGCTATGTCAGAATACCCAATTACCTCAAATTTAACTGAAATTGGTTCAGCAGTTTAGGAGGAGCAGGTGCAAACACTATGTTCATGGACCATGGACGATGGACGGTGCGTGATCACTATAGCTCATCCAGACTTTCAATCAGGTGAGTTAACAAGACCAATTGGTTTTCCAATAGCCCAATATATATCTTATGTAGGGCTCTGAAAAGGGTAGCCAGAAAAAAATAAGATGACCTTTTATCAGGATGATTTAATTTCCCATTTGTACCTGGCTGTGTGCATCAGTGCTGGGATGATTGATTTAACAAATTTGTTCGATAAAGGGTCAATATTTTCTCTTGTTTTTACCTGTACTGCTCTGGTACTTTTAGCAACAGAAGAGTGTCATATATTAGCGAAGAATTTTATATTAGACAGATTATTGATTGTTGGGGATGGCCTTTGTATTTATAACAATATAAATTTGTATTGTTACAAGAATGTTATAACATAGTAAATAGACACACACCAAAGATCGAAGCTGCTTTATTTCATCTTCATGTTGTTTCTGTTGTTTGTCAAACTGAATTTTGAGGTCACCAATTTCCTGAGCAGCTACCTGGAGTAGTCTGTGTGTTTTTTGATGAACCTCTTTCTCTTCATTTATCTTAGTTTTGTATTCTTCTTCCTTGAAAAAAATCAATCAACAAGAAAATATTAACACTCTCAAAGAATACAAACACAATTTTTTACGAACATCATCTTACAGAAATGAGCCACACAATTTTTTAGGAACATCATTTTACAGAAATGAGCCACACAATTTTTTGTCAGAAGACAGTAGAACATTATTAACTGAATTTTTTTTTATTGGTGTTAAATGCAATATCATAAGAAGTGGCTTTTAAAAAATCCAGGGTTGCAAAAATTGCCCTCCATGGAGCTACTGAGGTGAGCAAATTACTTTCCTGAACTATTTTTCATTATGCATCAGAGATCTTCTAAATGCCTAGTGAATGGTGTGTGTTCTTGAAAACATTCAAGCCAAACAAAGCCAATAAACTGTTGTTGAACTTGTGTTCATTTTCTACAACCCCTCTCCTCAGTATGGGCCAATTGAGAAAGAAGTTCTGTCTGGATTCCAGGCAGAACTTCTTTCTCAATCGGCCAATAGATAGGTTTGTAAAAATTCAAACAATCCTCCTCGTGAGAACAGATACTGCTGTATGCAAAAAACGAAATAATATTATTTTAGATAATATAACAATTAATAACAGGATTTTGGAGGGCACTGTGGTTTATTGATGGCTCAACAGAAATGATTAATAGCCCGACTCACCCGGATTGAACAAACAGAGTAAATTTACATTTTTGATGGTTCAAGATCAAAGGTAGGCCTGAAGTTACTTCTGGTACCAGCGATGTTGAAAATGGCTGAAAATAGGTAAGCAAAAAAAACCAATGCTTATGCGGGATTAAAACTGCGTGAGCCATAGGTATGCAAAAAAATTACCTGATTCAGATTTCCATCACTGTATCACAACCACAGAAAAGTCTAACGTCAATATTTACTCAAGCGCTTATTATCTATGCTGCCCTCTTTATACGATTTCCATCCAAACTGACCTGACACTGGTTACTAGGTTCTGTTGTACCAATATTTGTTTGCTTACTGGGGTTTAATGACACTTTAATAGCCAGGGTCACATCCAGGCATGTCAACCAGTACCAGTACCGCTGGTTCCCTCATACTCCAACTGGTACTGGTATGAAGCTTTTGTCCCACCAGTACCATGACAAAATTATTTCAGCAGGAAATTCCTAATTGAATGAGGGTAAACAGGCTAACAATCGTGTATGGCACACTTGCATGACATACTTTTAACTTATTTGTTAATTAACATATCAAAACACTCTATAGGTGCATGTTCTGTCTGCACCACGGCCACAATAAGATCGACCATTTTGATTTTTCAAACGTCACAATAAAGACAATGAAAGTGCCGTCATCGGCTACTTCAAAGAAATTATCATGCTTTATGATTACATTGATGTCGCCGCAGAATAATTGGCACATTGCCATGTTTGTCATGCGATCTTTGGGACTGGGGCAGTTTAAATGCAAATTTCTACAATCTGATTGTGATATGTCATCCAATTGTTGATTTGTACCCGTACCTGTTTCAGCTATGTCCTATCCTGGTACTGGTTATGTTGGTACCTGCGGTATTTTGACATGCCTGGTCACGTCATGTGGGACAATGTTATGGGTGGAGGAAGCTGGAGTACCTGTAGAGAACCACCGAGCAATGGCAAGCCTTGTTGTACCAATATAAATGTATGTTTACTACAGTGTTATTTATTTATTAACGTTTAACAACATTTTAACAGCCAAGGCCATATCATGTCGATGACAGTTTTACAGGTGGAGGAAGCCGGAGTACCCAGCGAAAACCACCAAGCAATGATGAGCAGCTGCCAGCTCCCCAACATCGTAACTCAGCACTGCAGCTCAGGCAGGGTTAGATTGGTCAAAGACATGCACACCATTGACGTGAAGTACGCCTTAGTACACGGCATCATTTTGCCCCCATATGGACAATCATGGTTAAGTGCCTTGCCCAAGGACACAACGCGGGAGTCCGAATCGATCACTCAGACGGTCACCCATCTAAGGACCTGGCTCGACGTTGCTTAACTTCGGTGATCTGAAGAGAACCGGTTACCGCACTTAATCCCAACTGCTCACATGGGGGCCTGGTGGTGCTGTGTACTATAAGGCATACTGCAAGTCAATGGTGCACTTGCAGTCAACTGCTGCTACCTCTGCTTGCAGAGTTAGAATGATGGGGAGACTCCCAGTAATACTTGCCATTGCTCGGTGGTTCTCTGTGTACTTTGGCTTCCTCCACCCATAAAATTGTCTGACATGATGTGACAGTAGTTGTTGAAAGTGCCATTTAACAAACAAACAAACTAAATATAGCCACTTTAGGCCTAAAAAAATAAAAAATCTGTTTCTCAGGCCCTCCCGCATGGTCCTTTTGGCTGCTGCATGATCTCTTTTTATAACCAATCCAAACTTAAATGAAAGTGTCAATGACACTGTAGCTCAACTTGACAAACTTGAACTTGGTAAGTTATAAATGAAATGGCAAAATTGAAGATCATTGGTACCAATGTTATTTGATGAAATTTCAGCATAACAGCATTGTGTGTGCACAACGTCAGAGCAATCCATGCATTTTTAAATGTAAACTGTAAGACTGGCTAAAGGAAGAATGCTGATACACAAATGCAGAATGTTCAGAGTTAATAAAACTGTCCCTTGAGTGCAACAAGGCTTTGCAATGCTTCAGCATTACAAAGCTTTCTTGCTCTCAAGGGATGTAATACACCACCACCTGTGCTATTCTGTAGATTATGAGGCCTAAAACATAAAACAAACCAAGAACATGAATTTTTGGATGGCAAAGAAATAATTACAAATATAAAATATAAAATAAAAAAAACCCCGTCCAATGCAATTTTACAAAAAATGGCCTGAGAAACAGAAGATCTACTTGTGTGGCCTTATACATGAAAAATTAAAATTTTTTAGTAAATTTTGTTTCTTAACATACCTACCACAGTTGTTTACAATTGGCTGTAACATAAGAGCAAGCCCTACTTCGGAACTAACTCAAGCTTTTAGAATCTTTTCCAAACGAGTTGGAAAAGTACTAGAGTGCAAAAGCACGAAAAAGATCGAAAAAAGGGTCGAGCGAGACCAGCGCTCGAAATTACAGGTACTCTCTCTGCACACCTCTTGCGTTTACCGAGCGCATGCGCAACAACCGTGACGTCAATTCCGTATTTCCGCCAACGAGAAGTTTGTGATTTAGCGGGGAGGCATCGATATCAAAGATATCCCCAAGGAGGGTGGGCCTCCGGTAAACAATTGTGGTAGGTATGTTAAGAAACAAAATTTACTAAAAAATTTTAATTTCTTTTCAACCTACTCACAATTGTTTACAATTGGCTGAATAAACAATAGGAGGAGGTGAATCACATAACCAATACCAACAAGAGTAGCAGAACGAAAGCAAGGATGGCAGAGAACAAAAACGAAAACCTGTAATGAAGATAGAGAGAAGGCACCTGAAAAGAACAAGGCTGAGAGAAGCGCAACCTCGACAAAAACAATTTAACGAGGGTGCACAACAGCCTGAGCAGCAACGAGAGGGCCTAAAGAATAAAGGTCCTCAGATTGCTGCTGAAGGTGGCGGAGATGAAGCATTCCTCCAGTAAGCCGCATTCATAACATCACGGAGCGAAACAGAATTGGAGAATGCCCAGGATGTAGAAATGGCATGAACCTCATGAGCATTAAGCCGGTTCGAAACAAGATCCGATGCAGACAAGCGAGAATAAGCCAGCTTGATTGCAAGACAGATCCACCTGGAAATAGAATGGGAAGAGATAGACTGCCGCTTAGGAATGAGAGACAAAAAGAATCTCTTCCGATCCCTCCTAATGAACTGAGTGCAAGTAATGTAAGTCTTGACCGCACGAACAGGACAAAGAAGAGGCCTCCGTCCATCTACAGCAGGGAGAGCCCGAATGCAGATGGGAGGAGGTACCGAATCGGGGAGTTGATTCTTAGCCAGAAAA
Organism: Pictodentalium vernedei; assembly: GCA_031216915.1. Taxonomy (NCBI): domain Eukaryota; kingdom Metazoa; phylum Mollusca; class Scaphopoda; order Dentaliida; family Dentaliidae; genus Pictodentalium; species Pictodentalium vernedei. The sequence goes on from CM062294.1 coordinate 109,538,575, forward strand.
GAGCAATCAGTAGTGAATGTGACACTGTTAGCCTCATTTCGGAAGAAGGCAGAATCAACAGATAGCGCATGAAGCTCACTGACTCGACGAGCAGAAGCAAACGCTAGAAGAAAAGCCGTCTTATAGGTGAGAAAACGCATGTCGGTCTCAGATAAAGGCTCGAAAGGCGCCCCCTCCAAACAGTGCAACATCCATGCCAAGTTCCACTTGGGTGTAAGACGCAAAACTCGAGGCCTCTTCAAAGAAAAGTGCCGAATAAGTTTGGAGAGGAAAAGATTACGACCGATACACCGCTTTCCCACATAAGAGAAAGTATCAGACAGCATAGACCGATAGCCCTTAATCGTAATAGGCTGGAGGCCCTTGGAGTCAAAAAGAAAAACCAGAAAATCTGCAATTTGAGCGATAGACGGATCACGGTAATTCACATTGTGATCTGAACACCAGCGGCAGAAAACCTTCCACTTGGCGGCATAAGTCATTCCAGTGGAAGGTCGCCGCGATGCAGAAATGCACTCCACTGATCGTCTCGAAAAACCTCTACGTCGGAGACTGGACCTGATAAAAGACAGGCGTGAAGGGACAGGCTCGCCAGGTTGTTGTGATACTTCCTGGGACGACCCTGTGAAAGAAGATCGCGACGTAGAGGTAGACGAATCGGTCGATCGGCCAATAGAGGCCACAGCAGATTGATCCACACCCTCTGTGGAGACAGGGGTGTGATCAGAATGATCCTGCAACTGCAAGCACGAATCTTCGCTAAAACCTGAGGAAGAATCGGTGCAGGAGGAAAGGCATAGCCGACCCAACCTGTCCAGTCCAGAGACAGAGCGTCTACTGCAAATGCCAGAGGATCTGGACAAGGGGAGACAAAAGTCTCTACCTGATGATTCCAGCGAGTAGCGAAAAGGTCGACCTGAGGACGACCCCACTGCTCGCAAATCGCCTGAAACACCGACCGATGTAGCATCCATTCGGTTGGAAGGACACTGTCGCGTCGGGACAGGGAGTCTGCTAGGACGTTGAGACGCCCGGGAATGTGTCGAATGGACACCCGAGCGTTCACATCCCGCGCCAACAGAAGAAGATCCCGAGACAGCCGATACATGGGAATCGAATGAGTGCCTCCCTGATTCCGTATGTAGGCCACTACTGTCGAATTGTCCGAAAGAAGTAGGACAACATGGTCCGACAGATGAGGGATCCAAAGCCGAAAACTCAACAGAAGAGCAAGGAGCTCCTTCTGGTTGATATGAAGGCCCACCTGCTCGCTGTCCCACTCTCCGTGAGTAGACAGACCGAGAGGGTCCAACGTCGCACCCCAGCCCCGATCGCTGGCATCCGCAGTAAGGATGCGATCGGCCAAAGGAAGATCCAACGGAACACCCTGTGTCAGCCAGGGAATATCTGCCCAAGTGCGGAGGTGACAAAGCAGAGACCGAGGAATAGTGAGTTCCAGGTCCAGCGGATCTACATTCGGACGCCAATGATCCAACAGGAAGTGTTGGAGAGGTCGGACAAACAAGCGACCGAGCGGAATGAGATCTGTCACCGAACCGCAAAGGCCCAGCATCCAAAGGAAAGTCCTGGCCGAGACCGAGGAAGATTGAAGCAGGTCCCGAGTCAAGGCGGAAAGAATCGTCGCCCGGGCCTGGGGGACCGACACTACATTGTGAAGAGTGTCGAAATCCATCCCCAAATGACGGAATCGCTAAGAAGGAAGAAGATCCGACTTCTCGCGATTGACTCTGAAACCCAGCGACGCTAGCAGGCAAAGAAACTGCCGGACATCGAACTCCAGAACAGCAGCATCGTGGTGCCGTTGGAGGATGTCGTCTAGGTAGGCGGACGAAGTCACTGCCGACTGAGTGCGATGGAAAGCAAGCACATGTGACATCAGTCGGGTGAAGGCCCAAGGAGCCAGGTTCAAACCGAACGGGAGAGCTCTGAATTGAAACACTCGATCCCGAAACGAGAACCGAAGGTATTTCCGTGACGCCAGATGATTGGGTACATGGAAGTAGGCATCCTTCAGGTCGATACTGGCCGCAAAATCGCCCTGATGAACTGAATGTCGAACCGACCGGAAAGTCTCCATACTGAAACGAGGAGCAATTATGTACTCGTTCAGGGTACTCAGATCGATGACAGGACGATATTGGCCGTTTTTCTTCGGCACCAAGAAAAGTCTCGAGTAAAACCCCGGTGAAAGGGTGTTCCTGACCACCTCGATCGCCCCTTTGGTGAGGAGATTGTCGATCTCCTGCACCAGAAGGTCCCGACGCAGAGAATCTGAAGGGACCTGAGTCGGAAGGGGCACCCGAGATAAACTGGGGTGCCGATGGAAGGACAGTCGCAGACCGGAATGAATGACGTCGAGGACCCAAGAGTCCGACGTTATCTCTGTCCAACGGTCGTAAAACAGCGACAGCCTTCCCCCGACTGGAGGCGAATCGAGGTGAGAACCTTCACTTGCGGCCTCGACGAGGCCCCCGAGAGGAGAAACCACCTCGGGAAGTGACAGAGTCCTGAGACTTTCCAGCCTGAGGCTGCCAGCGGGCCTGGCCACGTCGGCACTTCTTATGAGCAGAAGGAGCAGACGGAGCCGAAGGCGTAGCCGACGAGGCAGACGCAGCAGCACGCTTGGCGGGCCTGGAACGACCCCCACCCGCAGCAGCAGGTGGGTCAAGCTGTCTCAGCAAAAGCTGGTCCTTCGAATGACGAAGAACTTCGCCACGAACAGCTTCCACGGAACCATGGAACAACTGAGGTCCCACCAAAGAGGCAGACCTCAGAACAGCACGTTGCTCAGAAGGAAGGGATGGTAAGGAATCCAAAACCGCATCCCGGCGTGCCAGCTCCAAATTGGCCGTGTTACAGGCGTGAGCGTGAGTCAAGTTCATAAGAGCCTGTGACAAAACGCGAAAAGGCGCCTGAGCGTCATCAAACTCCCCTGGTGGAAAATATTCAGCCAGAGCAGCGACGACATGGTCCGCGAGAGATAACATACCCAGCATCTCTCGGGACAGGCCCACCATAGACTCAACTACCGACATCGGGAGAACTGCCGACTTAGGCTTAGTCAACCCGAGGGAAGAAGAATCCTCATCCACAGTAGTCATCCCTTGGAAGACTGATGGAGAGACGGAATCGTAAACACGAAACCGCGATGGAGGCAGAAAGGCATCAGCTCTAGAAAAGAAGGAACCCTTGAGGGCCTTAGAACGCATTTTGGCTTTTAAGCCCTGGAAGGACTCAACCACCTGAGCCGATTGCAGAGGACGCAAAGCCCCGGAGCTAGAAGGCTCAACAGGGTTACGGCGCTCCACAGTGGACCGCGGCCGGACGGTCACAGAAGGCTGGTCGGAAGGTTGAACGTCCGGCAATAAGCCAAAGACGAAATCCAAAGCCTGCCCCAAGACTGACGAGGGGGGACCATCACCTTCAAGATACTCGTCATCCTCCGTAGCAGAGGAGACGTAGCCCAACTCGGGCTGACCAGCAGAAACCTCCTGTGAATACTGTGCAGTATCCAAGGGGCCAGGCGAGACATCTCGGCGACCGACCAAAGGAGGTTGTGCCTCAGGAGGCACAGGGAGGCCAACTTGAGGGTTGCCAGAAAGCAACCGGGTGAGCGCCAAAACGGCCTGGCGCAGGTCACCCTGAGAATCCGTCGCAGCAGAATCGCCCGACGGAGTGTCCTCCCAATGGACCCTTCTGGTAGAAGAACCCAAATCCTCAGAAGAGACCGACGGCGAACGTCGATCGGCAGACAGAATAGGAGCACGGTGAGAAGACACCGGAGGATAGTCCCGATTGTGACGCCCAGGAGCCATCACTGGCCTCTGCGAAACAGAAGGCCCTGCCTGCAAATCCTCGAAAGGGACCGACGGCGCACGTCGATCGGTAGCTGGACCTAGGACACGGTGAGAAGACACCGGAGGATTGTCTCAAGAATGACAGGAACCTGTCATTGGCCTCTGCGCAGCAGACGGCCCCAACTGCCTATCCTCTGAGACCGACGGCAAGCATCGATCGACACCCAGACTCGGAACACAGTGAGGAATCACCGGAGGAAGGTTCCGAGAGTGACAGCTAACCGGGGCTGTCACTGACCGCTGCCGAACAGCAGGCCCTGGATGCCAACGTCCCAACACCATCCCGCTAGCCGGCACACTAGCAGGCGAAGGTGGAACAATAAACGATTCACTCGAGGGACGAGGAATCGCTGCCGAAGCGACTGGCCGGCTCAACCGACTAGGAGCAAACCTAGCCAGATGAGACGGAGCAGACAGCAAACCCGCACAGCCCCGCCGCGAGGCTGGGGGAGGCTGAGAACACACAGACACACCAGCAGATACAGCCTCAGTCCCCCGAGACTGTAGACCATCCCCAGAGGAGATGGAAGAGCCACCATCAGACAGAATAGGATCTGGAGTAGCAACCTCCTCAACAACGGTCGACGGTGTAGGAGGCAGATCGGAGAGGGTTACCGAGCTGACCTCGGAAAAGCTCTCAACGAAAACAGACGCCTCAATAGTGACATCCGAAGACAAAGAGACCGCGGTCTCCTCGTCAGGTATCACTGAACTAACACCGCCAACAGTTGCAGAGGAACTCGCCACAGAAGTCAGATCCGAATCCTGTGTGACAGAGTCACCACGTGCACCAGCAGAAATGTCTGCTACGGCACGGCTACCCTTACCCCGAGAACGAGGGGTTCTAGCTCTGGAAAGAACCACCTTGTTCACAGAAGCCCAAAATTTAGAGGACCAAACCCCACAGATACCACATGATTGGGCCTGAGTGCAATTGTTGCAAGTGACACATGTGGTATGGGAATCGTCCACATGTTTCACCTGCAAACAAGAGGTACAAGGAATAGTCTTAGGCATGATATCAATACAATAATCAAGCTTCCCACCGACGGAAAACAGTACGAAGGTCGTGTTCACACGTGGGGGAAAGGCAAGATAAAGTGTGAAAAGAACAGCAATAAAAATACAAATTAACATTAAATGAGAGTAATAATTTGGTAGCTTGAAAAAGGATACAATCCAGTAGCACACTAAAGATGATTAATAAGTTGTTCACGAAGAATTCATAGCATAAAAAGCACGAGTCACAAAAATTTCCGACCATGAACAATGGCGGAAAATAAAGGAATTGACGTCACGGTTGTTGCGCATGCGCTCGGTAAACGCAAGAGGTGTGCAGAGAGAGTACCTGTAATTTCGAGCGCTGGTCTCGCTCGACCCTTTTTTGATCTTTTTCGTGCTTTTGCACTCTTGTACTTTTCCAACTCGTTTGGAAAAGATTCTAAAAGCTTGAGTTAGTTCCGAAGTAGGGCTTGCACTTATGTTACAGCCAATTGTAAACAACTGTGAGTAGGTTGAAAAGAAATACTCAAGTAACAGGAATTTTTAATTAACAGGAATTTGGTCATTCAAGCTTCAAACTAAGGATCCCTACAGTATTCTCGTGAGAAACAGTATTTATTCTATTATATCTTGTATGACTTGGCTCCAAGTCCTAGAGCTCTGTCAGGGGGCATGGTGCCATTGCGGTAACCGATCTCGTCAGATCACTGAAGTTTAGCAATGTTGAGCCTGGTTAGTGCCTGGATGGGTGACCATCTGAGCGATTGATTTGGACTCCTGCATTGTGTCCTTGGGCAAGGCAGTTCATCCTAATTGTCCACATGGGGGCATGATGATGGTGTGTACTAAGGCGTACTGCACATCAGTGTTTCGCATGTCTTCAACCAATCTAACCCTGCCTGTGCTGCAATGCGGTGTTACGATGTTGGGGAGCTGGCAGCTGCCCGTCATTGTTCAGTGGTTCTCTCCGGGTACTCTGGCTTCCTCCACCCATAAAACTGTCACCGATATGATATGACCTTGGCTGTTAATGTGTGGTTAAACCCTAATAAATAAATAATAGAGCTCTGTCAAATAAGATATAATAGATTAAATACTCATGCTAGATAGAATGCAGTCATACAGGTCTATACACATTGGAAATGCCTGTGTTATCCTTAGACAATCAGGGATTCTTCTGCCCCCTTCGGGAAAGGGTCCGGGGCTCATGCAATTGGGAAAATTCACGTCATGAAGGCTCCAACTGGCAATTTGTTTGGAAGAAGAAACACACAAACAATAAGAAATGTTACCTTCATATTGAACTGAGAACATTTAATACAGAAGCTACTATATGTACAGTGCATGAAGTACATTTTATAACAGCCAGTCGCATGAAATAATGATCAGTCTCTGTAATCTCTATTAAATAAATTGTTCTTACGCATGTTATGGCTTTGCAGTTGTGTCTAACCATGTCTTGGCTGCCTATATAGGCAGCCAGGACTCACCTAGAAACAACTAACAAGGTTCCATGGATGTAACTTACAAACGTTTCTAAAATTTGCCTTTTGGACCTTCAAGAATTAAAGAAGAATTAAATTTTTATTGGAATGAGGACTGACATTGGGAAATTTTTGGTTTGAATTGGGAAAAATCATGCCAAAATGCAATTGGGAAAGGGGCCCATATTCGGCCCCTGTTAACATCCAAAAGAACCCCTGACAACAGATCACAGGATTTTTTTTCAATTAAGAGTATTTTACTTTGCAACCAATATGCAATTAACAGGTCAAATTTGTACTCAAGGTATGGTAAATGGTTTGATTTTTGGAAGTTATATGCAATAAACATCATTATTCTGTAGGGTAACATCCAATTTAGTGGGTTCCATTTATAACAGTTTCAAACTAAATATCCATACAGAACATTTGATAAAAGCAATGCGACAAAACTGCTGCTATAGTGTTCGCCCACAAAAACTGAGCCTTGCATGAGGCCAAGGAGAAATGTTAATATTGCAAAATATAATCATCAAACACTTATCAATTAAGCTAATAAGTTATACTAATCTATTCTACTAAGTCCTGATATGTATACATCATTGGAATGAAGCGATTGTGCATGTTCAATATCCTCAATGAATTCAGCCAGTATATCCTCAACTGTCATGAACAACAGTTTGATGAAACTCAACTGGAAAACTATTTTCAACTCAGAAGTACCCTTCAGAATCCAACTGGATCCCATCCACATTTGCATCCAATGAAAAGAATTCTGTAGAATAACAGTTAATATTCATTGAACTCTTCCAATGTTTGCAGTGTAGAGCTGTGTGTGTCATTACTAAAAATAGCATCAATGTAACAATGGTTCCAAAGCCGTCCAAAATTATACGGTTTTATTGGTAAACATTATTTATTTTGAAAAAAATTCAATTGATGCTTTAAAAATTAAAAAGCTGTGATGGGTAAAGGGTTAACATGTCTTATCAGTATACAACAGGGGTCCAACCATAAGGGTGGGGGAGGTTCATGGGATTCAGGGACACTCATAGCAGGTATGGATTCTCGCAACCATTTTCACGACAATCCAAATGGATTCTTCCAAATATAGATGAAATATAAGGCCATACAAAGTAGATTTTCTATTTCTCAGGCCATTATTTGTAAAATTGCATGTAGGCGAGCATTATTTTATTTTATTTTTTATTTCTGTAATTATTTCTTTGCCATCAAAAGTTAATCTTCATGGTTTATGTTTTTGGCCTCATAATCTATGGAATAGCATGGGTGATGGTGTATTTCATCCCTTGAGAGCAAGAAGGCTTTGCAATGCTAAAGCATTGCAAAGCCTTCTTGCACTCAAGGGACAAATTTATAAAATTTTTTGACTTGGGTAAAATATCAGACATAAACTATTTACTTTTTTTTCTAAAGATTGCATTGGTTATAAAAAGAGAGCATGCGGCAGCCAAAATGACCATGCGGGAGGGCCTGAGAAACAGATTTTTCATTTTTTTAGGCCTAAGCCCAGGACAATGATAAAATAGTCCAGCGATCATTGAATATTCAAATGAGAATGATCACACGGGATGGTTAAGAGAAATCTGTCTCACCTGGGACATGCGTATATCTATAGGCAGGTGGTTGGAGAAAAAGATTCTACAGTTGAGGACAAACACACAGAGATCTGGCATAATACCATGGTTGCAATGGGTTATATAAAAGGTTAACAGAAATACAAACAACACTTAAATGGTTGGACCTCCCCCATTCACCACTTGAGAAATTGTTTAGATTTTCAATGTAGATAAGTCACAGCAGATAAACTGAACATTAAATGTTAAAATGATTGAACACAATGGCTGAATAAATGTTGGCTGATAAATCACTGTATTAGCTTACACTTCTAACCTTACACATAAATTTGATATGTAATTAGCCAGTTCTTAACAAATATCAAAAACTCAACACTGTAAATACCCAGGCTTTCAATCAGCATAACTTGTGACATATCTATATATATATATATGTATGCATATTATAAATTAAAACCTTAATTACCAGCATTGTGTTAAAGTCACATTTTTATGTTCCTAAGGCAAATATTCTCCAATGCACTTATTATAGCAAGTGACTTTTTGTACTGTGTGGAGGGCATTAACTCTTCACTTTCTGAATATTTAAATTTTACAGTAAATTTGCTTTCTTATTATACCTACCACAATTGTTTACACCAGGCTTGCACAAGTGATTTGGGAAAGAAAAAGTAGTGCAAAAACCCAGTAGGGACAATCTTCCAGTACAAGTGCATGTATAACCAACGTGTCATTCTATCTGAATCTGCCAACATGGGAATTTTGTCATAAGTGGGGAGGAAGGATTCTTAGCTGAATAAGAAAACAGGAGGACTTCCAGGTAAACAATTGTGGTAGGTATAAGAAAGGAAATTGGCGATAAAATTTAAATTTCTTATCAACCTACCTGACAATTGTTCACAACAGGCTGAATAGACAATTGGTGGAGGGAATCATATAACCAACCCCCAAATAACTTGACTGCGCCGGAAGCATGGACAGAAGAAGAGTAACCAAAGCTTATAAAACCATTGCATCACAAACATTGATATAGACAATGAGAGATGAGGCTGATGGCCAGTAACAAAGCACAAGGCTTGAACTGATCCTGAAAGAAAAGCATAATGGCTACGGTTGATAACAGCCTGAGCAGAAGAAAAGATCCTAAACAAAAAAGGTCCTCAGACTGCTCCTGCAACTGACACAGGTAGAAGGTTGAGAAAGTAGAAGCGTTTCTCCAGTAGGCTGCCTTCATAATGTCCGAGAACTTGACACAGTTAGCATAAGCCCAGGAGGTAGACAATGCATGCATCTAATGGGCAGAAATGCGATTGGTAATACAATCGTCCATCGCCAAATGAGCATATGACACTTGAATAGCAAGACAAATCCACCCACAAATGTAATGAGGAGAGATCTGTTGACCAGGGATCAGAGACAGAAAGAATCGCTTCCTGCCTTTTCTAATAAACTGTGTCCAGTTGAAGTAAATGTGAATTGCATGAACAGGACAGAGCAAAGGGCAATTACCATCAACTGAAGGAAGAGCCCTGATACAGATAGGAGGCAGAGGAGTTTCTGCTATCTGATTCTTGGCGAGAAAGGAACAATCAGCGGTAAAAGTAATACTGTTAGCAGAGCTCCTGAAAAAGAGCAGATCAACCGAGAGGGTGTAAAGCTCGCTAACTCTCCTGGCTGAGGCAAAAGCCATCACAAAAGCCATCTTGAATGTGAGAAAAGGCATATCCACCTAGGATAATGGTTTGAGCGCCGTCAGAAGGCCGTAAATCCAACAGAACTCCCTACATAATCCTCTGAACATCCATCCAGGGAAGAAGGTGATAACTGAGAGATGCTGGTAACTGGAGCACCAGATCCAGAGGATCGACATTCGGTATCCAACGACTGAGCAGAAAGTGTTGGAAAGGTCTGACATGCAGCTGACCTAAAGGAATGAAATCCGTCACTGAACTGCAGAGACCAAGCAGCCAGAGAATACTATGAGCAGTCGCAGAGTGGGTCATAGTCAGGGTGAAAGCTGAGAGAATCACTGCCCTTGCCCGGGAAACTGCCACCATATTCAGATGAGTATGGAAGTCCATCCCCAGATGACAAAACGATTGAGAAGGGACCAGGCCAGACTTCTTCTCGCTGACTCTGAAACCTAGCAACGAAAGAAGGTTCACATCACCCCTATGAAAATACCCCAAGGATCTGAGTACATAAACTCAGGAGAATTGCAGTGGACCTCTGAGGGACAGAAGGTCAAGGCAGCACAAAATGTGCCGGTCCTGCAAAACTGGGCCAGAGAGCGCGGACTGAAGTGCAACAGAGGCCATGGTGACCCCATCATGGGCAACTGAATCCAATGCAAAACCTGCTTGGTCTGATGGATGGGAGACCAAAGCAGAGAAATTGGCATGCAACCCATTCCTACTTCGCCAAGTTGAAGCCAGTGAAGGCTGAGGCTGCTATCCCATGTCCAAATGAGCTGATGTCCCAGAAGACCCTACAGGGATAAGCCGAGGCTGGCTGAAACAGAGACTGAAGATATCGCAGACAGAGCAGCAGCAGCAGGATATACATCGGTATCTGTTCACACCGGCGGAAAAGAGAAGAGAACAACTGAGCTCGGCTCCAAAATAGGGCCCTGCGAAGCTTCGAGTATTCGATTCGATGTCGACATCGCTTTGGTATTCGTATATCGATCTCGAATAGTTTGCCGATTCGTTAGTCAAACGAAGCTTCGAGGAAAATGAATCAGTGTTCGACAATGTCGACATCAGTTGAAATAAGGAGCGAACTCTTCTAGTTTTAATGTTTCCATCAGGAAAATAGTCAAATTCATTGCAAATTTCTGTCGTTTCACTTTCAGTTTCAGATTCCCAGAAAACCACTCACCGCAAATTCGCTATTTATAGATTTCCAGGAATTCGTGTGAGAGTTATTCGCGGAATCCCGTTTGCTCAGCGGCTCTGTCCAAGTTGTAACCTGTTCACGCCCATCTATACAACCGAAATATCCAGCTATGGGCCTAAGGCCTGCTCCCAGTCCCGGAATCTTCTAACACAATAATGGAGACATGTCGCCTGGGGCGCTTCCATTATTGTGTTAGAAAACTGTGGGAGGAAAACCTCTGTAGTTTCTTTGCATTGTTCGGAGTTGGTACTTGGAAGTTGGAATGAAGTAAAAGCAATTTGTGTGAATGAGCACTGCGTCACTATTCGAGTTAACTAATGCAGAAACTAACACAGTTTAACGCCTTCGCTGCTTTTGATGTATACTGTGTTATTGAATAGAGAACGGACCGAAATCTACAAGACCCAAATTCTGATAATACAAAACAACTAAACATAACAATAATGTATTTAGGCATGCTAACGTACCTGAAGTTAGCGGCTGTAGCTGACTTCAACCCATGGGAATTAATGTGCCACTTGTATTACATTTGTGCTTTTAAGTTTCATGTTTCAATTTAGTGGTTTGTCTTAAATGTCTCTGGGCAGTAACACCTTAATTTGTCCATATTTATGTCTTGAATTTATTGTCGGGCCAAGTGAACATCTGGATGGCCATTCAACGAGAAAGAAAATTAAAACAACGCCAAGTTGTCAAGTTATGTCAACGATCTCTTCTCGCAGTGCTTTCCGGACATCTCTGCACAAGATAATGCCAGTTATAATTATTTCTCGAGTTTATCCCGTATCGATTCGAGATTCGATTCGATGTCGACATCAGTCCCGATTCGATTCGAGATTCGATTCGAACATAAATTTCCCGATTCGCAGGGCCCTACTCCAAAAGAGGAGTCACAACCCTAGTGACAGCCTCAGATGTTGACTGGAGGGGGACAACAGTCCCAAAACCAAGCATCTCTTCACCAGAAACATCAACAGCTATCGCAGTATCCACTGCAAGAATAGACTGCAAATCCCTAATGAAAGGGGTAGAACTCTCACCAGACAGTCATGTCGGAAGACCCACAGAACCCACAAGGTCTATCAGCGGAACACCTATTACACATGGAGCATGAGAGTCCTCAACATGCTTCAGGAGCATGCATTGCCCACAAGGAACCATCCTGGTTATATTTAGCAATAGAGAAGTACAAGGGATGGTGAACCCCAAGAAAATAAAAATCAGAACACCCCCCCCCCAACTACCAGAGGAAGGTAGCAGGAAACAAAGGTCTGGCGGGAACCCAAACAGCCAAAACGGGTAAAACAGGCAGAAATTCGATCCTTAACACAGAGGAGAAATGCTGCCACCCACTGACACCTAACTCAAATATACGTAATATCCAAAAGGATAGCACAAATAAATAAGCAAAGACCAAACAGCATGGTACATGAAAATGGCAGGGAGAAACAGGAATGTCTTGAAATCGATCGCGAGTCAACAGGTATCACTGATGGAGCAAAATTCAAATGCATCTTTATAAGATGGTGGAAGAAAAAAAGAAAGAAACGGTTATACATCTGCACACTGGTACTGGAAGCCATGGATTAGTACAGAGAAGAGTGTCCCTTACTGGGTGTGCACTGGCTGCGCTCGACCCAATTTAGGCTTATATTTTCTTGGTGCTTTTGCACCACTTTTTCTTTCCCAAATCGCTTGGGAAAGAACAAAATAGAGAGTATACTTCTGAGTTAAGGACTTCCACTGCAGTGCAAGCCTGGTGTAAAAATTGTGAGGTCATAAGGTTGATAAGAAATTTAAATGGCAGAGTGCTGGAAGCCCATATTTGGGCTTTATTCGGAAGTGCAGGTACCCCAATTTAAAGGCCTAATATTTTTGGGATGTGCTTCATATTCTGAGAAATGGAATTATTTAGTGGGTATGAATTTGCCTTGTTACAATTTAAGGGAGGGTGCCCAAAGGCAAGCAACCATTAAGATCAATTTTTCGTGACCAGACAAAGTCAGAACAAATGAATGGTCACTGGCCTTGACCTTAGAGTTATGACTTTGGGACAATGGTGGAATAAATATATGAACAGTCTCTAACCTTGATGTTTCAACTATGACTATTTACCTCAAAGTAAAGACACACTCCAGAGTAATAAGCAATCACTACATAATATATGAACAATATCGGTGCTTTGAATTTTTGTTTAGATCAGACAAAGATAGAGTGGAAAAACAAACAAATGCATGGTCTGTGACCGTGACCATACAGTACAAGTCAAAATAACTTGTAGGATAACCACTATTAACTATGTATGTTTCTCTTCCTACACTGATAAGACCAGAAGCTGACATCATTTTCTGGAAAGCTCTGGGAGCTTTCCAGAAAATGATGTCAAATTCTGATTTTATCAGTGCAGCTAGGAGCGGCAGTACACTTAGTTTATTGCAGTTACGCTACAACTTATTTTGACCTGTACTGTAGAGCTATTACCTTAAGTCAAGGTCATGACATGCTCTTTGATCATAAGCAATCATTGTGTGAAGTATGAAACAGCTCAATCAATTGAATAATTTTTTATGGAATGGACAAAGAAACAAGAGGCCCCAAGGGGCCTGAGGGCGCTCACCTGACATGGTACCCTAAATATCAACCCAGAGAATTGATTCCAACAATTTGCATCTGCTCCTCCTAAGAAAAGCTTATACCAAATATCCAAAGATTCCCACAGGGAGCTCATATATGAACCCAGGGACTTGGCTTTAACAAACTTGAATCTCACCCCCCTAAGGATGCTGCACACCAAATATCAAAACATTCCGACTGCTGGATCTGAAGAATTTGATTTTTAAAGAAAATTCCTCATTTTGAACTAAGTTACAATTCGAGCTCCCACAGTGAGTCCAAATATGGACCTAGGGACATGGCTTGAACAAACTTGAATCTCACCCCCTAAGGATGCTGCATACCAAATATCAAAACATTCCGACTGCTGGATCTTGAGAAGAAGATTTTCAAAGAAATTTGCCTGAAATGCACTAAGTTCAAATTTGGGCTCCTATAATGAGCCCAAATATAAACCCAGGGGGGCTGATTTGAACAAACTTGAATCAGATCCACCCCACAATATTGCTTACCAAATATGAAAAGATTCTGCCTGCTGGATCTGAAGAAGAAGATTTTTTAAGAAATTTGCCTGAAATGCACTAAGTTCGTATTCGAGCTTCCATAGTGAGCCCAAATATGAATCTAGGAAGCCGATTTTAACAAACTTGCATCAGATCCACCCCACAATGTTGCATACCAAATATGAAAAGATTCTGCCTGCTGGATCTGGAGAAGAAGATTTTTGAAGAAATTTGCCTGAAATGCACTAAGTTCGAATTCGAGCTTCTATAGTGAGCCCAAATATGAATCTAGGGAGCTGATTTGAACAAACTTGAATGAGATCCACCCCACAATGTTGCATACCAAATATCAAAAGATTCTGCCTGCTGGATCTGGAGAAGAAGATTTTTGAAGAAATTTGCCTGAAATGCACTAAATCAGAATTCGGGCTTCTATAGTGAGCCCAAATATGAATCTAGGGAGCCGATTTGAACAAACTTGAATCAGATCCACCCCACAATGTTGCATACCAAATATCAAAAGATTCTGCCTGCTGGAACAGGTACTTGGCTTTACCAAACTTCACTCTCAGCCCCTAAGAATGCTGTACATCAAATATCAAAACATTTTGACTGGTGGATCTGAAAAAAAAATTTTTTTTAAAGAATATTCCTCATATTGAACTAAGTTATAATTTGGGCTCCCACAGGGAGACCAAATATGAGCCGAAGGACTTGACTTGAACAAACTTGAATCTCACCTCCCTAAGCATACTGTATACCAAATATCAAAAGATTCTGACCGGTGGATGCGAAGAAGAAGATTTTAAAAGAATATACCTCGTATTGCACTAAGTTACAATTTGGGTTCCCAAAGGGAGTCCAAATATGAACTCAGGGACTTGGCTTGAACAAACATCAATCTCACCCCCCTAAGGATGATGCATAGCAAATATCAAAAGATTCTGATTTGTGGATCCGAAGAAGAAGATTTTTAAAATATATCCCTCATATTGCACTAATTTGAACATTTGGGTTCCCATAGGGAACCCAAATATGGACCGAGGAATTTGATTTCTACAAATATGTGAATCAATGTTCCAAAGATGTTATATGTAAAATATGAAAGCTTTTAGAGCAGTGGTTTGGAAGAAAACAATTCTTTATTTTTTTCCCATTGCCTACTGTGTTAAAAAATACTGACTCAGCACTTTTTCAGAGTCCCGAAAAAGTACCCTATGATAAAACCGATAGCAATTTTTTTTTACCAATCCTTTCTGTTGGTCCCAAGAAAGCTTCACACCAAATAAAAATTCTCACTGCCGTGCAGTTTTTGAGATATAGGCGTTTTAATTTTTTTCTATTTTTAGCTCCTGTGGTTCCCACGGGGCTACAGGAAAAAAAATTTCTGCATAAATTAGGTACTTATGACCCAATAAGCCCTCACATAAAATTTGGTTCAAATTGGCCTCTCGGTTTAAAAAATAGAAATTTGGGGTGGGGCCAAAATTTTTGCTCCTCCCATAACATCGCCAAGTATAGACCTACAAACTTCTCTTGAACAAACTTGAGTCTACACCTCAAAAGGAAGCTGCATACCAAATATCAAGTCTCTGCTATTGCTGGTTCTTGAGAAGAAGATTTTTTAAGAATTGGAGCATTTTTGCCCCACCCCTCTGCTCAATATGAGCCGAAACCTAATTTGCCCAAAAATCAAAATGCCGCTATATAACCCCTACTCACATGAAATTTCATTAACATGCGGCCAGTGGTTTGGAAGAAAAAGACCCAAACACCACCTTCACGCCGGACGCCGGACGACGGACGCCGGACGACGGACGACGGACGAAAAGTGATCAGAAAAGCTCACCCTGACTTTCAGTCAGGTGAGCTAATAATGGAGGAACAAAGAAATTCAATCATTGTTTGAAGTATGAACATGATCGGTTGCTTTGAATAATTTTTTATAGACTGGATCAAGTTGAAATGGAGAAATAAATTACATTGACCTTCGAGCTATGGCCTTTGGGTCAAGGGCATGGCATACTTTTGGGTCATAAGCAATCTTAACAAGAAGTATGAACTTGATCGGCCCACTGAATAATTGTTTAAGGACTGGACAAAGTTAGAACGCAGAAACAAACAAATGAATGGTCTGTGACTTTGACCCTGGTTCTATTACTTGGGTGAAGGTTATGACACACCCTTGGGACAAAATCAAGTGGCATGTGACGTTGACCTTGGAGCTATGACCTTGGGCCAAGGGCATGACACACACTTAGGTCATGAGCAATTATTGTGTGAAGTATGAATAAGATCAACCACTGAGTAATTTTCTATGGACTGGACAAAACGGCAACTAAATGCATCCCAAAAAATTTTTGGGACCTGTAAAAAACATTTTCATCAAATCAAGTAATGTCTGCTGTGAAGCAGTTCAAACTTGACTTGATGAAAAAAATCATCTATATTAACTGAAGAAATCAGCAGTTAAAACATTGATAAATTAACTCTTTGCCTGCTGTAGGTAAATTATTCTGCTGAGTACAAAAGTATACTGTCTTTTCTTATAAATCCTAGCTCTATAATCCTAAAGTCAACCCTAAGAAGTGTTTGACCACCGAGGTTGTATTAGTCCCCTACGGCGCTTTTGTGACATAAGGTGTTTTTGTCACATAAGACACTAGAGTATATAAGCATCTCTGCATTTCAGGTTAGTAGTTTAAGTAGTACAAAGACTGCCAGTAATGGTTCGGTCCAGTGAAAAGAAGGTCGAGTCCAGCTCTCGGTGGTGCAGTATTTTTCCCTGGACCAGTCCAATCATTATAATAACCTTAAATGAAGGGAAATGTGATGAAATCTTACTTTTGGTAATACCAAAAAAGGAAGATATTAAAACATTTTCCTTCATTTAGGATATTTTATAATGACTGAATTGGTATACGCATTTGTGTTACAGAAAGCATCCAGTTACTGATGTCTGCTGGGGAAGCTTGATAACTTGGGGCATGTTATATAATACTTGGAGGGAGGGGTGAAGACATAAAAATAAAGAAAAAAAAGCTTAAAAAACACAGCAAAAATGGCCACCATTCTGCCATCTTAGATTCTGAAAAAAAAAATATTGAGTGTGCATCATCCCCTCAGAACCATTTATCCATGTACCAAATATGAAAGGTGTAGCTTAAAGCATGTTGGAGGGAGAGGTGGTAACATAAAAACAGACAGACAGACAGATGGACAGACAGACAGATCTTAGATTTTAAAAAAAAATATTGAGCGTGCATAATCCCCTCACAACCCTTTATCCATGTACCATATATGAAAGGTGTAGCTTGAACCATGTTGGAAGGAGGGGTGGTAACATAAAATAGAGAAAAAAGCTTAAAACACACAACAAAAATGGCTGCCATGGCGGCATCTTGAATTTAAAAAAAAAAAATATTGAACGAGCATCATCCCATCACAACCCTCTATCTATGTGCCAAACTTGAAAAGTGTAGCTTCAACCATGTTGGAGTGAGGGGTGGTAACATAAATAGAGAAAAAAGATTAAAAAACACAACAAAAATGGCCGCTATGCCACCATCGTGGATTTTGAAAAAAAAATATTGAACGTGCATCATCTCCTCCCAACTTTCTATCCATGTGCCAAATATGCAAAGTGTAGCTTGAACCATGTTGGAGGGAGGGGTGGTAACATGAAAATAGAGAAAAAAAGCTTAAAAAACACAACAAAAATGGCCGCCATTCCACCATCTTGGATTTTGAAAAAAAAAAATTTTGAGCATGCATCATTCCCTCAGAACCATTTATCCATGTACCAAATACGATAGGTGTAGCTTAAAGCATGTTGGAGGGAGAGGTGGTAACATAAAAACACAGACAGATGGACAGATGGATGGACAGATGGACAGAGTGCAATCCTATAGTCCCCTTACGGTTCCCGTAGGGAACTAAAAATAGTCAAATCAAGTCATGGCTGCTTTACAGCTGGCATAACTTTAGGTTTGAGAAACTCAGAAAAAACTCAGTATTTTAACAGCTGATGTACAGGGCAAAGGTATGTTGAAAAGTGCCCAAATTATACTTACTTTAGTGACAAGAGATTTCCTACACTGGGCAGGAATATCCACCAGCCACATACAAAGTTTAAGGCACAATCAAAGTCCTCATTGTTAAGGCAAATACATTTCAGTTCCTCCTCAGTAAGTGAAGCAGAATGATCTTGGCTAGAAACAGATGGAGAGTAGTTACCTTCTAAATACTAATATTTGACCATATTTTAGGGGAAGGGTGAAGACCTGACTGTGAAGTTAAGTTGCAGAAATAAGGATCTGACACCCTGTTAGTCTTGAGTCTATTTTCGCTGAAGGGTTTGTATACTTCACAGTGTTAACGTGTTACTATCACCACAAAAAATGCACAATTAAGTTGTATCAAACTGGATATTCTGAACTCTTTCGTAACTGAAGAGTATGTGACCTTAAACACCAATAAATAAATAAATAACTATTATTTGTAACTGAAGATCATTATTCATTGATAAGTTGGTCCGAGAAATTAACTGCATGCCAGGCACGACTGGTGGATATAGTCTGTACTACTAACCTAACAATTAAACATTGTCTATTACTTAATTAAAGATGAATTGAGACTACATGAATGAATTGTCTAATGTCAGTTTTATTCAATTTTTGTTCGAAATGTGAAATTTCATGAAGCACGAGAGATTAAAAAAAACTGATTCTTGAGAGTGATTTTGGATCGATCTCGAATCAGATATATGACATCGAAATTGAATCAAATCTCGAATATTCGTAGGACTCTAGGTGGACTTGACTTTATATCCTTGTTGCAGTCACAATTAGCCATTGTGCAGAAATATGTGACCTTAACCCTTTACCCAACACAGACAATTTCAAAATTTCTTATTTTAAATATCATTTTTTAAATTTTTTCAAAACATTTCAACAAAACCATATCATAAACAAGAGGCCCCAGGGGGCCTGAGGGCGCTCACCTGACATGGTAGCCTAAATATCAACCCAGAGAATTGATTTCCACAAGTTGCATCTGCTCCTCCTAAGAAAGCTGAAACCACATATCCAAATATTCTGACCAGTGGATCTAAAAAAAGATTTTTAAAGAATATTCCTCATACTGAAGTAAGTCATAATTCGAGCTCCCACAGGAAGCCCATATATGAACCCAGGGACTTGGCTTTAACAAACCTGAATCTCACACCCCTGAGGATTCTGCACAACAAATATCAAAACATTCCGACTGCTGGATCTGAAGAAGAAGATTTTTAAAGAAAATTCCTCATTTTGAACCAAGTTACAATTCGAGCTTCCACAATCAGCCCAAATATGGACCTAGGGACATGGCTTGAACAAACTTGAATCTTACCCCCCTAAGGATGCTGCATAAAAAATATCAAAAGCATTCATCTGCTGGATCTGAAGATTTTTAAATAAAATTCCTCATTTTGAACTAAGTTGTCATTCAGGCTCCCATAGTGAGCCCAAATATGAACCAAGGGACTTGGCTTGAACAAACTTGAATCTCAGCCCCCTAAGGTTGCTCCATGCCAAATATCAAAACATTCCAACTGCTGAATCTGAAGAAGAAGATTTTTAAAGAAAAATTCCTCATATTGACTAAGTTATAATTTGGGCTCCCACAGGGAGCCCAAATATGGACCCATGAACTTGGCTTTAACACACTTGAATCCCCCCTCCCCCCAAGGATGCTACTCACCACATATCAAACCATTCCGACTGCTGGATCTGAAGAAGAAGATTTTTTAAGAAAATTCCTCATTTCGAACAAAGTTACAATTCAAGCTCCCACATTGAGCCCAAATATGGACCTAGGGACATGGCTTGAACAAACTCGAATCTCACCTCCCTAAGGATGCTGCATACCAAATATCACAAGATTCTGCCTGCTGGATCTTGAGAAGAAGATTTTCAAAGAAATTTGCCTGAAATGCACTAAGTTCGAATTTGGGCTTCTATAGTGAGCCTAAATATGAATCCAGGTGGCCGATTTGAACAAACTGGAATCAGATCCACCCCACAATGTTGCATACCAAATATCAAAAGATTCTGCCTGCAGGATCTGGAGAAGAAGATTTTTGAAGAAATTTGCCTGAAATGCACTAAGTTCAAATTCGAGCTTCTACAGTGAGCCCAAATATGAATTTAGGGAGCCGATTTGAACAAAATAGAATCAGATCCACCCCACAATGTTGCATACCAAATATCAAAAGATTCTGTCCGCTGGATCTGGAGAAGAAGATTTTTTAAGAAACTTGCCTGAAATGCACTAAGTTCAAATTTGGGCTCCTATACTGAGCCCAAATATAAACCCAAGGGGCCGATTTGAACAAACTTGAATCAGATCCACCCCACAATGTTGCATACCCAATATCAAAAGATTCTGCCTGCTGGATCTTGAGAAGAAGATTTTCAAAGAAATTTGCCTGAAATGCTCTAAGTTCAAATTTGGGCTCCTATACTGAGCCCAAATATAAACCCAAGGGGCCGATTTGAACAAACTTGAATCAGATCCACCCCACAATGTTGCATACCAAATATCAAAAGATTCTGCCTGCTGGATCTGGTGAAGAAGATTTTCAAAGAAATTTGCCTGAAATGCAGTAAGTTCAAATTTGGGCTCCTATACTGAGCCCAAATATGAACCCAGGGGGCCAATTTGAACAAACTTGAATCAGATCCACCCTCCAATGTTACATACCAAATATCAAAAGATTCTGCCTGCTGGATCTGGAGAAGAAGATTTTTTAATGTTTTTCCCATTGCCTACAGTGTTAAAAAGTGCTGACTCAGCACTTTTTCAATGTCCCGAAACTGTACCCTATGATAAAACCGATGTCAATTTTTTTTTACCAATTCTTTCTGTTGGTCCTAAGGAAGCTTCACACCAAATAAAAATTCTCGGTGCCGTGCAGTTTTGGAGATATGGGCGTTTTAATTTTTTTCTATTTTTAGCTCCTGCAGTTCCCATGGGGCCACAGGAAAAAAAAAATCAGCATAAATTAGGTACTTATGACCCAATAAGCCCTCACATAAAATTTGGTTCAAATCAGCCTCTCGGTTTGGAAAATAGAAATTTTGGGCGGGGCCAAAAATTTTGCCCCTCCCATAACGACGCCAAGTATAGCCCCACAAACTTCTCTTGAACTAATCTGAGTCTACACCTCAAAAGGAAGCTGCACACCAAATATCAAGTCTCTGCTACTGCTGGTTCGTGAGAAGATTTTTTAAGATTTCAGCACACTTTTTGGGTGTGGCCCTACCCACGGGCGGGGCAACTTGATTTGAACAAAATCAAATTGCGATGTCATAACAAACTATTATCTCAAATATCAATTAAATTGGTTCAGCGGTTTGGGAGGAGAAGACGCAAACACCATGTTCACGGACGACGGACGGTGAGTGATCACTATAGCTCTCCTGACTGAAAGTCAGGTGAGCTAAAAATTGTGATTCGCAGATCCCTAAGTCCAGCCAATCATTTATACCCATGTTGCCCATTTTATAGGACATCCACATTGGTGACTGGGTCCTATTTTACCAGTAAAAACAAAGCTTGTTTACCACAGTAAAAAAGCACTGCTTCACTTTCTGGGGTTCCCATGGGGAGTCTCTCTGATCTTTATAAGAAACAACTACAACTATCTCCTCATTCCACATTCTCCAATTTTATCAACCTATATATTATTCAATTCTCTCAATAGTCTTTTTACAGCTTTCAGTCTTCCTTCATCTTGAGCTCTTCATGAGAAAGCATCTCAGAGTCACTTTTCTGTTTCCCCTTCACCCCCACCCCCTCTGCAGAAAGAGAAAGGAATGGATTACATGTAAGATTGTCAATGGCACTTGCCAGGACAGCATAAAAAGGTGTTAACCACCTCCACACTCATGGCAAAATACTGATATTTCAAGCAGAAAATTTTTCCCTCAGTACATCTAGGAATTTGAGCAATTCAATTTTGTTTGACAGAGCTCAATGAGCTCTGTCAAACAAGATTGAATTGGTTGAATTCCTAATTTTATTTAATGCTCAGGCATCAATTCACGCTGAAAAATTAAGTCATATTCCCCTGTCGGTCGGCAAAACGAAATATCAAAATGATATTTAGAAATCGATATTTCATCGTAGGTTCGGATGACGAATCACATGTACTTTAAACGAGTCAGCACATCAGTAATGAATTCCAGAGTCCCAAATACAAACGAATTCGAATAATTGATAGTGACAGTGACTAAATCAATTCATTAAATCAGCGGTTTCAAAGTTTGACTTTCTCATTCACCTTCCAGCGAAAAGCCGAAATCACTTTCAAATTTCTTCAGTTCAACTTCACACGTCTTCAGTGCATTGAGTTCAAAAAAAATAAAATGACGTGTCTTGTTATTGAAAATAAGAAAGTGGTGTTTTTTGTTATTGTTCTATTTCTTCGAAACACATTGCGATTATTTCAATTCGCCAGCCTTGGTAAATCGTAAAGTTAGGGGAGAAATAAGACGGGACTACTTTTTGTGCGGATATTCACACATTCCAATGGTTGGAGTTTGGTTGTTGTAAATTTTGTATGGACGCCGGTTCGGCACATAAATTTTGCGCCTTAATGGCAAATAAAGGCCACAAATTGGAGAGTTTGTAGTCGTAGAGCATTAAATAAAAAGAAAATTCACGAAAATTTGATGAATACCGAAAATATCTCGTTCGTGGCTACAAGAAATATGAGGATCTTCACTCGCGACTGCGTCGCTCGTGAAGATCCTCATATTTCTTTGCAGCCACTCACGAGATA
This sequence comes from Pictodentalium vernedei, assembly GCA_031216915.1. NCBI lineage: Eukaryota > Metazoa > Mollusca > Scaphopoda > Dentaliida > Dentaliidae > Pictodentalium > Pictodentalium vernedei. The sequence continues at coordinate 109,561,375 of CM062294.1, forward strand.
TTTTCGGTATTCATCAAATTTTCGTGAATATCCTCTATATATTACGGAAAAGAGTTGCTGGATGATGAAATTGCGATATTTCATCAACAAGGGTGTGTGGAGGGTTAGATATGTGCGTCTCAGTGATTCAGCTATAATTAATTTTCCATGCAGTGATCAATGGAAACATCAGAGAAATCTCTTTTTCCTACCAATGTCTTTTGTTTCTCTTGCTTAATTATATCCATTAGCTACTGCACCTAATGTACTGTGAAGATGTATTGAATTCCAAAACAAGTTCTAGCATCTCTGTTTGCTTGAAGAGATAGTTGGGTAGTTCCCAAACTGAAATCAAGGATTTTTAAGGATGTTTTTCAGACCTGTATACAGAAACTTGCAACAATTAACATACTCTAATGAGAACAAAAGTCACTGTTTCTAATCCTCTCTTGTTTAACTCCTTGCATGCTGCAGGCGGATATTCCTACCTATGACAGAAAATCTCTTGCCACAACAATAAGTTAAATATGAGCACATTTAACAAATATATTCCCCTTCAAATTGGATCGACTTTTTCCCTGGTGATTTATTGAGTCAAATCTCCATGAATTTTTCATCAAATCCAGTTATGGCTGCTTCACAGCAGCCATAACTGGATTTGATAAAAAAAACAATTTAAAAATACTGAGCGTGTTAAGAGTTAAATCATACGACTGACCAGCTTCAGTCATTATTCCCAATGAAGGCTTTCCAGTGGTCACCCACACAAGGGGTAGAGGGTGGTCCTATCTCAAGGATTTTTCTATGTATTATTGGAAAGGGCCTAAATCCCAACCAAATGAGAATGTTATTGACGCATCATGTTAAAACTGGGAATTAATATTTGCAGCCAGACCAGTCTCTGTAAAACTCTAGCCCAGGAAGGATTTTTTTTTGGCAGGGGCTGATTCTTGCAGAAAATACATCTAGTCAACCCTAAAATTCATGATTTTGTCACTTTATTTGAACCCTGGAGACTGCAGAAATATCCCTGTATTTATGACTAATTCAAGCATCATCACAAGTTAATCATTATGGGAGGTCCTTATTCAGCATCTAGAAGAATTTCCTAAAATTTCTGTCAGTTTTTAATAATGCAATTGTGGAACTTAAAAGATTTCAACCCATCAGCAATCAACAATGCTGTTTTCAAGTACTTTCAAGGATTTGATGGGGAGTGTGTCAGGAGGTTTTTTTCCAAGTATGTGCAAGATGGCGGAAACTTGTTTTATTACCTGCCTGTTTTATGTAATCCCCATCTACAGCAACATTAAACTGTGCGGAAAATGAAAATTTGTTCCGTACAATGTGCAGAACAGAAATCATTGACAAACGGTTTTTAAATCGAAGCAAAATTTCACTGGAATTTGCTACAAATCATGCATCGCAATTACAATTTAAATCCCTAGCAATATCTGAAAATCGTCCCCTGAGTTCCAATGTGTTCTATGTGCCAATAGGCACATAGAACACATTTGAACTCAGGGGACGAAATAGTAACACAGGTTCCCATCGCAAATTTGTTTGGCGATAAAATGTGTTCTTTTTGTTGATAGTTGTCAAATGACTTGCTGATCGAGTGTTCTTCTAATAATTGTTTTTATAGACGTGAAGGCATGTAATATACACAGAATGACATATGCGTGTGAATGGGTTAATCTATATGCCACTTGTGCCATCGCAGAAGGATAAAACTCAAGGCCTATGGCCTGTCGATTTATCCTTCCATGCTGGCACTCCTACCATATCAATTAACCCATTCACACGAGTGTGTCGTTCTGTGTATTTATCGCTTGATCTTACATCACTGGAAGACAGCACTTTAAAAGAAATTTATTCTACAGCTAACACTTTTCATTTTTACCTCAAAAACAATAGCTTATGAAGCCTCATTTGAATGATCTCGATGAGGTAATGTTCCCAATGAGGTAATGTTCCAGTACGAGGACACAACAACAGACTTGTCATTTAGAGGCGGGCGATCACCCCGGGCCACAGTCGGCCACCTGAGTTCAAAATTCTGTGGACGGTAAACGTCTGCCTAACCCCGATTTCTGCGGCCCATTAATTCAGTCGAAGGCACCTCAAAATTGGCCGTCTCAAATGGCAATTTTTGCTGATTGAAGGAGGTACATGTGACAAAGTGCAATTTGTGAAGTTTGCATTGTGTCGTCAATGCAGTCACCCAGAGACAGCAAGTAACTTTCCAAACATGAGTGGGAGGTCTACCAATTCCAAAGTTGTAATTAGTTATTACACTGTATATCAGACTGAAACACTCTCCTGCCATGAGCGATTACGGTATGCATCATCCCCAAGCCAGTTCGACCCCTGACGATTTGCCTGGGATGTTTCGATCCAAAATCATAGCCGGGCCGATTCGTCCCCCAAGTTATCGGCATCTGGCGGTGAGCATAGTGCACTGGCTTTAACAGTCATCATGTAATGTATAGATATGGGCTTGGTTATTTGGATGCAAGATAACTTTATCACTGTTGGTGAGTGTCATGGGTAACCTGGTATCTTACATCCAAATATTCAAGCCTGCATCTATATATTATGTGATGACGTACATCATAATTACACAAACCATGTACCTTAAAATGATATTAGTTGTCTACCCATCAGGCTGAAACAAAATGGCCCCTGCAAATCATAAATGACCCTCCTGGGGTCATTTTAGGTGAACCCAAAATGACCCTCCTGGGGTGATTTGAGGCGCACCATAATGGCCCTCCTGCAATTTTCAAAATGACAAGCCTGCAACAAGTTTTTTAATAGTGCTGGCTAGATAAGGATGCTGTGATAGATAAAAGTTTACATTCAACATTCACTCATTTTGAGGCGAGTGATCACCCAATATATGACGTTCCTGAAAGGAGAATGGCAAATGCCCACCAAGAAAAGTCTTGAGAGGGATTCTAAAAGACAAATTCGCACATTAAATCTAATAGAAACATACCAAGTCTCTTTTAACCCATAACTGGTAGAGTGCTGGAAGCCCAAATCTGTGCTTAATTCTGAATGTTCTGTTTTCTCGCCCAGTGTTGAATTCAGATTTAGCATTTATTACTTGGTCAGTTTCATAACAGCCATGATATCAGTGTGAGGTAACTTCATATCAACCTGAGACTGAAGGTTGTAGGCTGATGTGAAGTTACTAGGGGCTGATATCTTGGCTGATATGAAACTAACCAAGTAATAACCTCCTTATTTATGACATCAAACAAATTATTACAAAATGTTCTCAGATCTGTTACAGTTTTCTGACAGTGTTATTATGTTTCTCATTCTTTTCCCCTTCTCCTTTAGTTCAGCTATTTGAACATCTCAGTTTCCCTAGTGACGAAGCTGCAATGTTCAGATAGCTGAACCATCTCTTGTCTCACATCGATGAATCTCTGCTTATGACACTGAATCTTAGCATGCATTGTATTTTGTGTACAACTTTCTTCTTTTCTCTCTTCATCCATATAACCCTTACTCATTGTCATCATTCATTCTTCACCATACAAAAACTACTCCCGTTTGCCTGGTAATACAAATTTTACTGACTGATTGCTCTCAATGAATAAAAGTGAATTAACTTGCTGTAATAAGCCTATTTCAAAACTACCATCTTGGGACTTTAATCTATGCAAGGACACAGGTGGAGGGGTGTAAACAAAGCGATTTCCATGTTCATCGCATTGAGTTATGTGTCAGCAGAGTCACCTAGTTTTGTGAAATATCAAGTTTAAATTCGTAGAACCGTTGTCATCATTCAAATTAATTGAAGAGGCAACCCTAGATGACTTTAAATGACGTGATATCGCAGGTTTAAAGACTTTTTTTGGCATAGGCATGGACTTGTTTTGAGTGGCAATAAGGAAACACTCATTGCACGGAGTTTCTCGGCTTGGGAAATCGCCAAAAGTTGTTGAAACAGTGTCATGGGTCGAAACAGTGCACACGACCACAGAGTCTAGTCCAAACATGGCCCAAAAGAACGTATTTTAATTTTTTGGTTTGGTACATCCTTTCAAGGATGTACCAAATCAAAAGATTAAAATACGGTCTTTCAGGCCATGTTTGGACTACCACAGAGTCATGACACAGCGTACATTCAAACATCATTTAAGTCGATAGGAACTCAATTCGAAATAATGAATAAGTTCTCATACAATATTGCCACAGCCTAAAACAAATGATAACCTTTGGGGGGGGGGGGGGGGGGGGAGCTTCTCAGGAGGAATCAGAATAAGTATAAACTTTACACACGTTGTTGTTTTTTTCTAGATGCTGGTTAACACATGTAAGTTTCAGAGAATAAAAATGTAGACAAAATCTGGTGTGAAGATTATAGTTAGCCTTCATATGAGGACAGCAGGAAGATAGCCCTTGTCTCTCCACAGCTAGTATAATAATAGAATGTGTTTTGTTTAACTGGCTGAGTGCTAAATTATTTTTCAAGGGTGATTTGTAACATGAGTAATTTTTTCAGATACCATGCTACCAGTAAGAGTAGTCCTTAATAACCATAGCAAATTTAAAAAATAACAAGAGGGATGTTACATCCCAACGCTCACCTACATTCGCGCTTGATAATGTCGTTCCAATGTAACATGCCTAATATTTAGTTAATATAAATCATTAACTAGGCATCAAATGATTAATGTGGTTTATGTGATGGCTTTGGAAAGTCTATATTTCTGCATTTATTATCAATTCAACATAGAATCATTGGATACATCTTTTACAAATGTTTATGATTAAGAAAATGAATCGTGAGGCCAGATATTAAATCATAAATAAGAATTAGGAAAGGTTTCATAAATCACTGAAATTTTAATTGAAGTACATTCATTGGTTAAAGAGGAGTTGCGGAAAAACATTTGTTCAAGAAAGTGACTATAAGTCCCAAAAATCCCTGTCAAATTCCTCAAATATGCATGTAATAAGGGCGCAACGTTACCGCAATGTAGTTCAGTAACCCGTGCGTACAATATCAATTGCCTGGAAAGACACATAGAAACAGAACTCACCTTAACACCTCACCTTAACACAAACTTTTAGAACTTAAAATTGAGTAAGTCAGACAAAAACATGAACATTGTGACTGAAAAAAAAGAAAAGAAATCAGTTAAATTTCTGCATACAGTAGGGTTAATACCTACAGTTGTTATTGAAATGAGAAAATAAACAGTAATGAGAGGTGAAGGCACCACAATCTGCACAAAAGCTGACTTTAACGCAAATTCTTACAACACCTAAACGATAATTATTACAACACGTTTTGGCAGAAAATCAGCCTCAAATTCCTCAAATATGCATGTAATGAGGGATATATATTACTGCAATGGAGTTCAGTAACCCAAGTGCAGAATATTAATCGCCTGGAAAGACACATAGAAACACAACTCACCTAAACACAAAGTTTACAAAGTTTTACAACTTAAAATTTACTAAGTCCGAGAAAAACATGAAAATTTTGACTGAAAAAAAAGAAAATTTCCGTTAAATTTCTGCATACAGTAGAGTTAATACCTACAGTTGTTATTGAAATATGAAAATCAACAGTAATGAGAAGTTAAAGCAGCACAATCTGCACAAAAGCTGACTTTAACGCAAATTCTTACAACACCTAAACGCAAATTCTTACAACAACTTTTGGCAGAAAATTTTAGATGAAATTTGGGAAAAGGTCATAGTATCAGGGTTAAATACTGTTCTGATAGTCCCCTACAACCTACATATGCAATATCAAAGGCCTGAGCCCACTGATCTTTGAGAACTCACCTTAACACCTCACCTTAACACAAACTTTTAGAACTTAAAATTTACTAAGTCCGAGAAAAACATGGAAATTTTGACTGAAAAAAAAAGAAAATTTCTGTTAAATTTCTGCATACAGTAGGGTTAATACCTACAGTTGTTATTGAAATATGAAAATCAAGAGTAATGAGAAGTTAAAGCACCACAATCTGCACAAAAGCTGACTTTAACGCAAATTCTTACAACACCTAAACGCTAATTCTCACAACAAGTTTTTGCAGAAAATCAGCCTCAAATTCCTCAAATATGCATGTAATGAGGGTTAAATATTACTGCAATGGAGTTCAGTAACCCAAGTGTAGAATATTAATTGCTTGGAAAGACACATAGAAACACAACTCACCTAAACACAAAGTTTACAAAGTTTTACAACTTAAAATTTACTAAGTCCGAGAAAAACATGAAAATTTTGAGTGAAAAAAAAGAAAATTTTCGTTAAATTTCTGCATACAGTAGGGTTAATACCTACAGTTGTTATTGAAATATGAAAATCAACAGTAATGAGAAGTTAAAGCAGCACAATCTGCACAAAAGCTGACTTTAACACAAATTCTTACAACACCTAAACGCAAATTCTTACAACAACTTTTGGCAGAAAATTTTAGCTGAAATTTGGAAAAAAGTCATAGTTTCAGGGTTAAATACTGTTCTAACAGTCCCCTACAACCTACATATGCAATATCAAAGGCATGAGCCCACTGATGTTTGAGAAATTCACCTTAACATTAAATCTTTCAATATTGGACACGCCGGACGCCGACGCCCGAGGTTATCACAATAGCTCACCACATCTTACAGATGTAGGTGAGCTAAAAATTAAATGGTCTATCTATGTCTGATATTTTACCCTAGTTAATAAGAAAAAAAATAAAATAAAATTTGTCCCTTGACTGCAACAAGGCTTTGCAATGCAAAGCCTTCTTGTACTCAAGGGATGAAAAACACCACCACCCATGCTATTCTGTAGATTATGAGGCCTAAAACATAAAACAAACGAAGAACCTAAACTTTGATGGCAAAGATATAATTACTAAAATAAAGAATAAAATAAAAAACTGCCAGCCCACATGCAATTTTACAAAAAAAAAATGATGGGAGAAACAGAAAATCTACTTTGTGAGGCCTAAAACTAATCAAACTGTCAATCTGAACATCCTATTTTCAGACAAGAAAAATATCAAAATGCTGTTTTCTAGGATCAAAGAATTCTGTGTAATTAATTAATTAACTTACCTGCTTAACTAGCTTCTCATTGAGTATTTCTATGTTAGTATCTTTTTCTGTGATTTGCTTTTTCAGTTTTTCTATTATCTTCTTGAGCTTATCGATTTCATCTTTGAAATTTTTTTCTCGTTCTTTTAAAGTTCTTTCTCGTTCCTGAAAAGAGAACTGAAACTTACAGAAATGTTATGAAACCGATTGACAGACATTACTTCACTTTTCCAGCTGAAAAACATTCCGCATTAATTTTTTGTGATATTTTATTTCAATACCGTTATCAGCCTTTTAACCCTTTATAGAATGCACAGGATATCAAAATTTATTATTCTTATTATTTTTGTAGAAAAAAAAAAAAAAATTTCAACATAATCATATCATGTGACCCCTGATGAGGGGGAGGGTCACAAGATATGGTATGGTTTCGCTGAATTCTTTGGAAAAATTTTTTTTTTCAACTGCTTCATATGCAAATTATGTGTGTGTATGGATGTGGGAGTTTCATTAGGTAAATACTTAACTAACAATTAAGACCAGAAGATGACATTTGCAGAAATATTTCTTGTGTAAGTAAAAATATTTAACTTTCAAAAGTAAAAAAATAATTTATGACCCTTCATTGGAATGACATAATAAAGCCCATTCCAGTGAGGAGCCATAAGCTATGTTTTTGAGGAAAAACAAGAAAATAATTTTAACTTTAAATGGCAATTCTTGTGAATAGCACTAGCTGGATATGTCTGTTACATTAACTCTCTGCTCACTGTTGTTTAAATATCAAAATTTAAATCTGCAGATTTTTCCCAAAATGCAACAAAAGAATTTAAACAATTCAATCTTGTTTGACAGAGCTCATGGAGCTCTGTCAAACAAAATTAAATTGGTTAAACTCTTAGTTGCATTATGGGAAAAATTTGCTATATGAAATTTTTCTACTTTGCCATCAGAGTGCAGGGAGTTAAGTAAAGGGTTAACCCTTCATCTTACACGACTTCTGGATGATAATTTCCAAAATAATTCTTGAATAAAGAACAAAGAATTCATTTTTTTACCTCAAAAACAGCTTATGATCCCTCATTGGAATGAGCTTGATGAGCACATATTCCAACAAAGGGTTTTAAGCTATGTTTTGGAAACGCAAATTGAAAATATAATGGTCAATTTATGTTAACAGCACTAGCAAAGATATGGCCATTATGTTATATAAAAGGTTAACAAGAAAAAAGCCTTGCATAGCAAAGCATATACACCCATGGCTCAGCTGAACCACGCCAAAATGTGACAGACTGACGATGAACATATAATCTCTCTGGCTCCCGAATGAACAGAAGGATAAGTGACATGGAGATGTCTGCCATACACTTTTGTTGCGTTACATTGTTAACACCCTTTAAAAAGCACAGGACATCAAAATTTATTATTTTAATTAGTGTTTTTTTAAATTTTTCAAAGAATTTCAACAAAACCATATAATGGGAATCCTCATTGGCACGAGCTCTAGGGCACATTCCAATGAAAGGTCACATGATATGGTTTTATAGAAATTTAAAAAAAATTGTTTTATTTCATCTGCTTGGTTTGTAAATTACGAGCATGAAAGCAGCTGCTTTGTCGGGAAATGGGTGAATTAAAAGAAGCACATCAGTTTTTCAGAATATGATAACTACCATTCCACTAATTAATTAACAAACTAGAGGGCACTGGAGGGCGCAGTGGCATGGCGGTAACCGGTTCTTGTCAGATCACCAAAGTTGAGCAACATTGAGCCCGGTTAGTCTTTGGATGGGTGACCATCTGAGTGATTGTTTAGGACTCCAATGTTGTGTCCTTGGGTAAGGCACTTCACCCTGATTGTACACATGGGGGCACGATGACGCCGTGTACTAAGGCATACTGCACGTCGATGGGGCACATGTCTTCAACCAATGTAACCCTGCCTGTGCTGCAGTGCGGAGTTACAATGTTGGGGAGCTGGCAGCTGCTCATCGTTGCTCGGTGGTTCTCTCAGGGTAATCTGGCTTCCTCCACCCTTAAAACTGTCACCAACACAGTATGACCCTAGATGTTAAAGTGTCATTAAACCTTTACAAAAAAAAAGAGGGCACTGGACCAAAGTGTGAACCCAAGCCTTTCAGTGCATATCCTGAATTTGTTTTTAAACCTTGTGGCCCTGACCTTTGATATCAGCCTGGCGGGGCTCCTCTCTATTAATATAAAACTGGGTGGCTCTTGCTGAAAGAGATAAGTGACTGGAGCAAAATATTTTGACCAAGATGCATCCTATGTCTTTAAGTGCATATCCTAAAAATCTTTCAATAAGTGACCTTGACCTTCAACTTCCATAGGTAAATAGCCCAGACATTTCTCAATCTCATAAGAAAATTGGGTAACTTGCAACAACAACTAAGTGGTTGGAGCCAAAAAAGTATTTTAATGAATTTTATGAGTCTGTGATTATGACCTCTGACCTCCAAAAAGCAACAGGTGTTGAGATCTATCATTTACCACAACTGTACCAAGTGTCCTGAGGAAATAAGACTAGTGGCAAATTTTTGAGAGTGCAAACAGACACACATCTCCATACACCCACAGATCCTATTAAAAACTCTACCCACACTTCAGTTATTTAAGTGAGTGTGGATACTGGTTTGATCATAGTATAGAGGTGCATGGTATACCGAAAATACCTTATGGTAAATGTAGTAACACTGAAATACTGAACCGAGGGGGGGGGGGGGGGGGGAAGAAGAAACCGAAAACCTGGTACTTTAAAATACCTGCCACAAACATACAACATATGAAGGAAGCACTCGAGTTCCTGGTATACTGATTCTGACCCAACATGGCCAATTTTTAGCCCAATAAGTAGACAGAATAAGGCTAAGACATCCAAAAATACCTTGAAATTTTCTCAATAAAAGTATACAAATTTGGATGTCATAGGAACCGTCTCAATGAGCCAGTTCCTATGACAACCATATTTGGATGGTTTTTATCAACACTGATGATATAATTTTTAAAAAGTATCTAAATTTAATTTTATTTCATTTGTCTGAGTAAGGGATTATGGGTCGAATAAAACATTTTGGTCAATTAAAGCTATTTTTTATGTAGATATCAAATACTGTACCGAAACCCGAGGTATATGGTCAGAAAAATATCGGGATCGATACCGAACTTAAAATTTCAATACCGCCATCTCTCTTATAGAAATGGACAAATAACCTGATAGACAAATGTATTTATATATGTATTGGTGTTAAGATCAGATTCAGCATCTTTGGCGATATTACAACTGCAACATAGGTATGAAGTATGAAGTCAAGATTATGCCTATGCTGCCCACATTAGAGGACTTACAACCCAGGCTTTGGATAGGAGTCCTATCTTACCAGTAATTTATTCATTGGAGGCAGTAGTTCCGTGGTTACAACATTAAACTTCAAACTGAAAGGTCCATGGTCATGGTTCGATCCCTGCCAGGGTGACAGTGTCGTGTCCTTGGGCAAGGCACTGAATCACGTGGGGGCATGGTGGCTCTGTGTACTATGGCGTACTACATGCTGATGGTGCACTTGTCTTAACCAATACTAATTATGAGAGTTAGTATGTTGGGGAGTTTGACAGTTACATGCCATTGCTTGGTGGTTCTCTTTGGGTACACAGACTTCCTTCACCCATAAGACTGTCCAATATGAGATGACCTTGGCTGTCAAAGTGTTGTTAATCCTCAATAAATATATAAAGAAATAAATTTGTGTTTTAGGTCATATATGCATGACTGCAACATGAATATAAAGTCAAGTCCAGCCAATTGTTTATTCCCTTGATTTACAAGTAAAGCAGAACTTGTTTACTGCAGTAAACAAGCACTACTTCACTTACCAGTGTTCCCAAGTGGGTTGACAGACAGACAGTTGCAAAGATGGAACAGTACATACAAGCTGTTTTTTTTAATCTTCTCAATTAATGTAAAGCAATAAATCAACATAGTGAATTTACTGAAAGTTGGTGAATCTTATTCAAGTTTCCTCTCAAACATTATTATTTCAAGCAAAATACAGAAGAAAATGGCAAAAAGTCTGCAAGTTTTTAATGTGGCAGAAATTCGAATTTAGACCAAATATTAACCCCCTGCACACTGATGTCAAAATATCTAAATTTCAGGCAGAAAAAATTTCCCATAATGCAACTAGAAATTTAACCAATTCAATCTCGTTTGACAGAGCTCATTGAGCTCTGTCAAACGAGATTGAATTGGTTAAATTTCTAGATGCATTCTGGGAAAGAACAGCTTCCTGAAATTTTGGTATTTTGACATCAGAGTAAAGGGGGTTAACTGGTAAAAGATTTGACAAGAAAATATTATAACATGATGCATTGCATAAGCTCCCTCCTGCAATGCCAATATGGGCAATACAAAAGTTATTCAATTTTCTGCTGTCATTCAACAAAAATCAGAAATAGTTTGCAAATAATTGTGTTAAATAAACAAATAAAGATCAGTTTGATCTCACTTGACAAAACAAACAATCTGAGTAACACAATAGGCCATAAAAAGATTGTGATAAAAAAGCACATGGCAGAATATTTCTTTTTTTCCTTTAAGTATAGCCTTTAAAAAAGTTGCCTTTTTAGACAAAACATAGATTTAATACAACAATAACATGCTTTTGTCCCACAAACAGTGAACATTGAGAAAACAAATGTGATGTTTCTCAAAGGAAAATATATAATTCGAAGCAAGTAGTGTCAAAGACATTACTAGTCAAAATCTCCTAAAGCAATCTCGCCCGATCATAAATTCATAACTCACTCAAAGACAGGCAAGGAAAGTTTCAGAAGAGGAACACAATGCAGGGAGCAGCACGAAAGGGTTTGGGAACTTTTTTAGGGATGGGGTTTTGGGTTAATATCCCCCTTAACTCACCAGGATTTCTAATAAAAAAGAACACATTTCCTTTAAATATAGAATCATTTCAATTGCTGAAGAAAAAAATTGATTTTAGGTTATAAAGTAAGCATAAATTTCAAAACACTTAGGCATAAAAAAAAAAAAAAAAAAATCAATTTTTTAAAATAATTTTTAATTGACAATCAATTTTTCTAATCGGCCAGTCAATCTAGTATGATTTTCGGTAAATGCAGACATGTTAACCTCCAGAATAATTTTTCAGGGAACCTGAGGGTGATTTTTAGGGAAATGGGATGGATTCCAGGGTAGAGTTCGTGCGGGGACGTAACAGAAAAAACTTGCAAATTTTCAGCTCATGGACCACCATTAACACCAGCTTATATCCAGATCTAGTTGTCTTTTATGCTGATGCATTTATGCTATATTAAAACATCATAAAATAATTGTTTTACCCCCCCCCCCCACCATCCTCTTCTTCATGACCCCCCCCCCCCCCCCCCACAGAGCACCACCACCTGTCTATTCAGATTATTATTATTTATTTATTGGTGTTTAAGGTTACATATTTCCGCAAAATTGCTAATCATGACCACAACAGTTTTATGGGTGGAGGAAGCCAGAGTACCCAGAGAGAACCACTGAGCAACGGCGAGCAACTGTCAGCTCTCCAACATACTGACTCCACACAAGCAGGGTTAGCTCTGGTTGAAGACAGGTGCACCATCGACGTGCAGTATGCCTTAGTACACAACGCCACCGTGCCCCTGTCTACTCAGATAATAATTTTCCAATTCTGGAAATGTTAAAGGGAAAAGATGTCCTAATGTTCAGTTACTTCAAGAAGATTTGTGCCCTACACAAAATTTTTTTTTGCATCATTGAAGGATTTTTTTTTATTCCATTCGAAATTTTCTGGGTACAGACGGCCAACAGTTAACAGTTCTGTTGTCAGCACAATGGAATAAATGTATTGTTAGAAAATAAGTCCACTGTGTATAAATCTGCAGTCATAATTTTTCGGCATCCCAAGCGACTTTAACCTATTTTTAAACTGTAAAATAGTTGAGGTCTAGGTGTTGTTTACGTTTTGATTGTGTTTGGAAAAGGGATGAGAATTAAAGCTATTCTATGAATAAATAAATATATATTATTTAATTCCTTTTCATATATTTTATTTACCAAAAAAAACTGCATTTAAATGGTGGAGTTTTCGATTTTTTTGAAGTAATTCAACAATTTTCACTTCGATGCTCGCACATTTATCATGAATCTCCAATTACGAAGAAAAGAACAGAAATAAACATGAACACAGCTGAATTATATATCATTTATATATCATAAAATACCTTCTTAAATAAATTTAACTAAAATCCATATTTTACTGCATAGTGAGTTGTTTTTACCAGAGTTTGAAATGCATGTGATTTGACTCTGAATGTTTTACATAAATTACAACGGGAAATAAATATTCGACTGTTGTTTTCCAGGATTTTTGGTCCAAAACTGATTCCCATCCAGGAGGCCGGGAACTACACTGAAATTTTGGGATTTTCCCGGGCATTCCGGGAGAGTTAACATGTCTGGTAAATGTTCTATGCCTGGTCCAATGCCATTTTAGTTTCACCAAGACTATACAGCTTATTGCCCGAATGAAACTAACAATAGCAGGAGAATAGTAATAGTTGGTTGTTTTTTGTTTTTTTTTGTGGTACATTAAATTATTGAGGGTGAGAACATGATTATGAGGATATATTATTAAATATCATTTCAACACAAAACATCGACCTTTTTGTGTTTATTTGTAAACTAAATTGCTGCCACAAAGCTACATGAATGTTGTTTTCAATATCTCAAAAAATTTGAAGAATAAAATTACTTCATATCTGCCAGTCTTCAATTATTACACTCTCACTTTTCAGCAGCCAAACCTACTGAAAATGCACACTGTCTGGATGCCGAATTGACTCAAATTGGCAGCATCCGAAAGAGCTGGCAGCCAAAATGTGAGTATCCCTAAAAATCAGAACAAGGTGCAATTGCTAAGTTGAAAAAGGCCCATAACTCTAGAAAAATGAAAGTGTCAATGACACTGTAGCTCAACTTGACAAACTTGAACTTGGTAAGTTATAAATGAAATGGCAAAACTGAAGATCAATGGTACCAATGTTATTTTTTGAAATTTCAACATAACAGCATTGTGTGTGCACAACGTCAAGAGTAATCCATGCATTTTTAAATGTAAACTGTAAGACTGGCTAAAGGAAGAATGTTGATACACAAATGCAGTATGTTCAGACTTCAGAGGTTATTGTAAATGGCCACTTTTTTCACAGAAATTAATGCTTATCAATAGCTCTTATCTAAAGTTCTTGCCTAATGAGCACACCAAGTTCAAAAACAATCCTATGATAAATGTGGCCTGTAGGCCATGCCAAAGAATGTTGATGCACAAATGCAATAAATTCAAAGATTGTTGCTAACAGCAACAGTTTTTGATTGAAATGAAAAGAAAATCAATAGCTCCCATTTTTGTCACCCTGCATAAGCATACAAAGTTTCAAAACAACCTGATAATGAATGTGTCCTCTGAGGCATGCCAAAGGAAGATGTTAATGCACTAAGTAGAAGGTCATTGCTTGTGGCAATGGGGTTTTTTATGGAAATTCATAAATATACCCTGCAGAGAGTGCAAAAGGGATAAGTTGATGCACAAATGCAGTAAGTTCAAAGGTTGGTGATAACGCCAATAAATTTTTATGGAAATGAAAAAAAGCAATAGCTCACATCTAGAGGTCACACAGAACACACATACCAAGTTTCAAAGTGATCCGATCATAAACGTGCCCTGAAGGCTGTGTTAAAGGGAAATATTGAGGTCTGACTAAACTAAGTTCAAAGGTCAACATTTTTTGACAGAAATGGAAGAAAATTGACAGCTCCAATATAGATGTCACCCCACACAAGCTCACCAAGTTTGCAAGCGAACCAATCATAAATGTGCCCTGCAGGGTGTGCCAAAGGGAAATATTGATGCTTAACCGCACTAAGTTTTTACTAAGTTAATTGAAGGTCATTGCCAGTGGCAACATTTTTTGACAGAAACTGAAGAAAATCGATAGCTCCCATATAGAGGCCTCCCCAAACAAGCATGCCAGGTTTCAAAGCAATCTGATCATAAATGTGCCCTGTAGGGTGTATAAAAGGGAAATATTGAGTCTTAATTCTGACTAAACTAAGTTCTAAGAACAAATATGGGTGAAATTTTCTTTAAAAAGAACATGTACTTTACAATATATACTATTTGAAGTATTTTAGGGTTTTATTATATGCACGTGTTTGGGAGTTTTTGTTGATAAAAAAGATACAAAAAGACTGTAGCAAACAGCATCTTGTAACAAAGCGTGGCATCTCTTTTAAATGGTAGCGTTTCTTTTGGTTGTCAAAATTTTGTTCATATAGTATTGCCTTGTTACAATTGATGGGAGAGTGCCTATACTCTCCCATTAACTGTAACCGGGCAACTCCAGCCAGACTTAATAATATCACATCAAAAATTAATTGAAGTATATTCACAGAATATGAAGCCTTTTAGCTTTGGTACCCACACTTCAGGATAAGCCCCAAAATGGGCTTCCAACACTCAACCAGTTAACTGAAATCTCTTTGGCCAAAAGTAAGCCATGTTTGCAGTTTACAATGGAAAACCTAAAAAAGGGGTTGTAAAGTCTTTTTAATTAAATTTATCTTGTTGGGATTCAGCTTGTTGGGATGACCATCTTCCGACATTCGTCTTGATGGGATTCGTCTTGTTGGGAATAAACCTAATATTAAGCACATCAGCTAAGTATGAAGACTTTATATTGCCTCTACAGGCAGCCAACAGTGATGCAGAAACATTGTGAAAATAAATGCAGCCTACCAGTAGAGGTCCCAAGGAAGAATACACTTTGGGCAATTTTTTCAAACAATATAAAAGTGGCAGTTTGTGGCTGTCGGTGACTTACGGTTTAACCAATTCAATCTTGTTTGACAGTACTTACTGAATTCATAGGCAAAAAGAATTAATGGATTGGTTCCGGTTACAAAGCAGAAAAAAATAGGGTAGGGATATTTTATTTTTGATTTTTTTTTTTTGAATTTGTGCTTGAGTTAATTTTAGGAACAAATTCTTCTAACAGTTGTGACTGAAATAAACTGCTTTGATATCAACTGACGGGATCGCAGCGGACATTTCGGGAGTATTCCGCAACTTCAAAATGAAACAGACTCGGAGGTGTCTTGATAATATAATCATCAGCAGTCCTCAGGGAGGCACGGTGGCATTGCAGTAACCAGTTCTCGTCAGATCACCAAAGTTAAGCAACGTCGAGTCCGGTTAGTCCTCGGATGGGCGACCATCTGAGCAAGTGATTTGGACTCCCGCGCTGTGTCCTTGGTCTAGGCACTTAACCCCCATTGTCCAGATGGGGGCACAATGATGCCGTGTACTAAAGCATACTTCACGGCGATAGTGCACATGTCTTCAACCAATCTAACCCTGCCTGTGCTGCAGTGCGGAGTTACGATATTGGGGAGCTAACAGCTGCTTGTCATTGCTCGGTGGGTCTCTCTAGGTACTTTGGCTTCCTCCACCCGTAAAGCTGTCTCGGTCATGATTAGCCATTGTGCATAAGTATGTGACCATAAATACCAATAAATAAATAAATAAATAAATAGCTGTCTTCAGATTCTGAAGTGAAGAGTGGGTTCACACTTCTCACTTTATCACAAGAAATGTTAAAATTCGCACACCTCAGCACATGAAATAAATTGACATTTTAAGTGATTGTGGTAATGGGCTGGTTACGTATCATCATATTTATCTTGGCAGAGGAAGCACAAATGTCTTGCTTTTGTTTATTTGAAAACAATAATGTACCTTGCGTCGGTCTTGTATCAAACACTTGACTGAATTGGTTGTAAATTCTTGAGTTGCGTTATGGGAACAAATTGCAGTTTTAAATACAGTGGAACCCTGTTACCTTAATAGCCACTGTGCTAATGTTAATTAGTCAATTAACAGGAGAATCAATTAATGGATTGTGTCACATTCCTGTATTCTAGAGATAAAATGAGCATTTATTCAATGATATCTTGTTTGACAGAGCTCCATGGGCTCTGTCAAACAAGATATAATAGATTAAATTCCAGTATTGGATGTACAGAGGCCAAATAGATCTATAAACAAAGGAAAACTGGGGCAACTCAGGGCAATCCCTCGACAGGTTACACAATTTTTTATTCAACTAGATATCACGGAGATGGAATCCATCTCTGAGGGCCCTGCAGCAACTAACTGACGTAAGGTATAAGCTGATGTGAACCGTAATACTAAAATATTTCAAGCAATAGGTAAAATCTGATTAAAATCCCTTCCCGGACACGAACTTGTTTTCCAGGATTTTTGGTCCAAAACTGATTCCCATCCAGGAGGCCGGGAACTACACTGAAATTTTGGGATTTTCCCGGGCATTCCGGGAGAGTTAACATGTCTGGTAAATGTTCTATGCCTGGTCCAATGCCATTTTAGTTTCACCAAGACTATACAGCTTATTGCCCGAATGAAACTAACAATAGCAGGAGAATAGTAATAGTTGGTTGTTTTTTGTTTTTTTTTGTGGTACATTAAATTATTGAGGGTGAGAACATGATTATGAGGATATATTATTAAATATCATTTCAACACAAAACATCGACCTTTTTGTGTTTATTTGTAAACTAAATTGCTGCCACAAAGCTACATGAATGTTGTTTTCAATATCTCAAAAAATTTGAAGAATAAAATTACTTCATATCTGCCAGTCTTCAATTATTACACTCTCACTTTTCAGCAGCCAAACCTACTGAAAATGCACACTGTCTGGATGCCGAATTGACTCAAATTGGCAGCATCCGAAAGAGCTGGCAGCCAAAATGTGAGTATCCCTAAAAATCAGAACAAGGTGCAATTGCTAAGTTGAAAAAGGCCCATAACTCTAGAAAAATGAAAGTGTCAATGACACTGTAGCTCAACTTGACAAACTTGAACTTGGTAAGTTATAAATGAAATGGCAAAACTGAAGATCAATGGTACCAATGTTATTTTTTGAAATTTCAACATAACAGCATTGTGTGTGCACAACGTCAAGAGTAATCCATGCATTTTTAAATGTAAACTGTAAGACTGGCTAAAGGAAGAATGTTGATACACAAATGCAGTATGTTCAGACTTCAGAGGTTATTGTAAATGGCCACTTTTTTCACAGAAATTAATGCTTATCAATAGCTCTTATCTAAAGTTCTTGCCTAATGAGCACACCAAGTTCAAAAACAATCCTATGATAAATGTGGCCTGTAGGCCATGCCAAAGAATGTTGATGCACAAATGCAATAAATTCAAAGATTGTTGCTAACAGCAACAGTTTTTGATTGAAATGAAAAGAAAATCAATAGCTCCCATTTTTGTCACCCTGCATAAGCATACAAAGTTTCAAAACAACCTGATAATGAATGTGTCCTCTGAGGCATGCCAAAGGAAGATGTTAATGCACTAAGTAGAAGGTCATTGCTTGTGGCAATGGGGTTTTTTATGGAAATTCATAAATATACCCTGCAGAGAGTGCAAAAGGGATAAGTTGATGCACAAATGCAGTAAGTTCAAAGGTTGGTGATAACGCCAATAAATTTTTATGGAAATGAAAAAAAGCAATAGCTCACATCTAGAGGTCACACAGAACACACATACCAAGTTTCAAAGTGATCCGATCATAAACGTGCCCTGAAGGCTGTGTTAAAGGGAAATATTGAGGTCTGACTAAACTAAGTTCAAAGGTCAACATTTTTTGACAGAAATGGAAGAAAATTGACAGCTCCAATATAGATGTCACCCCACACAAGCTCACCAAGTTTGCAAGCGAACCAATCATAAATGTGCCCTGCAGGGTGTGCCAAAGGGAAATATTGATGCTTAACCGCACTAAGTTTTTACTAAGTTAATTGAAGGTCATTGCCAGTGGCAACATTTTTTGACAGAAACTGAAGAAAATCGATAGCTCCCATATAGAGGCCTCCCCAAACAAGCATGCCAGGTTTCAAAGCAATCTGATCATAAATGTGCCCTGTAGGGTGTATAAAAGGGAAATATTGAGTCTTAATTCTGACTAAACTAAGTTCTAAGAACAAATATGGGTGAAATTTTCTTTAAAAAGAACATGTACTTTACAATATATACTATTTGAAGTATTTTAGGGTTTTATTATATGCACGTGTTTGGGAGTTTTTGTTGATAAAAAAGATACAAAAAGACTGTAGCAAACAGCATCTTGTAACAAAGCGTGGCACCTCTTTTAAATGGTAGCGTTTCTTTTGGTTGTCAAAATTTTGTTCATATAGTATTGCCTTGTTACAATTGATGGGAGAGTGCCTATACTCTCCCATTAACTGTAACCGGGCAACTCCAGCCAGACTTAATAATATCACATCAAAAATTAATTGAAGTATATTCACAGAATATGAAGCCTTTTAGCTTTGGTACCCACACTTCAGGATAAGCCCCAAAATGGGCTTCCAACACTCAACCAGTTAACTGAAATCTCTTTGGCCAAAAGTAAGCCATGTTTGCAGTTTACGATGGAAAACCTAAAAAAGGGGTTGTAAAGTCTTTTTAATTAAATTTATCTTGTTGGGATTCAGCTTGTTGGGATGACCATCTTCCGACATTCGTCTTGATGGGATTCGTCTTGTTGGGAATAAACCTAATATTAAGCACATCAGCTAAGTATGAAGACTTTATATTGCCTCTACAGGCAGCCAACAGTGATGCAGAAACATTGTGAAAATAAATGCAGCCTACCAGTAGAGGTCCCAAGGAAGAATACACTTTGGGCAATTTTTTCAAACAATATAAAAGTGGCAGTTTGTGGCTGTCGGTGACTTACGGTTTAACCAATTCAATCTTGTTTGACAGTACTTACTGAATTCATAGGCAAAAAGAATTAATGGATTGGTTCCGGTTACAAAGCAGAAAAAAATAGGGTAGGGATATTTTATTTTTGATTTTTTTTTTTTGAATTTGTGCTTGAGTTAATTTTAGGAACAAATTCTTCTAACAGTTGTGACTGAAATAAACTGCTTTGATATCAACTGACGGGATCGCAGCGGACATTTCGGGAGTATTCCGCAACTTCAAAATGAAACAGACTCGGAGGTGTCTTGATAATATAATCATCAGCAGTCCTCAGGGAGGCACGGTGGCATTGCAGTAACCAGTTCTCGTCAGATCACCAAAGTTAAGCAACGTCGAGTCCGGTTAGTCCTCGGATGGGCGACCATCTGAGCAAGTGATTTGGACTCCCGCGCTGTGTCCTTGGTCTAGGCACTTAACCCCCATTGTCCAGATGGGGGCACAATGATGCCGTGTACTAAAGCATACTTCACGGCGATAGTGCACATGTCTTCAACCAATCTAACCCTGCCTGTGCTGCAGTGCGGAGTTACGATATTGGGGAGCTAACAGCTGCTTGTCATTGCTCGGTGGGTCTCTCTAGGTACTTTGGCTTCCTCCACCCGTAAAGCTGTCTCGGTCATGATTAGCCATTGTGCATAAGTATGTGACCATAAATACCAATAAATAAATAAATAAATAAATAGCTGTCTTCAGATTCTGAAGTGAAGAGTGGGTTCACACTTCTCACTTTATCACAAGAAATGTTAAAATTCGCACACCTCAGCACATGAAATAAATTGACATTTTAAGTGATTGTGGTAATGGGCTGGTTACGTATCATCATATTTATCTTGGCAGAGGAAGCACAAATGTCTTGCTTTTGTTTATTTGAAAACAATAATGTACCTTGCGTCGGTCTTGTATCAAACACTTGACTGAATTGGTTGTAAATTCTTGAGTTGCGTTATGGGAACAAATTGCAGTTTTAAATACAGTGGAACCCTGTTACCTTAATAGCCACTGTGCTAATGTTAATTAGTCAATTAACAGGAGAATCAATTAATGGATTGTGTCACATTCCTGTATTCTAGAGATAAAATGAGCATTTATTCAATGATATCTTGTTTGACAGAGCTCCATGGGCTCTGTCAAACAAGATATAATAGATTAAATTCCAGTATTGGATGTACAGAGGCCAAATAGATCTATAAACAAAGGAAAACTGGGGCAACTCAGGGCAATCCCTCGACAGGTCAATTTTTTATTCAACTAGATATCACGGAGATGGAATCCATCTCTGAGGGCCCTGCAGCAACTAACTGACGTAAGGTATAAGCTGATGTGAACCGTAATACTAAAATATTTCAAGCAATAGGTAAAATCTGATTAAAATCCCTTCCCGGACACGAACTTGTTTTCCAGGATTTTTGGTCCAAAACTGATTCCCATCCAGGAGGCCGGGAACTACACTGAAATTTTGGGATTTTCCCGGGCATTCCGGGAGAGTTAACATGTCTGGTAAATGTTCTATGCCTGGTCCAATGCCATTTTAGTTTCACCAAGACTATACAGCTTATTGCCCGAATGAAACTAACAATAGCAGGAGAATAGTAATAGTTGGTTGTTTTTTGTTTTTTTTTGTGGTACATTAAATTATTGAGGGTGAGAACATGATTATGAGGATATATTATTAAATATCATTTCAACACAAAACATCGACCTTTTTGTGTTTATTTGTAAACTAAATTGCTGCCACAAAGCTACATGAATGTTGTTTTCAATATCTCAAAAAATTTGAAGAATAAAATTACTTCATATCTGCCAGTCTTCAATTATTACACTCTCACTTTTCAGCAGCCAAACCTACTGAAAATGCACACTGTCTGGATGCCGAATTGACTCAAATTGGCAGCATCCGAAAGAGCTGGCAGCCAAAATGTGAGTATCCCTAAAAATCAGAACAAGGTGCAATTGCTAAGTTGAAAAAGGCCCATAACTCTAGAAAAATGAAAGTGTCAATGACACTGTAGCTCAACTTGACAAACTTGAACTTGGTAAGTTATAAATGAAATGGCAAAACTGAAGATCAATGGTACCAATGTTATTTTTTGAAATTTCAACATAACAGCATTGTGTGTGCACAACGTCAAGAGTAATCCATGCATTTTTAAATGTAAACTGTAAGACTGGCTAAAGGAAGAATGTTGATACACAAATGCAGTATGTTCAGACTTCAGAGGTTATTGTAAATGGCCACTTTTTTCACAGAAATTAATGCTTATCAATAGCTCTTATCTAAAGTTCTTGCCTAATGAGCACACCAAGTTCAAAAACAATCCTATGATAAATGTGGCCTGTAGGCCATGCCAAAGAATGTTGATGCACAAATGCAATAAATTCAAAGATTGTTGCTAACAGCAACAGTTTTTGATTGAAATGAAAAGAAAATCAATAGCTCCCATTTTTGTCACCCTGCATAAGCATACAAAGTTTCAAAACAACCTGATAATGAATGTGTCCTCTGAGGCATGCCAAAGGAAGATGTTAATGCACTAAGTAGAAGGTCATTGCTTGTGGCAATGGGGTTTTTTATGGAAATTCATAAATATACCCTGCAGAGAGTGCAAAAGGGATAAGTTGATGCACAAATGCAGTAAGTTCAAAGGTTGGTGATAACGCCAATAAATTTTTATGGAAATGAAAAAAAGCAATAGCTCACATCTAGAGGTCACACAGAACACACATACCAAGTTTCAAAGTGATCCGATCATAAACGTGCCCTGAAGGCTGTGTTAAAGGGAAATATTGAGGTCTGACTAAACTAAGTTCAAAGGTCAACATTTTTTGACAGAAATGGAAGAAAATTGACAGCTCCAATATAGATGTCACCCCACACAAGCTCACCAAGTTTGCAAGCGAACCAATCATAAATGTGCCCTGCAGGGTGTGCCAAAGGGAAATATTGATGCTTAACCGCACTAAGTTTTTACTAAGTTAATTGAAGGTCATTGCCAGTGGCAACATTTTTTGACAGAAACTGAAGAAAATCGATAGCTCCCATATAGAGGCCTCCCCAAACAAGCATGCCAGGTTTCAAAGCAATCTGATCATAAATGTGCCCTGTAGGGTGTATAAAAGGGAAATATTGAGTCTTAATTCTGACTAAACTAAGTTCTAAGAACAAATATGGGTGAAATTTTCTTTAAAAAGAACATGTACTTTACAATATATACTATTTGAAGTATTTTAGGGTTTTATTATATGCACGTGTTTGGGAGTTTTTGTTGATAAAAAAGATACAAAAAGACTGTAGCAAACAGCATCTTGTAACAAAGCGTGGCACCTCTTTTAAATGGTAGCGTTTCTTTTGGTTGTCAAAATTTTGTTCATATAGTATTGCCTTGTTACAATTGATGGGAGAGTGCCTATACTCTCCCATTAACTGTAACCGGGCAACTCCAGCCAGACTTAATAATATCACATCAAAAATTAATTGAAGTATATTCACAGAATATGAAGCCTTTTAGCTTTGGTACCCACACTTCAGGATAAGCCCCAAAATGGGCTTCCAACACTCAACCAGTTAACTGAAATCTCTTTGGCCAAAAGTAAGCCATGTTTGCAGTTTACGATGGAAAACCTAAAAAAGGGGTTGTAAAGTCTTTTTAATTAAATTTATCTTGTTGGGATTCAGCTTGTTGGGATGACCATCTTCCGACATTCGTCTTGATGGGATTCGTCTTGTTGGGAATAAACCTAATATTAAGCACATCAGCTAAGTATGAAGACTTTATATTGCCTCTACAGGCAGCCAACAGTGATGCAGAAACATTGTGAAAATAAATGCAGCCTACCAGTAGAGGTCCCAAGGAAGAATACACTTTGGGCAATTTTTTCAAACAATATAAAAGTGGCAGTTTGTGGCTGTCGGTGACTTACGGTTTAACCAATTCAATCTTGTTTGACAGTACTTACTGAATTCATAGGCAAAAAGAATTAATGGATTGGTTCCGGTTACAAAGCAGAAAAAAATAGGGTAGGGATATTTTATTTTTGATTTTTTTTTTTTGAATTTGTGCTTGAGTTAATTTTAGGAACAAATTCTTCTAACAGTTGTGACTGAAATAAACTGCTTTGATATCAACTGACGGGATCGCAGCGGACATTTCGGGAGTATTCCGCAACTTCAAAATGAAACAGACTCGGAGGTGTCTTGATAATATAATCATCAGCAGTCCTCAGGGAGGCACGGTGGCATTGCAGTAACCAGTTCTCGTCAGATCACCAAAGTTAAGCAACGTCGAGTCCGGTTAGTCCTCGGATGGGCGACCATCTGAGCAAGTGATTTGGACTCCCGCGCTGTGTCCTTGGTCTAGGCACTTAACCCCCATTGTCCAGATGGGGGCACAATGATGCCGTGTACTAAAGCATACTTCACGGCGATAGTGCACATGTCTTCAACCAATCTAACCCTGCCTGTGCTGCAGTGCGGAGTTACGATATTGGGGAGCTAACAGCTGCTTGTCATTGCTCGGTGGGTCTCTCTAGGTACTTTGGCTTCCTCCACCCGTAAAGCTGTCTCGGTCATGATTAGCCATTGTGCATAAGTATGTGACCATAAATACCAATAAATAAATAAATAAATAAATAGCTGTCTTCAGATTCTGAAGTGAAGAGTGGGTTCACACTTCTCACTTTATCACAAGAAATGTTAAAATTCGCACACCTCAGCACATGAAATAAATTGACATTTTAAGTGATTGTGGTAATGGGCTGGTTACGTATCATCATATTTATCTTGGCAGAGGAAGCACAAATGTCTTGCTTTTGTTTATTTGAAAACAATAATGTACCTTGCGTCGGTCTTGTATCAAACACTTGACTGAATTGGTTGTAAATTCTTGAGTTGCGTTATGGGAACAAATTGCAGTTTTAAATACAGTGGAACCCTGTTACCTTAATAGCCACTGTGCTAATGTTAATTAGTCAATTAACAGGAGAATCAATTAATGGATTGTGTCACATTCCTGTATTCTAGAGATAAAATGAGCATTTATTCAATGATATCTTGTTTGACAGAGCTCCATGGGCTCTGTCAAACAAGATATAATAGATTAAATTCCAGTATTGGATGTACAGAGGCCAAATAGATCTATAAACAAAGGAAAACTGGGGCAACTCAGGGCAATCCCTCGACAGGTTACACAATTTTTTATTCAACTAGATATCACGGAGATGGAATCCATCTCTGAGGGCCCTGCAGCAACTAACTGACGTAAGGTATAAGCTGATGTGAACCGTAATACTAAAATATTTCAAGCAATAGGTAAAATCTGATTAAAATCCCTTCCCGGACACGAACTTGTCAGAAAAAAACCCAAATTCTGAATAATTTGACCTTGAGGTCAAGCTTCAAGGTCAAAGCATGGCAACCTTGGTACGCGACACGTCGTCTTGAGATAATCTACCCACATACCAAATATCAAAACCCTATCTATTAAGGGAAAAAAGTTACAGCCAGGACACGAACTTGTCAGAAAAAAACAACAAAATCTGAATAATTTGACCTTGAGGTCAAACTTCAAGGTCAAAGCATGGCAACCTTGGTACGCGACACGTCGTCTTTAGATAATCTATCCACATACCAAATATCAAAACCCTATCTATTAAGGGAAAAAAGTTACAGCCCGGACACGAACTTGTCAGAAAAGACCCCCGAATTTGGAATAATTTGACCTTGAGGTCAAAGTTCAAGGTCAAAGCATCGCAACCGTGGTACGCGACACATCGTCTTGAGATATTCTACCCACATACCAAATATCAAAACCCTATCTACTAAGGGAAAAAAGTTACAGCCCAGACACGAACTTGTCAGAAAAGAACTCCGAATTCTGAATAATTTGACCTTGAGGTCAAAGTTCAAGGTCAAAGCATGGCAACCTTGGTACGCGACACATCATCTTGAGATAATATACCCACATGTCAAATATCAAAACCTTATCTATTAAGAGAGAAAGATTACAGCCCGGACGGATAGACGCACTGGCGGACGCACAGACAGAGCGATCACTATAGGGCGTCCGCCTCACGGCGGGGCCCTAATTAACAGGAGTTTACTCTATAACCTATATTCAATTAACAGGTCAAATTTGTACTGGAAGTATGGTAAATGGCTTTGAGTAAAAATGGGTAATAATATTCAGTTAACAGATTTATTCAGTTAAGAGATATCAAATTAAGTGGGCTCCACTGTATCGTATTTTGCCATCAGTGTGCAGCGGGTTAACACATAAAAATATAAGTTATGTAAAATAGAACAATAATGCCCCCAGGTTATGAAACTATTAATGGCTGATTTGAGATGAAATTCAGTGCTCCACTCTACTCAAAAGTTCCATTATAACTGCTGCATAGGAATGTATTGACAAATCACTCCAAGTGTGTTTGTATCAACATTGTAGTTGCATATATCTGACCATTCACCAACACCTTTATCCTTGCAAAAATGATATTGAACGTGTCAGAGCCAAATATATCTACACTGTAAATATAAAATGTATTCAGTTCTTTTTTGCAATAGTGAACAATGAAAAGCAGAAGTTATATTTCTGAACTGATATTGCTCTTCAATATTGATTTTTAAACACACGGTTTAAAATGAGTTGGTAAATAACCAGTGTTTGAAATTTTAATCATATTATTAGCACTCTAGTGGACATGTATAATCTAGAATTTTGCACCACAGCATTTTCTAGAATGCCAGGTCTGAAGTTGAAAAATGATATTTCAAAAAACTTTTTGGTTGATTTTGTGTATGACCAATCCCAAAACTATCATTAAATAGCATAGCATTTTTTTTTTTTACTTTTTGGTTCAGATTGTGCACTGATGATTACATATATGGGTGCATTTTGTGGGGAACAATATGTTGGCACAAGCCTGCAAATAAGCAGTCTATCATTTGGAGAATGAGGTCCCCAGAGGGGCATTTGCTAATGCTATCCCACACAGTAGGCTAGAATCCCGTTCCACCCAATTTATCCCCTCAATACCTTTTTCTGTTTAGGTCTGAGACCTTTATTCAGACTGAGGCTCACAGAGGGTAAATTTAATTATGCTACCCTGCTTTGCAGAATAGCATCACCAAATTCACCCTCTTAAGACCTCATTCTGCAAATGACAGTCTGCTTCTTTCCGAGCTTGTTTCTGCACCTGTGACAGGATGTACAGTGGCTCAGTGATAAGGGCTTTGCACTTCAAACAGAAAGGGCCACAGTTTGATCCCAACAACCGATAATTGCATTTTGTCCTTGACCAGGCACTTAATCTTATGTGGGGTATAGTGGCATTGTGTACTACAGTTAAAACTAGAAGTCCTGTCACGAAATGCGCACAAATAGCACGTTGATATGAACGTTAATGTACACGTTATGACCCAAGTAAAGCTATCAAATTTTGTTCATATGGCCTGTGCACAAGCAACGTTTCAGCCAATGGACCTCTGGGTAACCCGGAGGTCCATTGGCAGAAACATTGCATGTGTTTGCTATGAGTAACCAAGAGAACCTGCCGTGTTTTGGAAGCCATTCGATATGGCAATTGCGCGCAATTCCAACGCGCAATTAAGCCTAGATAAGCACACTATTCGTGACAGGACTTCTAGTTTCAACTGTAAGGCACAGAGCACTTCAATGGTGCACTTGCCTTTAACCAATGCTAGGGTGGTCAGCTGTCCTACCAAGGATTTTGTTGGACCAGTCTGTGGTTCATTCATGCTGGAAGTAATTTACAATAATTAAATGTCTACAAAATTATGCTTATTAAACATTCATTTTTGAAAATTTCAAAGTTTAGATGGGAGACTCCCTTGCTTACTGTAAGTGGAGAAGGGTGAGATGGGAGTGGGATGTATCAAGCCAAATAAGTTTCCAACAGAAATTGATGTTATGCATTAAATTGACATACATCACTTGTGATGTGTGTTTTTAGTTTGAATTTTGAAAATTTATGGTACCAAACCACCAGCCCAACCACCACCACCAAACTTTCCCATCTACCTCCACGAAACAAAGCTATCTTGTAATATCAAACAAATTAATGATAAATGATGATAAGACTGAATTCCTAATAATTGGTTCACGACAACAACTCACTAAAGTTGACATCAATTCAGTGAAGGTAGGAGATTCCGACATCAGTGCAAGTAACAGTGTACGTAATCTTGGTGCCTTCTTCAACTCTACCATGTCTATGGACAGACATGTTACAAATATGTGCAATAAGGCTTTCAGAGGTCTATACAAAGTTAAACAGATAAGACAGTTCCTCACCAAAGACTCAACAAAAACCCTAGTTCATGCTCTTGTAACTTCACATTTGGATTATTGTAATGCCTTACTGTTCAACCTTCCATAATATCAGTACTCTCGCCTGCAGATGGTACTAAAAGCATCAGCCTGAGTGGTATGTAGGGTATCACGATCTCAACACATCACTCCTGTTCTGAGGGATATGCACTGGCTGCCAGTCAAGTACAGAATAATTTTGAACACTTTGTTATTAGTTTTTAAGAGACAAAACAACATGTCACCAGCCTACTTAGAAGAACTCCTTAATACCAAGAATGTGTGTCAATACAGGTCCGATGGTAAAATGCTGCTACATGAGGGATATGCACTGGCTGCCAGTCAAGTACAGAATAATTTTCAACACTTTATTATTAGTTTTTAAGAGACAAAACAACATGTCACCAGCCTACTTAGAAGAACTCCTTAATACCAAGAATATGTGTCAATACAGGTCCGATGGTGAAATGCTGCTACATGTTCCAAAACATAGGTGGAAGACATTTGGAGATAGGTCATTCTCATTTTCTGGCCCTCACTTGTGGAATAATTTACCAGAACACCTAAAAAGACTGTCAAATGTCAACCTTTTCAAGAAAGATCTCAAAACATACCTGTTTCAAAAAGCCTATAAGTGATGTTCTGGACTGTAAGATACTGTATATATTCCGTTTGTATATTTACATGAGCTCAGTAACATGTACAGCACCTTAGAATAAGGCTGTATATCTTCTGAACTTTAATTTTGGTGCTATATAAATGTGTGTATTATTATTATTATTACCACAGTCTCCTCAAAGTATGAGATGTGCAAAAAATCGGTCATATAATTGCATAACCATTTACCAAACATAATGGTCAAAACTAACCTTTAGAAATGTTGTATACCAAATACAAAAGCATTTTGATTGGTGGATCAGGAAATGATTTTTAAAGAAATTCCCTCATATTGCACTAAGTTAAAATTCAGGCTCCCATAAGAAGCCCAAATATTAACTAAGGGACTTGATTTGAACAAACTTGAAACTGACCACCCCAGAGATGTTGTATACTAAATAACAAAACATTCTGAGATACTGTTCTGGAGGAGAAGACTTTTAAAGAAATTCCCTCATATTGCACTAAGTTAAAATCTGGGCTCCCATAGGGAGCCCAAATATTAACCCAGGGGCCCGGTTTGAACAAACTTTAATCTTACCAACCTAAAGATGCTGAATACCAAATATGAAAGCATTTAGATTCGTGGATCTAAAGAAGAATATTTTTAAAGAAATTCCGTCAAATTGTACAAAGATAAAATTTGGGCTCACATAGGAAGCCCAAATATGAACCCAGGAACTCGATTTTAACAAATTAGAATGTGACCTGCAAAGAGATGTTGTATACCTCCTGTGTGAATTTTATTTCGGGTTTTCAGGAATTCCAGGGAATACTGGGAGAATAATCAAGACAAAGCTTGGAAAAATCAAGAAAAAGAAGTAATTATTTGTGAAAACATTTTTCCAGAAAATTCCTGTATTTTTTCTGATTTTAAATTCCTGATTTTCCAGAAAAATCAGGATTTCTCATAAAAAGCATCTGATGACTGTGTTTTAACCCTTAAGTCCTCAGATTAATTTTAAAGTATTTATGCCTTTTTTCTGCTTACACAGTTATTGATGACTTGGTAGTGGTTCTACATCACTGCTGGCTGCCTATACAGGCAGCCAGCAGTGATGTAGAACCACTGCCAGGGAAAATTCATTCTACACACAAGAGTAATTAAAAAGATTACACAAGGGAGCACCTGCTTCAATGCAATATAAAAGTGGCGGTTTGGGGCTATATGGGGGCTAAAGAGTTAAATTCCCGGTTTCCCGGAAAAGTTTGGAATTTTTACTCTGTTGAGTAGAAATATATAATGTATATTAATGTCATGTCCCCATTGGATAATTTAAAATTGGAGGGAAAAGTTTCACATCTCTGCCATGTTGTATTTTTGGTGATGAGACTATGCTGAAAATACTTATATGTGTGAGTATTCAATCTTTCAGCTTGCATATAATACACTTTTGAATTATAAACAATAATCTTCAGAGCCTAATGGATAAAGGTTGGGGTACAGTAAAACCTGTCTTGAGATACTACTGTCTTGAGAGACCACCTGTCTTGAGAGACCACATCTGCAAGGCACCGATTGGTTTTACTCTATAATGGACCTGCTATGGGAGACCACCTGTCTTGAGAGACCACCTGTCTTGAGAGACCACTATGACCTGGTACCAACTTGTATTTTTATGCCATAATGGACCTGTCTTGAGAGACCACCCCTTTGAAGACTGAAACCATGACAAAAACTTTTTACCTGTTCTGGAATTGGAAAATCCATTGTGGTTATACTAACATAATTAAAAGTATTAAAAGCTCTTAATTGGGTTTCAATTGCTAACTCATTAATGATTGAGATGTTTTTATAAGACCTCTGCGAAAAGATTAGTATTATTGCTGAATAAACAATTTCATACATACCTGAAATGTGACAGATAGGAATAAAAATAAATTTGTGTTGAAAATCTGTTTGTAACAAATTGAAATAGACTGTTATAAAAATTATAAAAATAAATTAGTGTTGAAAATCTTCAATGAAGATTTTCAACACTAATTTATTTTTATAATTTTTATAACAGTCCATTCCAATTTGTTACAAAAATTTCATAAAAAAGAATAACTACAAAGTAATTACAAAAATCTATTTTTCTCCATTTCTGAATTTTGTGGTTGGTTATTCACTGACTTGAGAAAACTTGAAACCTGTTATGAGAGACCACCTGTCTTGAGAGACCACTTTTTTGTGGCCCAAAGGGCAGTCTCTCAAGACAGGTTCTACTGTAATGTTAACTGTTCAACAGTTTGTTTCATCAATATCTTTGTTTCTCACCTCAACACATAATAATAATAACTCTTTGGCCAGCCGCTGATTTGTCGTGGTCCTCATAAGAGAAGGCCATCATTCCCCCTGCACCCCACCCCCTCTTCCCCTCCTCTCCTCCCAGCATTCAGATATAAACTGCTTAATAGTGTCCCTCACTTCCTCTTTTTCAATTTCTTCAATAAGCATTCCTACCCTCTCCCTCGTGTCCCCCTTCAGCCATCTATCCTTTGTTTCTTCACCCCACTTCTGCATTATTCTTCCAGTAAATTTTATTCTATGAGGTATATACTGTGGGCATTCCAACAGAAAATGTTCCAGGGTCTCCACTACTCCAGAGTGGCACATCTGGCATCCCTTTTCCCCATCTCTCCCAATTTTTCCCCGAAGCTCCAGTCCAGTGATCTTGATCTCAGTTTGAACAGCAGTGACCCTCCAAAGGTGCCATCTAGGTACTTCTCAAAAGCTGGCTTTTCTTTATATTGTAACCCCTGCAGTGATCTTTTCACGCTAACCCCTGCTCGCCAGTTTCGATTGCAATCTTCCATGACTCTCTCTTTGACAAACCTTTTGCCTTCTTTCATTCCTACTTCTATGTTTGTGACCTCTATCGAGTAATTGTCCATTAGTTCCCTCACATGTTTTGATCACCCCGTTTCTATATTAGATTTCCAAATGGTATCGAGCATCAATTTGCACCACCGGTTGTCAGGCAGGTTTCTCAAGTAGTTAAAGTAACACAGTTTTCCCAAATCTACCCTGTCCTTGATTTTCATCCACCCAAGCTCCCCCATCTCATGGGTGATTTCATCAGTTGGATTTATAGTTCCTGATTCCAGCTTGTTTTCCCAACAGCCTTTGATGATTCTCTTTTAAATATTGAATCTTGAATGCATTTCTAAAATATTGTATGGCTATCTGTATTTTTTTATGAAATTCCTCTTTGGATAAATTTTTCTCAACTGCATGGTGCATATAAGTACATGTACCATGACACATCCATATTTGTAGTAATCTCAGTGCAACAAGCTACAGTAACAAATACTGAATTCTGGAAACCTAAAAAAATCCTGGATTCTGTTCTGACAAAATAAAACTGAAGTCCGGGAAATTCAGAAAAATCTGGAATTTTGTTAACAATGAAACGTCAGTTGAATTCCTGGAAATCTGAAAATTCAGAAATTTTTGCTCAGACAGGTTTGTTTAAAACCCTGAATTCTCTGGAATTCCAGGGTGGCCAATACCACAGAATCCTGGTTTTCCTGATTTTCTTGACTTGATATTCTCTGGAATTCCCTGGATTTCCAGGGTTTCCGGACTTGAAAAAGACCATGTTATTTCCCGGAATTCCCGAGAAAATTTCACACAGGCAAATATGAAAGCATTCTGATTGGTGGATCTGAAGAAAAAGATTTTTAAAGAACATTGTTCATATTGCACTAATTTGAACATTTGGGCTCCCATAGAAAGCCCAAATATGGACCCAGGGAATTTATTTCAACAAATATATGAATCAATCTTCCAATAATGTTATATGTGAAATATGAAAGCCTTTGGACCAGTGGTTTGGGAGAAGAAGATTCTTTAATGTTTTCCCCATTACCCGCAGTGTTAAAAAATGCTGACTCAGCACTTTTTCAAAGTTGAAATTAGGGCTCCCATAGGGAGCCTAAATATTAATACAGGCACTCAATTTGAACAAACTTAAATCTGACCCTCCTAAAGATGTTGCATAGCATTCTGACTGGTGGATCTGAAGAAGAAGATTTTTAAAGCTCATTCCCCATATTAATTGCCGCAAGTTGAAAATTTGGGCTCCTGTATTGATCCCAAATATAACCATTTTAATACATTTGTATCTGACTCCCCTATGGATGCTGTATACCAAATATCAAAAGATTCTGATCAGTGGCTGTGGAAAATTTTTTTTTTTTAAATTTTGCAAATATGCTGACTCAGCATTTTTTGATACCCCAGCCCACCCCCCCCCCCCCCCCACCCCTCCCCATCCTATAAAAAAAATACCCTAACACAACCGATGGCAATTTGTTTTACCACTCACTTGTACTCGTCCTATGGATGCTTCATACCAAATAACAGTTCTCTCTGTTCCATGTGGTTTGGGAAATATGGGCATTTGAAAATATTTCTATTTTTAGCTCCCCGGGTCCCCATGGGAACACAGGAAATTATTTGTTTTGCATGAATCAAGTACTTAGGGCTCTGAATAATACCACATATGAAATTTGGTTCATATCAGACCGTTAGTTCAGAAAATAGAAAATTTGGGCGGGGCCAAAAATCTTGCCCCTCCCATTACAAAGGCAATTATAGATCCATGAACTTCATTTCAACAAATTTAAGTCTACGTCTCAAAAGGAAGCTGCATACCAAATATCAAGTCATTGTATCCACCGGTTCATGAAAAGATTTTTTTAAGAATAAGGCTGGGCATGTTGATTTGAAAAAAAAAAAAAAAATGTGAATGGAGCTCTGTCAAACAAGATATAATAGAATAAATGCTCAATTTATCTCTAAAATACAGGAAAGTGACCATTTCCCTGTTACTTCAATCGCTGTTAACAGAAAAATTCTCACTGGTAAAGTGGCTATTCAATTAACAGGGTACTACTCTCCAATTCTGATAGTTTTTATCCGATATTCGGTGAAAAAATGGCCAAGGACAACCGGATATTATCCAGTTATAGCTCTCGGTTCGTCGGTTGTGAAAATGAGCCAACCGATTCTAAAGTTGAGTATTACATCCACATAATAATGAACAGGGATGAATGCCATTTACCTCTCAACAAATTTTCTGTCTAAATCAATAGCAAAAAGTAATGCATGATCTGGATTTGGAAATATCGCATGCTGAACTGTTGCTATTTATTTTGGCAATTATTCTGTTAAGACATAAACAACATGGCTCACCTAGTAAAAACTAAAATGACAGAAAAGCATTGCAACATTTTGACTGAGGCGATGTTGCAGTCGATAACAAGCTCCATCGCTTCTCACTGAATATTTTTTATCACTATAGTGATAAAAAATATTCAGTCAGAAGCGATGGAGCTTGTTATACTCGTCTGGTAACCTTTGAAGAAAAGATCATGTGGTTCTGCCACAATGTCATATTGGTCACACAAGACTTACACATTTTTTTTGTGAGAGCGAAATATGTGACCAGAGTGTGTTCCTTGCTAGCAGGGATTGATAGTAGAACACATTCTTTTATATTGCACTGATTTTGATCATGCCAGCATTTCAATGTACTCTTGAGTGCCTAATAATCAGTGTATGATTATTCTTTTTCGAACAAAATTCCCCCCTGTATGATCCTTATTTGACCCTGCATGATTATTAATTTATAACAACTGAATGTGCAGAGCGACCGCTTATCTCAAGAAGTTCAACAAAGCAAACTAGTAAGGTACATGGTAACAAGCAAACACAGGATGCAATGGAAATGTTAATTGGTAGAGAGCTGCAGGAAGCATACATGTATATTTACTGATGTACATGTACTGCTACCATAACTTTAAGACCTAGTACCCAGTGAATGTGCTTCATACCATCACTGAAACAGAATTATTTAGTCTATAAGGTTTTGCCTTGGTGCAATTTATGGAAGAGTGCCTGTAGGCACTCTCCCATAAATTTCAACAAGTCAAATCCATGTGAAAATTATGATAACTGGAAATAATTTAGCCCTTCACCACTTCAAGAGCATCAGACTTCTGTGTTATAAAAATGGCTTTGAGCATAGTGGCTGGCTCACATCTTAGAATTTTCCACCGTATACTGTTATTCGACCCTATACTATTTTTAATTTTCAGGAAATTTTCCATCCTGTACTATTATTTTGCCCTATACTAATATTAGGCACTTGAGAGCAGGATCTCTCAGAGATAATTTTTATCTCTCATTTCCGAAACTTAATGTACCTTTTTAATAAATTTTAAAACTGTTTTTATTCTTTCAAACTCGACTCACCAAGTATCAAAATCATCAGGTTGATTTATAAAGTATTCACTTTTCTTGTATCATCACTCATTACTGCTCTAACCTCTTGTGCCTTTGATATTTCTATTTTAAGTATTTCATATGTTTATTTAATCTTTTTTTTACTTCATAATTCACAAGTGAAACATCTACTATTTTCTGGACATGATATAGCCTAGCTGAGCTGCTGATGTAGTGTTAAGATCCAATAAATAAATAAATAAATTTGCAAATAATATAGATCATTTACAAATATCAATTAGACAGATGAAAGGATTATACATAAAAGCAATTAATTACAGGACAGATGCAAGCAATTACTAATAAAGTCATCTTGGTTGAATATGTTATTTTTTAAACTTTGGGGAAATATGTGACCTTAAGCACCAATAAATAAACAAGAGATTGTCACTTGGAAGTGACTATGCCCCCGACATGGCAATGACCTTGATCTGAGATCTTGACCTCCACTGAACAAAAAAATGAAAGTGTCAATGACACTGTAGCTTAACCTGAAAGTGTGTTGTGTTTGATGAAAAGGATAAAGTTTAATGTTTATGAAAAGATTATGAAATAAGACAAGAATTGTGATAATTGAGAACATGTTAATTTCTGTTCCCTGTATGCTATGTTTTCAATAAAAATAATTTGAGGTGTAGACTGTACTAAAGAAATGAGGGGTGGGTTAATGTGGCCCTCACAGTTAATGTATGTGGCCCTCACAGTTAATGTATGTCAACGAAAGTTACCATGTTACAGTGAAATTATTCCAAAATGAGTCATCCAATCAAGTTACAATGAAATCCCTTCATAAATATGGTATGTAGACTGTTCTAAAGGTTTTCGGCTTCAGGCCTGTGTTTCGATCACAGTGGATTGATTGCAACAAAAAGGGGACATCCTCATTTGGACATCATACAGAGTCATCCTACCAAGTTACAATGAAAGCCCTCCATATTAAATATGACCTGTAGATTGTGCTAAAAGTTTTGGGGTTTCGTGCTTGGGCAGCCATCATGGTTGACAGATCATGACCATAAGGGGACATTCTTATCTAGATATTATACAGAGTCATCCTTCCAAGTTATCACGAAATCCCTTCATAAATGCGACCTGTAGTCTGTGCTAAAGGTTTTAAGGTTT
The DNA here is from genome assembly GCA_031216915.1 of Pictodentalium vernedei. NCBI lineage: Eukaryota > Metazoa > Mollusca > Scaphopoda > Dentaliida > Dentaliidae > Pictodentalium > Pictodentalium vernedei. The sequence continues at coordinate 109,597,701 of CM062294.1, forward strand.
TGGGCTCGGGCAGCCATCATGGCTGAATGATTGTGGCCAAAAGGGGACATTCTCATCCAGACATTATCTGGAGTCATCCTACCATGTTATGATGAAATCCCTTCATAAATATGACCTGTACACTGTGCTAAAGGTTTTCGGGCCCCTGTAGCTGTCACAGCTGACCAATCGTGACCAAAAGGGGACGCTCTCATCTAGACATTACATGGAGTCATCCTACCATGTTACAATGAAATCCCTCCATATTAAATATGATCTGTAGACTGTGCTAAAAGTTTTTGGGTTTTGGGCTTGGGCAGCCATCACGGTTGACAGATCATGTCCAAAAGGGGACGTTCTCATCTAGATATTATACAGAGTCATCCTACCAAGTTACCATGAAATCCCTTCATAAATATGACCTGTAGACTGAGCTCAAGGTTTTTGGGTTTTGGGCTCGGACAGCCACCACGGTTAACTGATCGCGACCAAAAGGGGATGTTCTCATCTAGACATGACCTCAAACCTGCATATGAAATTTAGTGATGATTGGACAAGAACTACAGGGTGTAGCCTGTGCTAAAGGAAAATGTGAACAGACTTACAGACTAACAGACTTCCAAATGCGTGATGGTAATAGATTATCTTGACTGTGTCAAGTTAAGCTAAACATTTGTGCATGACACATCATCTCCCCATAAGCAACAAGTATGCCAAGTTTCAACAAAATCCAAAGAAGCATTCAAGCATCTCAGAGTTATGGAGCGGATACAAAAATCTTCCTGATAGACAGTTGACCTTGATCTGTGACCTTGACCTCCATCAGAGGTGTGTAACACATCGTCTCCCCAAAATCAACATGTATGCCAAGTTTCAACAAACTCCAACAAAGCATCTCAGAGTTATGGAGCAGACATGAAAATATTCCTGATGGACTGAAAGAAGGACGGATGGAAATGACAAACACTATATGCCCCCCCAATTTTTTTTTTTTTTGGGGGGGGGGGGGGGGTGGCATAAAAAGGGTTAAAAGAGACTTGGTATGTTTCCATTTGGTTTAGTGTGCGAACATAAATTTTAGAATCCCTCAGTTTATCAAGATTTTCTAGAGGGATATTTTCTGCTCTCATTTAGGGCTGAAATGGTTGGCTCATTTTCACAACCGACTGAGAGGTATAACCGGATAATATCTGTGGCCATCTTTTCACCGAATATTGGATCAAAACTTTTGGGATTGGAAAGCAGTATTCACAGGAACAATTCTACAGTGTGAATACAAATGAACATTGTCAAGTACTCGACAATGTTTGTTTGTATATACAACAGAATAGTTTCTTTTACTCAGTACTCATGGAAATTGCCAATCATTAACAATGTCGTGAACGCCAAAGTCTATTATTTCTCATACATACAACACGGCTTCGTAGTGAAATCTATCCCAAAGAAGAAGTAGCAGATTTACTACATTTTAATTGTGGAATGACGATAACTATGGATATTATTTATTTATTTATTTATTTATTTATTGATGTTTAAGGTCACATATTTGTGCACAATGGCTAATCATGACCACAACATGAGTATCAACTCAAGACCAGGGGTGAGCGTTAATAAGCCATGCTGCCCATTTTAGAGAAGGTTTGCACCTCCCAAGCACTGGTGACTGGGTCCTATTTCACGAGTAAAACCAAGCCTGTTTACCGCAGTGAACAGGCACTGCTTCACTTCCTGGGGTTCCCACAGGGAACTTATTTATTTATTGGTGCTTAAGGTCACATATTTATGCACAATGGCTAATCATGACTGTGACAGTTTTACAGATGGAGAAAGCCAGAGTACCCAGAGAGAACCATCAAGCAACGATGAGCAGCTGCCAGCTCCCCAACATCGTAACTCTGCACTGCAGCACAGGCAGGGTTAGATAGGTTGAAGACATGTGCACCATCGACGTGCAGTATGCCTTAGTACAGGGCTAAGGCTGCCGCGATTATGAATTTTCATGATCGATTATTTCATAGAAAAGATTGACTTTTAATCAATCATTTTGTCTGCCTACTCCCCATCCTTGTATCCGTTGTGATGGGAACACTGAGCACCACAACAGACGTTTTGTTCTGGTTATAAAGGCTATTAAAGCTCAACCTGATGTTTACGTTTGCTGAATAATACAAATGACAGTCTGGAGCATATTGCTATGTGTTTTTTTTGGTAAACGAATGCATAACAAAATGTTCCAAACTGTCAACACTCTCGATTGTTTGGGGGGGGGGGGGGTTTCGTTTTAAAATGCGAATGTAACAAGGTCCGATTGATTGGAGTCATCCGCTTCAGACAGTCATGACGCAGTTGAACAGTTGAACTCCGGATCTTAAGGAAAGCAGGATATAGAGACAGACATTTGCGTTTCAAACATTGTTAACAGTAAATGCACATTCTGCTACCGAGTTCCATTTTCTTCAAAGTGTACATACGTCATAAAAAAATAAGACTTACAGCAAAAGGGAACCCACGTAGATAATTATCTACTTGGCGATAAATAATTGTACGTCTGTCTTCTAATTATGGGATCATTCTCTCATTGTACTAATCAAGCATGATCTGGGTGCGACTTACGATATTTGGAGTAAAGAAAAGTAACCTGATAATCGGATTAATATTTTTTGAGTTATCGCATGCCGAAGAAATGGATTGGAGGAGTTCTCAATTTGAAGGATAAATGTTTAATATGACAGGATCAAATTATCTGATTTACACCAAAAACTATACAGCTCGGCACATCAGTAACCTGAACACAAATATAAAGTAACTTGACAAACCAAGCAATATTTTTCAAGTTATCGAATGCCAAAGGGATTGGAGGAATTTTCAATTTGAAGGATAAAGGGTTAATATCTCAGGATCAAATTATCAGATTTACACCAAAAACTATACAGCTCAGCACATCAGTAACCTGAACACAAACGTAAAGTAACTTGACAATCCAAGCAATATTTTTCAAGTTATCGAATACCAAAGGGATTGAAGGAATTTTCAATTTGAAGGATAAAGGGTTAATATCTCAGGATCAAATTATCAGATTTACACCAAAAACAATACAGCTCGGCACATCAGTATCCTGCACACAAATATAAAGTAACTTGACAATCCAAGCAATATTTTTCAAGTTATCGAATGCCAAAGGGATTGGAGGAATTTTCAATTTGAAGGATAAAGGGTTAATATCACAGGATCAAAATAACAAATTTACACCAAAAACTATACAGCTCGGAACATCAGTAACCTGAAGATATATATAAAGTAACATGACAATTGGATTGATATTTTTTGAGTTATCTCAAGCCAAAGGGATTGGAAGAATTCTCAATTTGAAGGATAAAGAGTTAATATCTCAGGATCAAATTATCAGATTTACACCAAAAACTATACAGCTCGGCACATCAGTAACCTGAACACAAATATAAAGTAACTTGACAATCCAAGCAATATTTTTCAAGTTATCGAATGCCAAAGAAACAGATATGGATGCCGGACAGATGGACGGACAGACAGATGGACAGACAAACAGACGAAGGATGGATGAACGACGGAGGTCCACTCCGGATGATGGCATTATGTGTACCATACATAGTATGGGTTCACATAAAAACCACCTCATTTTGTCGGTATCTGTACATTGATTCTCTCTTTACTGGATATGTGGTTAGGCTGCTAATTAACAAGTGCCATTAATGATTCTGAAGCACACTTCTGGGAACTTGTGAGTAGATAATGGTGAATAATACATGTACAAAGCAAGAACACTAAACAGCAACCACATACAACCATACATGTAAACCAGACAACATGCATGTGTGATCAAAGTATTCTGAATTCAATAGACCTTACGTAATTAACATGTCTTTTATTGAATTAACAGTATGAAAACCTTCCATATGAGTTCCATAAAAAAGGAATGGAGTGGTTCGTTTTTAATTTGAAGGATGGTTCATATATTTTATTTTCAAGCTGCAGTCTTTACTGAGCTACAAAATTATGCACAGTCATTAAACTGGCAGATTTATTTATTTATTAGGGTTTAACGACACATTAACAGCCAAAGTCATATCGTGTCGGCAACAGTTTTACGGGTGAAGAAAGTCGGAGTACCTGGAGAGAACCACCGAGCAACAATGAGCATCTGCCAGCTCCCCAACATCGTATCTCCGCACTGCAGCACAGGCAAGGTTAGATTGGTTGAAGACATGCGCACCATCGACGTGCAGTATGCCTTAGTACACGGCGTCATCGTGCCCCCATGTGGACAATTGGGGTGAAGTGCCTTGCCCAAGGACACAACACGGGAGTCCGAATCAATCGATGATCACCCATCCAAGGACTAACCTGGCTCAATGTTGCTTAACTTTGGTGAACTGACAAGAACCGGTTACTGCAATACCCCTCCCCCTCCCCCCCCCCCCCCCCCCCCCCCCTTTAACTGGTAGAGGAGTACTAAATTATTATTCATAGTTGATTTGTTAAACAAGTATTTAAGATACCATGCTACCAGCGATGGAAGCCATTGTTTAGCAAGAGTTTTTTCAAAATAATGCCTTGTTACAATTTATTGGAGAGGGCCCTCTTTGGCACTCTCCAATAATTTATCACAAAGCAATTCTACTTAAACAATTTTTATCTACAGCTAGGAAAACAACAAGCTAATGAATACAGCGTAAAGCCACTAAAGTGGCTAGTACACTTAACTTTAAACCAAAAAGGTGGCAGTTTGATCCTGACAAGCAGGAGCACAGTGACACTGTGTACTTGGTCATGCTGCAAGTAGACAGTGCATTTGCTTTCAACTGTTGCTAATCCTACTTGAGCAGAGTTATGTTGAGGCCGTCTGATAGTTGCTCATTGCTACTTAGTGCTTGATGATTCTCTCAGAGTACTCAGGCTTCCAGGGTATACCGCTATATCGAAAGACTGTTCAGATATCTGATCATACGTACCACAATCGGGACTTGAGCCATCACAGTCAGAACGAAAGATATCTGATCATACGTACCTCAATCGTGACTTGAGCCATCACAGTCAGAATGAATTAACATGCCTTGATGATGCAGTTTGAATAATCCTTTACCCAATGCAGACGATATCAACATTATATTATTTCAAATAGAAGTTTATCAAATTTTCCTAAAATTTCAACAAAACAAGGTCATGTGCCCCCCCCCCCCCCCCCCCCTGCCCCCATTGGAGCGATTTCGATAAGCTTGTTCCAATGAGAGGTCACATGATATGGTTTCACTGAAATGTTTTGAAAAATATCTTTTCAACTGCTGAATTTGTATATTGCGCAGGTGGATGCGGTTGATTCACCATGTAAAGGGATAATAATATTCATCCGGGATTACAGTTAAAACTCACACCATCTTGACAATTAAATTGTGGGTAAATAAATAATGCCCATAAACTGATATTTCTGAAATTACACCGGTCTTCAATCAATACCCATTTGAATAACGGTATGTATCGGTTTATCGATATACTGTGCCAGCCATACTTGACACAGGAAAGCAATGAAACCTTTTCCAGAAAACTTTAGCTAAAGGAGAACCGATAATAATGGTGAAAACCCATAAAAATAGGCTGTAACAGGCCATTAAATTTCATCAAACTCACACCGATAACCGGTATCCCCAAATTAAAGGAATGTTCCCAAGTTTGGAGCACAACACACAGTATTTTTTTTTCATGCTTCAATGTCCATTTGTGTTGAAATGAATCAACATGGAAAGGCCTGGAGATTTGTATACATTTTTGCTACTCAATGGCAAGCTACATTTTGTGGCTTTGCAGTTCTTTCTAGGCAAGTCTTGGCTGCCTATATAGGCAGCCAATACTTGCCTTGACACAACAGCAAAGGTTCATATAATTAAACTTCAAATTTACCCAAGACTGCATGTTCTGTTTCAGTGGAAAAGTTGGAATAAGGCCCCATAGGGTTACTAGTGATAGATATTGTAAGGGATTAATACAGCCCAGAGAAACCAGGAAATGGAATTTCATACAGTCAGTATTGCAAAAATGTTTTTCAGTGGGGCTGAACTGCATCTTACTTGGCAAGTCTATGATGCCCGGGCTCCATATTCACACAGTTAAATTAATCAGCTTAAATAAAGAAAACATGCGGGTCATCATGTATATTGAGCACCATCACATTTGTTAATTTTCATTCAATTTCAAAGACATTATGTTTCTTTGGGTCATCATGTTTATTTGGGACCTTAGAGTAACTGGACAGCACTAACTGAAATGAGTTGTAGGATACCCAGAAGGAGGCGCGGTGGCTCAGTAGGTAGAAGTTCAGGCTGCAAGCCGAGAGGTCCTCGGTTCGAATCCCACCTGCGGCAACCGCGTTGTGTCCTTGGGCAAGACACTTCACCCCCATTGCCCATGTGGGGGCACGATGATGCCATGTACTAAGGCGGACTGTACGTCGATGGTACGCATGTCTTCTTGAACTATGTTTTGAACTATGTTTTTTAAATTCAGTTTTGAACTGTTTTTTTTTTTCTTTTTTTTATTTTAATTCTTATTTTATATATATTATTTATAAAAGTTTTTTTTTTATTATTTATAAATCACTTTCAATCCCGATCCTTTCGTCATTTTAGCTAAGTCTTGCATGTCTTCAACCAATCTAACCCTGCCTGTGCAGCAGTGCGGAGTTACGATGTTGGGGAGCTGGCAGTTGCTCGTCGTTGCTCGGTGGTTCTCTCCGGGTACTCCGGCTTCCTCCACCCGTAAAACTTGGACGGTCATGATTAGCCATTGTGCATAAATATGTGACCTTAAACATTCAATAAATAAATAAATAAATAGGATACCCAGAAGTAGTGTTCAATTGATGATCGGAACCGGCCACCACAATTGGCCGATTGTGGGCAATCAGATGACAATGGCAATAGCTCCTGGAAAACTGGTTCAACTGATTGTTGCCAAGCATTTTGTGATGATTCATAAACTGCATTTTATTATCTTCTGCTACTGTTCAATTGTTAATGTAAAATGATGTCAATGATACCGTTCAATAAAGTTGAGAAACAACCACAATGTGTTTTCTTAATCTCTCTAGATGCCCCTTTATGGGATATACAAGTTAAACGACATGTAATGCTTACAACTGAGTGTACTTGTGACAATCGCCAGTTCATACCAGAATTGTGAAGGTGGCACTCCACTGACTAGGGTTGCATTAAAATTACCAGCTGGTGCACAAGTGGCTCTATGCATTATGAGTCAAAATGTGTGGGCTGCGTTTTGTGTGTATGAGAGGGATTGTAGAGGAATCGTAGGAATGTGTCTTTTGATCGATGTCAATATCTGACTGACTTCAAGATCAAAAGCGATGCTGCTAATTAGGATAAACAGACTGCAGCTCGGACTGTAAACAATGTGAAATATATTCAGTTAAATGAAGTTCTTTCTGCCATGACTTGTCTCGTAGTGCACGATATTACAAATGTTGGAATTGGACAATTGTGAGCTCAAATAACATGTAATCAGTCAGTGGCAATATTTTGGTAATCAGTTGAACTTTACGCAGAAGAAAATTCTGTTTTTTCCAAAGACAGATCGACTCCCAAAACCCGACATCATTTCTCTGGAAGCTCTCATTGAGAGTTTCCCAAGAAAAGATGTCAAGGGTTGGAGTTGTGTTTGTTCTGAGACCACAAAGATTATCATAGTCAAAAATAGGTCCTCAAGGGTTTAGATAAGGGTTGAGTATAAGGAACAGTGTCCAAAATTTCAAAAATGACTCTAACCAACTGACCTTGCATGCGGTTTGGAGATGGCAAACTGAACACTCAGCTATGTAAAAATTCCCAGAAAACTGCTTTTTTATCATTAACAAGTATTCATATAGTGTGTGTAATTGAAATATATGTACATGTAGCCTCACAAAGCAAAAGTCTAAAAATTGATCGGACACAAGAAAGGCTTGTTAACTGGTAGAGTGCTAGAAGCCCATTTTCAGTCTTTATTCTGAACTGCAGGTACCTAAAGTTGAAGACTTCATATTTTGTGGATTTCCTTCTTATTATCTTAGACTTGGAAGTAATATTACTTCATCTCCATCGATTTGCATTGTTGCAATTCAGGGGAAACTGCCTGTAGGCACTCTCCCCTAAATTGTAACAAGACAAAAATGTGTGAACAAACAAGTTCTCCACCAGTTAAGTTACTCAGACTTTACCATTCAAGATGCAACATTTGGCTAACCAGTCATCCATTCGCGTAGATTTAAATTTGCGTAACCACCATGAGAACGAAACAAATTATGTACATTAAAGGAACAGTTTTACAAGTTCTACAACTTACTAATGCATCTTGTAAATCTTTACTATCTTGTTGATGTTTGGCACTTTTTGTATCTTCAACATGGTTCTCCTTCGTACTAGAACCAGAATCCGATTTTGGAGTGAAAGTTCGCTTTGAAACTTTTGAATCACAGCTATCAGTTCGTTTCTTTTCTTGTCTGTCACTTATTGTTTCTTTCACTGGGGGTACTGACATAGCACTACCCTGGATTCCTTCACAACTGCGATCTAGAGGTGACTTTCCATTTCTTCTATAAACAGGAAATTTAGGAACTGGATCGTTAAAACTCACGGACTGCCTAACTGACCCAAGAGGTCGAACTTTCTTCTTGGGCTGGGACATGTCTTTGGTCTCTTTTTCTGCACTCATTAACAGCTATGTGTATATTTATAACTACAATTCAAAAGCTGATAGGGAAGGGCATGTTTGTTTTCCTCCAATTTCAATTAGAATGCATGAAATACATGTACGCTTATCAAAGTTCTGACTGACTTGTTTGTACTTCTATCTGAAGGTAAATTGATTTCAAAACAAATTCTCTAGTACAGACACTATTGTACAGATATGCACAGTCCAATTAATTGTAGGAACTAAAATTATTACTTATTCACATACACAACAAAGAGCGACAGATTCTCATTAAGCAATGAATGGCACGCCACCTGTTCTTCAACCATTTTATGTCCATTCATTTGCACATTACCTGAAAAAGAAAACAACATATATTTTTAGTTCAACAGAAGACCAAATCTTCAGATTTGTTTTTCGTGTCTGTCATGGTCATAGGTAACTAACAGTTTTGTGCCCATCATTCCAAACTTGATACCGAAATTACAGGTTCATTCCCACTAGACCAATTCCCTTTAGACCAATTCCCATGAGGCCAATTCCCAAAAAGACCAATTCCCCTTAGACCAACTGCTGTGTTTTACTTTTAAAATAATTCTATATCAATAATTTGATATATTTATAAATATTTATAAATGAATTTAATGTTATTGATATTCAAGCCTAAAAATAAGCAGTCTGTCATTTGCAGAATGAGGTCCCCAGAGGGTGAATTTGCTTATGCTATCCCATACAGTGGGCCAGTTTATCCTCTGGGTACCTCTTTCTGTTTTGTTTAAGACCTTGATTCAGGTTGAGGGTCACAGAGGGTAAATTTAGTGATGCTACCCTAGGCCTGCTGAGCAGGGTAGCATCACCAAATTTACCCTCTGGGGACCTCATTTTTCAGATGATAGTATGCGTATTTTCTGGCTTGTTGATATTTTATAGATGTTGGGCCGATTTTTCATAACAATTGTTATAGTAATCACATGCTTTCAAAGGCTGTGATTATTTTTATTGCTTTGCGGTAAACAGATGTTGACCTGATTTCCATAACAAAGCAAACACAATCCTTTGTGTGTATTGATGTTATAAATCAATATTTTTTGTAAAATGTTATATGTACTGATCTGTTATAAACCTATACTTTTTGTATGTTATGCATATAAATATTTTTTTTTATCAAATAAAGTGCTTATCAGTAAATAAATGTTTTCTTAATTACCCTCAATCAACCCTTAATCAATAAAAGTATGCAGTTGGTCTAAAGGGAATTGGTCTTTTGGGAATTGGTCTAGTGGGAAGACACCAAATTACAACCCACTAGTGTGGTGGTAACTCAACATTTTTCTGCAACAACAAAATACTGCAATGATATTATGCCCCACAACAGCATACCACTTTTATTTTATCCCTTAAGGGCCTATATAATTCCAATTTTGATAACTTTTTGATGCAAAGGAACACATGCATTGTTTGGGTAAACTCACAACTTGTTTTCTAAGTACCTTGTCAGTTGTTTCTGGGCAAGTCATGGCTGCCTCGTTAGGCAGCCAAGACTTGACTAGAAACAACTGCAAAGCCCAAAGAGGTAGACTTTCAACGTATAATGAAAAGGTATAAAAATCTTCAGGCCCCTATGGGTTAAATTATGAATTGATATCAGATACAGGGAAAGGGCACAAATAATTTATGAATCAAAAAATTAATGGTAAGGCCAACTAAAAAATAATTTGGTTCTCAAGAAATTAATTTTTCAAATCAATAAGGGAGGCTGGCTTTTCATATTTTTAATTTTTTGGTTTGATAACTGGTTGAGTGGTAAAGTTTTTTTGGCAGGAATATTTATTCATATGTTCTTAAAATCTTTGCTAAAATTTATGGGAAAGTGCCTGTTGGTTCTCTCCCATAATTGTAATAAGGCAAATAACAAATAATTTCACTTCACAGATAACATAAATATGAAGCCTTTAACTGGTAGAGTGCTGGAAGACCATATTTGGGCTTTATTCTGAAGTGCAGGTACAACTTAAAGGCTTCAAATTCAGTGGCTGTACTTCATATTATCTTTGAAGTGATATTATTTATTCTGTTAGGATTTGCCTTGTTACAATTTATGGGAGAGTGCCCACAAGCACTCTCCTATAAATTGTAACAAGGTAAAGACATCGGAACAAAAATAATTTAGCACTCTACCAGTGAAGTTGCGGTACTTGCACTTAAAAAAAAGCCCAAATTTGGACATCTCGGGACCTCTAGCATAGAAGTCCAACAGACTACCACTGAGCCACCGAGCTCCCATGATAAAGTATTTATTTTTATTGAAAGAACTACAGTTCACAAGTAGTTAGTACTAATTTGAAATTTAAGCCATAACGAACACATTCTGCAAAATGAGTCTACAATGCTCATGTGAAGAAAAGTGCATGAATAACGTGAATTAAACAGAAACACTGAGAGTTCAGTTGACTTTTTACTCAGATAATTCAAATAATATAGTAGCATCAACTCTATCTTTATTAACTACAATAAAAACCTTTAGTTGGTTTCCACAATCTGTAAGTGTGTTGTTATTAACTGGATGAATGCTAAGAAGCCACTACAGTTAAAACTAGAAGTCCTGTCACGAATTGTGCGCTTATCTAGGCTTAATTGCGCGTAGGCATTGCGCGCAATTGCCATATCGAATGGCACCCAAAGCACGGCAGGTTCTCCTGGTTACTCGTAGCAAACACAGGCAATGTTTCTGCTAATGGACCTCCGGGTTACCCGGAGGTCCATTGGCTGAAACATTGCTTGTGCACAGGCCATATGTACAGAATTTGATAGCCATAACGCGTAGATTAACGCACAGGTCGACATGCTATTTGTGCGCATTTCATGACAGGACTTCTAGTTTTAACCGTATCATGACTTTACTGAAAAGTGATGGAAGCCACTTTAGTGGCTTTACGCTGTATGCATTACCTTGATGTTTGCTCAGCAGTAGTAGAAATATTTTTAATCAAAATCTGTTTGGTTACAATTTATTGGAGAGTGCCTACTGGCATTCTCCAATAAACTGTAACAAAACAGATATTTATGAACAATTTTTTGCTAAACTGAGGCTACTCTTGCTGGTACAGTTAAAACTAGAAGTCCTGTCATGAAATGCGCACAAATAGCATGTTGATATGCGCGTTAATGTTTCAGCCAATGGACCTCCGGGTAACCTGGAGGTCCATTGGCAGAAACATTGCCTGTGTTTGCTATGAGTAACCAGGAGAACCTGCCATGCTTTGGATGCCATTCGATATGGCAATGGCGCGCAATTCCAATGCGCAATTAAGCCTAGATAAGCGCACTATTCGTGAATTGTAGCAGAGTATCATTGAAAAAAAAATACCCGTGTTTCAAATCACCTCTGACTGAAAAATAATCTCGCACTCAGCCAGTTAATTTCCCTATGCCCAGAGATGCACGCGTTTCAATAACCTTCCTAAAATTGTGGTAGAATGTCAAGTGGCATATTGTTGATGTGTGTCATTTTGTAGCAGCTGCAAAATGACCTGTGGCATTTTGCAGGGTCCTATGAAACTCACATTTGGGGTCAAATTGAATACAGCAGATGATTTTGAATCTCAAATTAAATCTTAACCCTTTGTTACTTTTGTATGTCTTATGACGTTTGAAATCCAAAAGCGCGTTGGTACTTGGTGGTCATTTGTTTTGTTATTATTTTTCGATTTTTTTAAACTTTTAACCTCAATTCCTATTTTTCTCCTGAATAGTGCTCAGTGATAACCGTTGAGCCAAATGTTATCGCAGTTTGAAATACTAATATAATCTTCCTGTCGAGACTTCTTAACTGGTTGAGTGATAGAAGCCACTATCAGGGTTTTCAAAAAATGAGGATACCAGAGCAAAAGCCAACACTTTCCTTGCTTAAATTTCATTTCAGTCAAACTCAAATAATATTTTGTCCATATAAATTTGTTTGATTACAAATTATTGGAGAGTTCCCAATAATAATAATAAAAAAAAAAAAAAAAAAAAAAAAATTGTAATAAAACAAGTTTTTAATAAAATTAACCACCTAAAATAATCTAGCCTCAACTAGATAATCACTAATGTGAAAAATATCTTTTATTTGTACTTTCCGCCGTTTCACGTGCATTTTAAAAAACGCTGAAGAAACTGAATTCCCAGTGATGTTTGAACGTAGGATAATTAAAGTCTCAAACGGTTTAAAATGCACTTCAAGTTGTATATATCGCACCTTCTTAAAACCCTAAATATTGTCAGTCTCTACGTAAATATTATATGCATCAGGTCTCCTGTTGATAGAAAAGTAAGAGATGGCACTTGGAAGAATTTTGAAAACATCTTGATGAATCAAAAATTTCTGAATTCAGTGTTCAAAATTTCAAAAATGACTCTAACCGACTGACAGTTCACGTGGTTTGGAGATGGCTAACCGAACGCTCAGCTATGTAAAAATTCTTGTGAAACTGCTTTTTTGTCATTAACAAGTATTCATATATTGCATTGAATTGAAATTCATATAGCCTGTCATGGCAAAAGTCTAGAAATCTATCAAGACACAAGAAAAGCTGCTTAACTGGCAGAGTGCTAGAAGCCCATATTTGGGCATTATTCTTAACTGCAGGTACCTAAAGTTAAAGGCTTCATATTCTGTGGATGTCCTTCATATTATCTTGTAGGTAAAATAACTTCATCTCTATCGATTTGCATTGTTACAATTTATGGGAGAGTGATAGGCACTCTCCCATGTAAGAAGACAAAAATGTGTGAACAGGCTGAGAAAAAATTTAGCATTCTACCAGTTAAGCGACTCAGACATTACCATTCAAGATGCAACTTTTGGCTGACTGGTCATCCGTTCGCATAGATTTAAATTTGCATAACCACCGTGTGAACGAAACAAGCGTTCTCATCAAATTTTGCACACTGGAATTGGCACTCAAGTTTGAAAGGCACACATGGTCATAGCAGTTTTTTTGTGTGGTATAACTTTGTGAAACCTAGTATGCTGTATTATTACTGTGACAAACATTATTTTGTGCAAGTGTACACACATTACTTGGAACAATTCTCAACAAAGTTAACACAACATTCAATTCTCAGGAAGATTAAATTGACCGGGAAAACAAAAATAATGGAACCCCATATATACTAGATCGACTAATATGCAGAAATTATTTTTACTTCTTGTTTCTATTTTCACTATTTCAATTTGTTTTACATAAACTGTTTCGATATTGTGCAAGCTGGCATAAGTATTTCTGAATTTATGGCACATACATCAATATTTTGCAACCATGTCTGCAAAACATTCCATCCTGAAATTCAATCAACATTTTTAGAAGACAATGCGGTGCCACTTAGGTTGGTTCCTTCTACCAAGTCACGCTATGCTTATAAAATTGTAGGATTCAGAGATTAGATTCAAGTAAAGAAAAAAACAATTTATTTGATGCAATAACTTGGCCTGTTCACCAAAAATTCAAATTAACCCTTTACCCAACGCAAAATTTATTATTTTAAGTACAATTTTTTTAAAATTTAAAAAAAAATTTCCACAAAACCATATCATGTGACCCCTCCTTGGAATTAGCTCGTTCCAATGAGGGGTCAAATGATATGGTTTTCTTGAAATATTTTGAAAAATTCAATTTTTTCAACTGCTCAATTTGCATATTACGCGGGCGGATGCGGGCGAATCATTAGGTAAAGGGTTAACAAGTTCTGTGGCATAACTTTCATTCAGATGGCATTGTAGTGGGGCGCGGTGGCTCAGTTGGTAGAGGTGCAGGCTGCAAGCCGAGAGGTCCTCGGTTCGAATCCCACCTGAGGCAACTGCGTTGTGTCCTTGGACAAGACACTTCACCCCCATTGCCCACGTGGGGGCACGGTGACATTGTGTACTAAGGCGTACTGCACGTCGATGGTGCACCTGTCTTCAACCAAAGCTAACCCTGCTTTTGTGGAGTTGGTATTTTGGGGAGCTGACAGTTGCTCGCCGTTGCTCAGTGGTTCTCTCCGGGTACTCCGGCTTCCTCCACCCATAAAACTGTCACGGTCATGGTTAGCCATTGTGCAGAAATATGTGACCTTAAACATCAATAAATAAATAGATGGCATTGTATATTTTACAGGATTTTTTTTTTCCAATATTAAACATACATATGATTTCAATTTCACTTTTATATCTCTAAATAAGGTTTCAGCAGAATCAGAGTCAAATTTCAGAAATGAGACCTGGAACTCGACTGATTTAATTAAAAAGCAAATATAACCTCAGAGGAATTTTAACTTATGAAAATCCAATTTTCATAATGAAGAAACTTTTTCCTTGATCATGTCAAGAAATTAACCTCCTTCACTCTGATGTCAAAATATCCAAATTTCAAGTAGCCATTTTTCCCATAATGCAACTGGGAATTTAACCAATTCAATCTTGTTTGACAGAGCTCAATGAGCTCTGTCAAACAAGATTGAATTTGTTAAATTTCTAGTTGCATTATGGGAAAAATTTGCACCTTGAACTTTAGATATTTCGACATCAGTGTGCAGGGGGTTAAACCTTTGTGTTGTGTACAAATTAAAGGTTGATAGATACTGCATTCGAAAAAGCCTTGGACTCTGTTACAGATTTTATCAGCTGAGTTTGGATAGAGATTTTTACCTGGTATCTGCCATATTCAATGCAATCAGTATTGGTATTGTTGTGTTATGCTACCTCTAATAGGCTTTGAATGAAAATTCTGGTGGCCAAGGCAATGAATGAGATGACTTAAGATTTCAAACTACGTATTTCCACATAAGAAGTACTTTTTAAAAACACTTTTGTTATGACACATCCACCCTTGATTATATTAGATAAGGTGTCCGAGTGAATATTTTCCCCCAATTCGCGATATGTCTGTAGCCCACATTTAAGCATTCTGATTCTGCTGTTTTTTGTGGAAGGGTGGGAGGTACTTTTCCAAAAGAAGATTTTTAACTCCCAAAGTGGAGGTTTTCCGTCCAATAAGCTAAAAATTCATTAAAAAGAATTTTAGAGAACCACCACCGACAATACTTTGAGATGGTACCGGGCATAGGCTGCCTTTCAAAACATTTCATCCCAAGTTGAGTTTTGTACATGGATGATTTGTCCCAAAAGCTGATCTTTTCTGTGGTGGTGATGGTGTGTGTTTGTGTGTGTGTGGCGGGGGGGGGGGGGGGGGGGGATGTCTGTGTGTGAGAGGAGGTACCCTTTTCAAGTGTTTTTGACTGAAGATATTAACCGCCATATTTTGGAACCCTATCTGGTAAATTTGAAATGATTTAAAAATATTTCCTTGTGAACTACCAGTCACAATGCTTTGAGATGTGATATTCATCTTTTAGTGAGAAAGATTCAAGTTTGTTCACAAAATGTTTCTTGTTTATGTTCCAATACGAAGAGATTGCATGATATATGCACAGAATAGAAGTGTTTCATGGGTCTTTTCTTGCATGCTTGTGCTTGCACAAACTTTTTCTTGTATAAATCTGTTGGTATTTGAAACAGCATTACACTATTGGGAAACAGACCTTGTAGAATGTTCAATGATTCATTCAAGCCTAAAAATACTATTTTTAATTCCTACAATATACAGTGGAACCCTTTTAATTGAATAGCCACATTGCCAAAGAAAAACATTCAATTAACAGGGGTATCCAATTAATAGAACTTGTGTCATTTTCCGATCTTCTAGTTATAATTTAAAGCATTCATTCTATTATATCTTGTTTGACAGAACTCACTGATGCCTATATTGAATGTACTGAGGCCAACTTTCAGTCAGGTGGGGTAAAAAAACACGGTAGGTCAGTTAGGATTTTTTTTCTCTCACATTTTTTTCTAATGTGTAAAACAATGGCATATCAATGTCAAATGTTTGTTTGTTGTTGGTGGTTAACTTCACATATTTATGCACCATGGCTAATCGTGACACAACATGGAGATGAAGTCAAGTTTAGTCAATCGTTGATCTACATGTTGCCCATTTTAGAGGACTTTCACCCCAAACATTGGTGACTGGGTCCTATTTTACTAGTAAAGTGGAACTGGTTTACCACAGTAAACAAGTGCTGCTTACTTCCCAGGGTTCCCACGGTGATATCAATGTCAAATATGCATAAGATAAAAATGGCATTCCATGTAATATCCATTGATGTACACAGGCCTTTAAATTCTTCCCAACTAACGATGGTAATGCTGTGCCCAAATAAGATAAATGTGCCCAAATTATGCGAAGTTTGAAAACTTTTTCCAAAGTTTTGCAGTGTTTTGGCAATATATAGTTTGGCCAGGTTTCCCGGATGCTTGCAATATAGCTTACCTTCGAATCAAACAATGCAATAGATAATATTTTTTTTTTAAAAACCCACAAAGTTCACCATAGAAACGTAATCAGCGTCGACAGTGTCGTATACGACACTGTTGAAGGCGATTACTTTTCTGTGGTGAATTCTGTATGATCATGCACTTAAAGCTTGAGATCTGTTATATTCATGTTTGTGGCATTTCTCAGTAAACACCATGTGTAATTTACATTCAAATAGACCTCTGGCTCGACACTGGGAAACTAAGAGTTAGTCGAGTAAACTTACATCAAAGGGTGGTGGGAGGGAG
Source organism: Pictodentalium vernedei (assembly GCA_031216915.1). Lineage (NCBI taxonomy): Eukaryota > Metazoa > Mollusca > Scaphopoda > Dentaliida > Dentaliidae > Pictodentalium > Pictodentalium vernedei. Next base: position 109,615,039 of record CM062294.1, read on the forward strand.
CCAGTGATAATGGTGAAGACCTATAATAAGGTTTTGTGAACTAGCATTTTAAGACGGGGGACCTAAAACTTAAAACAGATGCCAAGAAGAAGAAAATGCCAATAGGATCACCAATCCAATGTCGAGTTGTGACAGCACAGAAGTGGGTTTAATCATTATCAACTTATAGTCCGGAAACCAATTGTTTACAATGTACTATGTGAAGGGCCACTGTGACCTTGACCTTTGACCTAGTGATTCCAAAACAAATTGGGCTCTTTCTTGTACCAATGCCAACCTACCGATGAACTTTCATGAACGTAGCTGGAACCACTGTCAAATTATCAACTGGAAACCAATTGTTTACGATTTATTATGTTCAAGGTCACTGTGACCTTGGCCTTTAACCTAGTGAGTCCAAAATAAATAGGGGTCTTCCACTCACCTAGGCCAACCTACCTATGAAGTTTCATGAATGTGGGTCAAAACATTATCAAGTTATCATCCGGAAACCAATTGTTTACGATTTACTATGTTGAAGGTCACTGTGACCTTGACCTTTCACCTAGCAAGTCCAAAATAAAAAGAGTTCTTCCTATCACTGATGCCAACCTAACTATGAAGTTTCATGAACATGGGTCTAACCATTATCAAGTTATCATCTGGAAACCAATTGTTTTGATTTACTATGTTCAGGGTCACTGTGACCTTGACCTTAGACCAAGCACGTTCAAAATTAATAGGATTCTTCCTCTCACCGATACCAACCTACCTATGAAGTTTCATGAACATGGGTTGAACCATTATCAAGTTATCATCCAGAAACCAATTGTTTACAATTTACTATGTTCAAGGTCACTGTGACCTTGACCTTTGACCAAGCACATCCAAAATTAATAGGATTCTTCCTCTCACCGATACCAACCTACCTATGAAGTTTCATGAACATGGGTTGAACCATTATCAAGTTATCATCCAGAAACCAATTGTTTACGCCTGCCTGCCTGCCTGCCTGCCCAATCGCCCACCCACCATTCATCAAACTATAAGTCGAGTTTGACTTTGTCACAACTCGACTAAAAATACCTGTGCTGTTTCTCCAACCATGCCACATCCATATTTGCCATGTTGCCCAAATTAGACTGATCTAAAGGTCTGGATGTACAACTACATAAACATTATCGGGAGTGTGGTGGCTCTGTGGTTGTATTGTACTTCAAACTGAAAGATACTCATGGTTTGATCCCTGTCAAGGGTAAATGCGTTGTGTCCCTGGACAAGGCACTTTATCCAAATTCACAGTGAAAGCACGAGGGTACTGGGTACTGGTACACTTGTTTTCAACCAATGCTAACTCTGCTGATGTGATGTTTGTACGTTGGGGAGTATCACAGCTGCTTGTCCCTGTTCAGTGGTTCTCTCCAGGTTCTCCAGCTTCCTCCGCCCATAAAACTGTCTGAAAAGAGGTGCCCCTGGCAGTCGGAGGTGTTGTTAAACCCCAATAAATACATAAACATTATCAGATTTGTTGAATTTTCCTTCAATGGCAGATACTCTGAAGATGCTGGAAACATTTTAACCGTGTCTGGTGAACATGGGAGTGGCTGAATGGTAAAGCTACATTATGACAAAACACTTAAGGGTACTGGGACTCATTGCTTTTGTCATCGGTCGCTTAACCCTTTACAGGCCTTTAAAAATTAAAAATTTGCTTAACACCAAATAATTCAGGTAAGTAACAAAATTTGCTTAACCCATTTTTTTTGGCTGAACCCATTTTACTTTTTCAGTTGATGTTTCACATTACAGAAAAGAACTTGCATGAACGGAATAAAGATTAAGCCGTAGGACGTTTGCTCGAACGGTACACAAACTAAACGCTAGTTCGTGCAATTTTTAAAGGCCTGCCATTACCCAATGTAATGTCCAAAACTGGCCAGCACTATTCTCAAAAATCGCCAATTAAATTTCATTATTTTTTCATTTTTTGTCTCAAAAACATAGCTTATGACCCCTCATTGGAACGAGCTTGTCAAGCTCGTTCCATTGAGAGGTCATAACCTATGTTTCTGAGACAAAAAATGAAAAAAAAATATTCAAGAATTTTGTTTGCAAGTGTCGTCTGCTTTAAATTCATGTTAGGTAAAGGGTTAAAATGTATGGCCTATATTTACAATCTACATGTATTTTAAGTACAGAATCATGTCCGATGGTGGACAAAAGTTCAGAAAGTCGTCCACGCATGCTAGAAATTCATGAAACACAAATGTACATCATTCCTCCATTATACACGTTTTAAACAAACCCTCAATGACACCCAGATCATAAATTCCTAACATGATTAGAGAAAATTCATGTAACAATGCAATGTATTAAACACACATCAAAAGCCCATATATTTTGTGCATGAACTATCTCCCAAAAAGTCAACAAACAGGTATTAAATATGATACAATTTTTCAAGATTATTGTCATGGGGAATGTGCACATTTTCTTGTGATTTATACTGGTAACTACAATATTTGTCTCCTTCGTTATATCCAACCAACGATGGCATCCATGGAAGTGTGTCCATACAATGTTGTAATTTGCAAAATTTGTTCCAAGTGAATTTGATTCTTGTGAACTTGTGGTACGAGAATCAATTTTCAGTTCCTGAATAATTCAGAATTTGAGAGTACAGGAGAATCCTGTTAATTGAATAACCACTTTGTCAGTGGAAATTATTCAATTAACAGAAGTATGTAATTAAGAGGGATTTGTCACTTTACTGTATTCTTGAGATAAACTGAGCATTTATTCTATTATATCATGTTTGACAGCTCTGTCAAACATGATATAATGGATTAAATCCCTGGTAGGGATGTACTGAGCCATGTATGTCAAAAAAGAAAGAGAATTTGTTCATCTTCAGGGTAACTCCATGACATATGGCAAGATTTTTATTCAATAAACAGGAGTTTACTCTATCACCCATATGCATTTAAGAGGGCAAATGTGCAGTGAAAGTATGGTAAATGCCTACTACTAAATGGTTTGGTTTTTGGAAATAATATTCAATTAACAGGGTTATTCAATTAAGAGATATACAATTAAGTGAGCTTCACTGTACTGTTTTTCCCTTGTGAGTGAAACCAGACCATGTTCCAAAGTGAAAAGAACCCAAATATCATATTTTTATAAGTAGTAAAGTCTCACCCTTAAGGACCTAATTCAAATTTTGGTGAGTTTCTTGTCTTGCCTGTTCACAAAGAATTCATATTCTAGCAACTAGTGTACAGTTAAAACTAGAAGTGCTGTCAACAATTGCGCGCAAACACCTCGACATTTAGCACGTTTATCGGCACATTAGGTCATATGGAAAGACTATCAAATTTTCTAAGCAGCCTATGCACAAGCAATGGTTCAGCCAATGGACCTCCGGGTTTAACCTGGAGGTCCATTGGCTGAAACATTGCTTGTGTTTGCTGTGAGTAATGGCAAGACTCTGTGGTAATTTGAGTATTTTCAATAGGACAATTGCGCGCAATTCCTGTGCGAAATTGTGTCAAGATAAGCGCGCAATTCATGACAGGACTTGTAGTTTTAACTGTACAGGCTTTTGGTGGTCTTACTGATAGAAGTCACTTCAAATTGGTAGTGGTTTAAGTCAAGTCTTGGCTGCCTATGTGTTCACTATTTATTTATTTATTAATTGATGTTTACGGTCACATACTTATGCATAATGGCTAATCGTGACCGTGACAGTTTTATGGGTGGAGAAACCCGGAGTACCTGGAGAGAACCACCGAGCATCGACGAGCAACTGTCAGCTCCTCAAAATTCTAACCAATTTCAAGCTTCACTCAAGCTGGGTTAGAGCGGTTGAACACGTGCACCATTGACATGCTATTTGCCTTAGTATATGGCATCACCATGCCCCCTGTGTGTATGTTCACTAGACACCACTGCTAAATCAGGGTGGTACAGTGGAACCTTGTTAATTGAATAGCCACTTTGCCAATGAAAATTATTCAATTAACAGGAGAATTTCAATGAACAGGGATTGTGTCACTTTCCTGTATTCTAGAGATAGACTTAGCATTTATTCTATTACATCTTGTTTGACAGAGCTCCATGAGCTCTGTCAAATAAGATATAATAGATTAAATGCCTTATTGGATGTACTGAGGCCAAATAGGTCTATAAACGAAGGAAAACGGGGGAGAGAAAAAGTAATTTCTTGACAGGTTACAAGATTTTTTATTCAATTAACAGGAGTTTACTCTATAACCCATATTCAATTAACAGGTCAATTTGTACTGGAGGTATGATAAATGGTTTTGTGTTGGGAAATTATATTCAATTAACAGGGTTATTCAGTTAAGAGATATGCAATTAAGTGGACTCCACTGTATCTTATTATGAGGGAGCAAAAAATAAGTAGAATAAAAGGCCGCTCAGCAACACGCCCCCGAAAAAAAAATTGAATTTTTCGAAGTAGAAGTAGGAACATAACTCCAGCAAAAATGTCGGACCAAACACCGATTGAACTTGACCTGTATTTTATGTTGATACACCTACACAACAAATTTTATTTGATTAGGTCATTTACAGCTTAAGTTATTGGTTTGAAACTAAAAAACTACATTTTTTAAAGTCAAAAAACTTGGGCAAAAATTTTTGGGCCGCACTCCAATTCAAACTTTGCTTGTATTTTATGTTGATACACATACATGCTAAATTTCATTTGATTTGGTCAACTATAACTAAAGTTATCATCGGGAAACCAAAATGGGACAGGTGGATGGACACAGACACCAGCTATTTTAATAGTCCCCCTGAACATTTTTTTTCATTGGAGAATACACCGGCTATTTTAATAGTCCCTGAAAAAATTGGGGGGGGGGGGGGGTGCAATTTTCTCCCCCCACTACATGTGTAATATACGTCTGTCCAGGGTGAGATAGTAGGGAGAGACAGATGTATCCTACCCCACCCACCTGACGTTATACATTTATAACGTTATTATGAAGCTATGCATAGTTTTTGGCTACCAACTAATTCATATTGACATCATTAGAATGCCGTGTGTTCAAAGTTTGAAGCTCTAAAACTCTTTAAACCCCAAGATGCCACCATTCCTAATTGATTTCATGGTATATACCTTTGGTATATACGTAACTTTTGCATGGTCTTTCCGATGGTGTCATTATTTTTTCAAAACAACGAATACCAAATGAGTTGATTATATCAGCATGTGACCACGGATTAGCTCTGGCTAACGTAACCACTGTATTGTGGGGGAGAAAAATAATCCCTGATGGGTACGGGTGTGGGATGGGGAAATCTCATCCTCGGGACAAGATATTTGGTCCAGACACTCGGCAAGCCTCGTGTCTGGCCCAAATATCTTGCCCTCGGGTGAGATTTTTCCATCCCACACCCGTACCCATCAGGGATTATAATAATCCAGGCCTTTAAGAACAATTTCAGGATCTATAACTAGAATCAAATGAAAATTTTATGAGAATTATTATTATTTCCTTGTGAGAATTATTTGCTAAAATCCATTCTGATTCTTATATGAGTTTTAAGCCTAATGCCCCTTAAGTAGTCAGAGGAATAAATCAATTTGCAAGCTACATGTATGCTTCAATGATCACACAATATTAAAAGATAAAGATTTGTATTTATGAATGGCTAACTCTTGATCTGCATACAGGGACTAACCTAGTAAGTAGCCAGTGTGAATTTGGCTCCAAAAATTCTGATCGAGCTCTTGAATCTTAAATATGGGTTTCAAAATTGGCTCTAAACCTTAAAATCTCATTTCCTTCATTCGACCATCTTGTGTTAAATAGTCTGAGATCCATAGACTAGTAATGGCTTCAAGTCTTGGCTGCCAATTTAGGCTGCCAAGACATGACTAAAAACCATTGAGAAAATGAAAAGGCATTGTGGTGTAAAAAAAATATTTTTCAGTCAATTCAGAATTAACCCTTTATCTAGCACAGTAATTTTTAAAAATAAATTAAATTTCACATTTAACAAATTTCACACTTTTTATAAAACCAAACAAATATGGATGTCATTAGAACCAGCTCAATGAGCTGGTTCTAAGGATATCCATATTTGTATGGTTTTATTGAGAAACTTCCGAGATATTTTAGGCTGTGGTAGGCTTATCCTGGTTAATTTTCTGGCTGTTTTTGGCCACTATGTCAGGTAAAGGGTTCAACAACTTCAATTATGTCAAAGAGGAATGTAAATAAAGGCTCAAATTTATGTCCTACACAGATGGAAGCTTCCAACAAAGGAAAATGTTACTACAGTTGATAGGGGTGCAGGTTCTTGTCAGATCACCGAAGTTAAGCAACGTCGAGCCCGGTTAATCCTCGGATGGGTGACCATCTGAGCGATCGATTCGGACTCCCACGTTGTGTCCTTGGGCAAGGCACTTAACTCCGATTGTCCACATGGTGGCAGGATGACGCTGTGTACTAAGGCGTACGGCACGTCGATGGTGCGCATGTCTTCAACCAATCTAACCCTGCTTGTTGGGAAGCTGGCAGCTGCTCAACGTTGCTCGGTGGTTCTCTCTGGGTACTCCGGCTTCCTCCGCCCGTAAAACTGTCATGGTCATGATTAGCCATTGTGCCTAAGTATGTCACCATTAACCTTTTACCCAACGTCAGAGCCAAAACCGGCCAGCGCTATTCTCAAAAATCGCTAATTAATTTTCATTATATTTTCATTTTTTGTCTCAAAAACATAGGTTATGACCCCTCATTGGAACGAGCTCACTGAGCTCGTTCCAATGAGGGGTCATAACCTATGTTTTTGAGACAAAAAATGAAAAAAATTAGTTATTCAAGAATTTTTTTTGCAAGTGTCGTCTGCTTTTCATGTTAGGTAAAGGGTTAAATAAATATTAAATAGATAGGGGTGCAGTGGCTCAGTGGTTACTGCATTTTGACTTCAAACCTACCACTTTGATCCCCACCATGGCTAACTGCGATGTGTTCTTGGGAAGGGATCTTAATCCTGATTGCCAATATGGGGGCCTGATGGCACTGTGTACTAAGATGTCCTGCATGTTGATGTTGCACTTGCCTTCAGGCAAATGCCTTACCTGTGCAGAGTTAGTATCTTGAGAAGTCTAACAGTTGCTTGCTGAAGCTTGGTGGTTCTCTTAGGCTTCTTCCACCTGTTGAAAGTGTCACTAAACCCTGATAAAAAAACTAAAAGGGGCCTTAACTGCTCACCTGACAAAGTGGTTCAAAGAAGTATTTTGGGTCATATTCAGTTAGTCCCGGTTCATCAACACTACAGAGGAATGAAGTCATGAAATTATTCATAACTCTGGTGTCCATGTCAGATGATTATTATGATCATAGGTCTTCCTGACTGCATCCAATTCTATGAGCTGTAGCCAAGCACTGCCAAACTTCCATGGGTTGTTATGTCACTGCACCCCCCCCCCCCCTCCCCAGCTCCTCCCCAATAGAGAGCCCAAATATTAACCCAGGGACCAAATTTGACCAAACTTGAATATGACCCCCCCCCCCTGCCCCCCCCCACCCCCAAGAGATGTTGTATACCAAATATGAAAGCATTCTGACTGGTGGATCTGAAGAAGATTTGTGAAGACAACTGACCCCCTTAGAGATGTTGTATACACAATATCAAAAGATTTTAATAGATGGTTTGGAGAAGATTTTTAAAGAAGTTCTCTCATATTGCACTAAGTTAACCCCCTGCACTCTGATGTCAAAATAGCAATATTTCAAGTAGCCATTATTCCCATAATGCAACTAGAAATTTAATCAATTCAGTCTTGTTTAACAGAGTTCAATGAACTCTGTCAAACAAGATTGAATTGATTAAATTTCTAGCTGCATCATGGGAAAAATTAGCAGCCTGAAATTTTGAGATTTTGACATCAGTGTGCAGGGGGTTAAAATAGGGAGCCCAAATATTAACATAGGGACTCGATTTGAACAAACTTGAAGCTACACCCCTCCCCCCCCTTCCCCCCGACACCCCCATACAGATGATGTATACCAAATATGAAAACATTCTGACTGGAAGGATCTGACGAAGAAAAGTTTTAAAGAAATTTCCTCATATTGCAATAAGTTAAAATTAATTCAGGCTACCATAGGGCATCCAAATATCAACCCAGGCATCCAGTTTGCACAAACTTGAATCTATGACTCTATAATACCATATACCAAATTTGGTTCAAATCGAACCATTTTTTCAGAAAATAGAAATTTTGGGCGGGGCAAAAAATCTTGCCCCTTCAGAATTTTCATTCGGCCCAATGTGGCACCCCTAGCGCCACCTTTGTCATTAGAGAATCAGTTTCCAGTGAAAGGCTCCTAATTTGAAGTGTTGAAAGTGTGTTCATATGTTCCGGTAGTGTCTCTAGATGTGCATAAAGGTTTCGGAATTTTCATTCGGCCCCATGTGGTGCCCATAGCACCACTTTTGTTGTTAGAGAATTGGTTTCCGACGAACGGCTCCTAGGTATTTTAATTTGAAATGTTGAAAGTGTGTTTGTATGTTCTGGTAGTGTCTCTAGATGTACATAAAGGTTTCAGAATTTTTTATTTGGCCCCATGTGGCACTCGTAGCACCACTTTTCTAGTTTCTGATGAAAGGCTCCTAGGAGTTTTAAATCGAAATGTTGAAAGTGTTTTCATATAAGGTAAGGTCTCTAGATGTGCATAAAGGTTTCAGATTTTTTATTCGGCCCCATGTGGTGCCATAGCCCATAGGGCCTTTTTGTCATCAGACAATCGGTTTCTGGTGAAAGGCTCCTAGGGGTTTTAATTCAAAACATTCAAAGCAGGCTTGGCAATTTCAGGAGAGCGATTTTTTAGCTCTCCTTACTGCCCTCCTGAAAGAATTAAGGAGAGCGAAAAATTGCCCTCCTAAATATTTTGGTCTGGGATGATTGAGACTACATGTATTATGCTCACATTAAATTTTTGTTGTAAAGCAAAAATGTAATTTATCTTCGAAGTCACAAAACATCACGTAATTTCATTTTGAAAGTGGTTTAGTGGTAAAAGGTAATGGCTACAACCATACCCAAACACAGTTGCAATCATTTGAAGCAAAATGGGTCACAGCAATATTTTTTTTTCTGTCAGTTTCAAGTTCAACAACTGACATCACAGTTTGAGGGGTAATTATTCAAGGAATATTGACGCTATAATATACTACCATTACTACTATCCTGTCACTTGAAGCACTTGCACCAGGATGTGACTGTAGATTCAAGCAGATCTGCTGTCCAAAAGAGTCATACGCCTATCACTACCACCTTCAACCCCCCTTGGGGGGTTGAAGGTGGTAGTGGTAGGGGTATGACTTTCTTGGACAACAGCTCTGGGTACACACACAGGTCTTGTCAAGTGTGTGTTCGGTTGTTGAGTGAGACATCTAGATGTCTGAGAGATTTTGCTTTACCTTGTAAAGTTAATAAAATCACTGATGTAGTCTGTTGGTTTCAGTTTCAATGAGTTCGTTAACTGGATACTTAAAATGCTGTGTAAAGCTAATTGCTCTCCTAAGCTGATTGAGGAGAGCGATTTTTTGCCCTCCTGCATTTTTCAGAATGCCAGGCCTGTCAAAGTGTGTTCAAATCTTTTGGTAGGGGCTCTAGATGTGTAAAGAGGTTTCGGAATTTTGATTTGGTCTAATGTGGCACCCTCAGCACCACTTTTGTCGTTAGAGAATTGGTTTCTGGCAAAAAAGCTTCTAGGAGTTTTAATTCGAAATGTTGAAAGTGTGTTCATATGTTCTGGTAGGGTCTCTTGATGTGCATAAGTGTTTCGGAACTTTGATTCAGCCTCATGTGCACCTGTAGCACCATTTTTGTCATTTGAGAATTAGTTTCCATCAAAAGGCTCCTAAGGGTTTTAATTTGAAACGTTGAAAGTGTGTTCATTTGTTCAGGTAAGGTCTCTAGATGCAGATAAAGGTCTCAGATTTTTGATTTGGTCCCAAGTGGCACTGTAGCACCACTTTTGTCATTAGAGAATCGTTTTCTGGGGAAAGGATCCTAGGAGTTTTAATTTGAAATGTTCAAAGTGTGTTTGTATATTCTGGTAGGGTCTCTAGATGTACATAACGGTTTTAGAATTTTAATTTGACCCCATGTGGCACCAGTAGCACCACTTTTCTCATTAGAGAATCGGTTTCTGGCAAAAGACTCCCAGGAGTTTTAATTTTGACGTGTTGAAAGTGTATTCATATGTTCCAGCAGGGCCTCTAGATGTGCAAAAAGGTTTCGGATTTCTGATTCTGCCCCATGTCAGCCCATAGCACCACTTTTGTCATTAGAGAATCGGTTCCCGGCAAAAGGCTCCTAGGAGTTTTAATTTGAAATGTTGAAAGCGTGTTCATATGTTCAGGTAAGGTCTCTAGATGTGCATAAAGATATCAGATTTGTGATTTGGCCCCACATGGTGCCCATAGCACCACTTTGCTGTTAGAGAATAGGTTTCCGGCAAAAGCCTCCTAGGGGTTTTAATTCGAAAGGTTGAATGTGTGTTCTTATGTTCAGGTAAGGTCTGTAAATGTGCATAAAGGTTTCAGATTTTTTATTTTGTCATTAGAGAATGGGTTTCTGGCAAAAGGCTCCTAGGGTTTTAATTCGAAACGTTTTCAGTGTGTTCATATCTTCAGGTAGGGTCTCTAGATGTGCATAAAGGTTTCAGATTTTTTATTTGGCCTTATGTGGTGCCTGTAGTGCCACTTTTGTCGTTTAAGAATCAGTTTCTGGCACAAGGCTCCTACAGGTTTTAAGTTGAAATGTTGAAAGTGTGTTCATATCTTCTGGTAGGGTGTCCAGATGTGCATAAAGGTTTCAGATTTTTAATTCACCCCCATGTAGCACTCCGAGGGGAACTTTTGTCATTAGAGAATCAGTTTCCGGCAAAAAGGCTCCTGGGGGGTTTAATTATTCGAAACATTGAAAGTCTTTTCATATGTTCTGGTTGGGTCTCTAGATGTGCATAAATGTTTCAGATTTTTGATTCAGCCTCATGTGGTTCATGTGGCCCCACTTCTGTTGCTAGAGAATCGGTTTCCGGTGAAAGGCTCCTAGGGGTTTCCTAGGAGTGCAAAAGAATTAAACTGCAGAGAGGAACCTTCAAACAATCCATATATTTATTTAAGAAAATATATATAAATGTATTAATATATACCCTTAATGCTTCCTCTACATTCCTGTGAGTGAGAAACTAAGAGTGAGTGAGAGAAGAAAAGAAGGTAGGGTTTGGGAAAAGTTGATTGTGGAGTGAAGGAAGGAAGGAAGGAAGGGAGGGAGGGAGGAAGGAAGGACAGAAGGAAGGAAGGAAGGAAGGAAGGAAGGAAGGAAGAAAGAAAGAAAGAAAGAAAGAAAGAAAGAAAGAAAGAAAGAAAGGAAGGAAGGAAGGAAGGAAGGAAGGAAGGAAGGAAGGAAGGAAGGAAGGAAGGAAGGAAGGAAGGAAGGAAGGAAGGAAGGAAGGAAGGAAGGAAGGAAGGAAGGAAGGAAGGAAGGAAGGAAGGAAGGAAGGAAGGAAGGAAGGAAGGAAGGTCTTATATATATTAAATAGTCTTTCGATTTGGAAAATGGAAGGTAAGCTGTGTACTACTAGTATTCACTATCATTTGAAGTGAAGCATACTATTGTTAAGGCCTGGCATCGGGAAAATTTTTCATCAACGAACATCTGCATACCATTCAATCCACTGGCACACAATAAGTAAAGATTCCAAAATTATAACCTGATTTTTTTTAAACAATAATCAATTTATTTGAGTTATGTATAATACATGAAATGCAACTTCAATGTCCATAGCAATCATACATGTAAGTCATTCAGATAATTCTCCAAGGAATTCATGAGTGCAAAGACAGGCAGTATCATTATTAGCCTTTTAAGTTTGTTCACTGAATTATACAGAGACAGCGGAAGCTCGATAAAAGTGGAGGGACACAAATTGTCAAGGATACCATGGTTCAACTGAATGGGAGGAAAAGTTACAATCGTATATCAGTAAATGTACTGTGATACACTATAGCGTCTCATTTTGATGAGCATGCCACGGTGTGGTCACTGTCCTGACCATTTCTTCTACTTTAATCATCTTCGAACCCGAAGGCTAGTCTTCGGGTTGGAAGATGGTTAAAGTAGAGGAAATAGACTACAGCGTCCGAAGACGGGATTTATTTGCCAAATGTTGTTTGGATTTGCAAATAATATATTACAGGAATGCCTTATATTGGCACATTTGCTTGCTCCCATTTTACCTCATTGTGTAACCACACAACATGTCTGTGGAAAAAAGTGGAGGGGAATGTGTCCCCTGTGCTCTCCTGGTTCTGCTGCCTCTGGAATTATGTTGTTTACATACCAGTTCTCAAAAAATGAAGTTTGATTAGCTTGAAGTCTTGGAATGCTACAGCTTGTCAGGCTTGGCAATTTCAGGAGAGCGATTTTTTAGCTCTCCTTACTGCCCTCCTGAAAGAATTAAGGAGAGCGAAAAATTGCCCTCCTAAATATTTTGGTCTGGGATGATTGAGATTACATGTATTATGCTCACATTCAATTTTTGTTGTAAAGCAAAAATGTAATTTAACTTCGAAGTCACATAACATCACGTAATTTCATTTTGAGAGTGGTTTAGTGGTAAAAGGTAATGGCTGCAACCATACCCAAACACAGTTGCAATCATTTGAAGCAAAATGGGTCACAACAATATTTTTTTTTTCTGTCAGTTTCAAGTTCAACAACTGACATCACAGTTTGAGGGGTAATTATTCAAGGAATATTGACACTATAATATACTGCCATTACTGCTATCCTGTCATTTGAAACACTTGCACCAGGATGTGACTGTAGATTCAAGCAGGCCTGTTGTCCAAGAAAGTCATACGCCTACCACTACCACCTTCAACCCCCCTTGGACAACAGGTCTGGGTACACACACAGGTCTTGTCAAGTGTGTGTTCGGTTGTTGAGTGAGACATCTAGATGTCTAAGAGATTTCGCTTTACCTCAGTAAAGTTAATAAAATCACTGATGTAATAGTCTGTTGGTTTCAGTTTCAATGAGTTCGTTCAACTGGATACTTAAAATGCTGTGTAAAGCTAATTGCTCTCCTAAGCTGATTGAGGAGAGCGATTTTTTGCCCTCCTGCAGTTTTCAGAATGCCAGGCCTGGCTTGTAATTTATGCAATCTTGGCATATTGTTCACATATTTGGCCTACTTCCCTACATACAAATTTTAACCCTTTACAGAAGATACATGATATCAATATTTGTTATTTTAATTCAACCCCCCCCCCCCCACCCCCCAATTCTAAAAACAAATTCAACAAAACCATATTATGTGACTTCCTCACTGGAATGAACCATATCATGATGGGTCACATGATATGGTTTTGTTGAAATTGTTGATAAATCTTTTTCCACTACACAATTTGTATATTACATGGTGGATGCAGTCAATTTGTTAGATAAGGGTTAATTGCTCTCTAGGTGTAACAGAGTTGCGCTGTTTACTCACAAAAAAGTATAATTGCAGGTGCGATGACACTGAACACTCAGTAATAACACCAAACTGTTTGGTCAAAATACTGAAATAGCTCATCAATTTTGGTGAATAACATGTTTTTTTAAGGTGCTAAACATGTATTCAAGAGAAACCTGTTTACTTTGAATTTACCGTGTCTGATATTAGGGCTGTCACAATTTTTTAATTTAGGAATCGATTAATTGTCGAAAATAATCGATTAATCATACCTAGATGATCCCCTCTCCCTCTCTCCCCTCTCTCTGAAGTCGATAAAAAATGAAGTTCAAGTCAGTTGACCTACCTCCGGTAAACAATGAAGACGATCCTCTTTTATGTACATTCAAAGCCTTGATGTTCTGAACTTTTGAACCGTCAGTGTAATAATCAAGACCGGTCAGCAGTTGCGAACTTCGTAACTGCCGACCGGTCTTGATTGTTACTTTGACAGTTCAAAAGTTCAGAACATCAAAGCTTTGATGAACGTACCTGAAAGACAAATGCTTCCAATGGCTTCTTGGGGTTTAACATTGATGTTCTTAACTCTTTACCTGTAGAAACAATAGGTTTTTCATCCAGTTTTCTTTTAATTATTAAACGTCTAAAGTGGGATACAATTTACTGATTATTCGACAACGAAAAATACTAATCGATTTCACCGTGACCAATCAACAATCAATTAATCGTGACAGTCCTATCTGATATTCCATAAATTTAAATTATATATATGCAAATTATTCATCAAAATGAAGGTTGTGATGTATAGAACATGACAAATATATGCAATCAACTCACAGTTGACAGCAGGCACCAATGGTTCCTAGAAGTCTGCTACTGTATTCATATCAGAACTGGTAAAAAAAAAAAAAATTCTGGAAAACAGCTTGTGACCATATTGCGGAATATGAGAGGTGGGAATTTTCTTATTTTGAATCTTGAGTTTATCAACTTTCATTTCAATTATTTGCTTTGCAAAATATTTTGCAGACGAGTCTCCCACTCCCACAGTCCCAATCACCACTGACACTGTCAATAAATTTGTTATCTAATCTATAACCGGTTCCTGGAAGTCTGCTACCGTATTCGCACCAGAACTGATAATCAAATAACATATCCAGAGAACAACTTGTGGCCAAATGTGCTTCAGATATCCAAGAACAAAGCTAGGCATTCAAAACACTTTAGCATGCAGCGATTGGACTGCATTTGGGAAAAGGACAACACTGTCTGCATTTTTTATTGAAGATGGATTCCATATTCGACGTACATGCGCAAATCACTCAAAAGGATGAATTTCCATCGAAAAACAAAATCGTAATTCCAAGAAATTTCAACAGGTCTAATGATACCTTGCATAGAATATGGCAACAGTGCAGTCTCTATTTAACAATAGTACATGCCTGCCGTATTAAGGTGATCTTTCTCATTATTTGATTTTAGAAGGCATTGTATATCGAAGCTTTTTCCATCCGATGACCTTGATCAGAAATCGAAGGTATTGTACAATTTAAACAAAGCCAACAGTTTGGGAATTTACCCCCACACAGCTCTCTCGTTGTGTTACTTTGGAAGAATTTTGATGCCCTAGCATTGTTCTTGGATATCTGAAGCACATTGCTTGAAATGTTATTTTATTGTCAGTTCTGGCACAGATATGGTAACATACTTACAGGGATGCCGATGGTTGGTGCCTACTGTCCAATCTGTGAGTTGATTGCATATATTTGTCGTGTTCTATACATAATCACCTTCATTTTGTGGTATAATTTGTGTATATTTAATTTTAATTAATGGAATATCAGAGGTGGGAATTTCAAAGTAAACAAATTTCTCTTACTAGTGGAGAGGTCAGGGTATAAGGGCCATTTACCAATCAGCCTACTCTAGGGATCCAAATAAACGTGTGGATACTCTTATTAAATTTTAAGAAAAAATCCCCCCTGTACTCTTCTTATTTGGGTCTCTTTATCGTTTTTTATTTCATTTCAAATGATTGATTTTTATATAATAATCACTTCAATGCAATTTTAAATAGTTAATAACAGTCAAACAAATGCTGAGGCCTATTCTTTTGGTTCTTACAGGAGTAAACAAAGAATATTATGGAAAATGAATCCATTTTTTCACCTCTGTACTATTATTTAATTTTGAGGAAATTTCAACCCTGTACTATTATTACGCCCCCCTATTTATATGGACCCCAATTGCCCAATAGTATCAGATATCATTTTTCTCTCGATTTCACAGCTTGTGCAGAGTACCTGTGGGTATAAGGGCCATTCGCCAACCAGCCTGGTCTGTCCAGATCTCTTAGTCTTGTGCTAAATCGGTCACTTTGTGTACTTGAGGTCGACGGTTCGAGTCTCAGCTCCCGCACTTCTATCTCGATCTGTTACGTTGGTGCTGTGACCAGCCCTCAGCAGTTGGTGATACTGTTGATGCTGTGGTGAAGCATGGTGGATGTTTTGACCACTCTGCGGTGGAAACTGGAATGAGATTCACCATGAGTGAAGCTCAAAGAGTGTGAGAGTAGTGAAGTGGTCAGGGTATAAGGGCCATTTACCAACCACCCTGGTTGGTCCGGATCTCTTAAGTCTTGTGGTAAATCGGTCACTTTGTGTGCAAGAGGTCGGTGGTTCAAGCCTCAGCTCCCAGGGTCCTACTAAATACCAAAGGCCACCGATGGCTACCGAAGGCCACCCAATATAACTAAAACTGTTACATTTAAAAGCATTTTTGAAGTCAAACAATCTTTATCAGAGCTCGTTTTTCGTCCGATTTTCCGGGAATCCAATTGGATTCCCGTAAATTATCTTGACGGGAATCCACGAGAATCCAGTGTGGCGACCAAGGGTCGCCGGTACAACGGGCCGACCCTTCCAGGGTAAAAAAAAAATGCATTTCCTTGCATCTGAGTGAGCACCTCAACAGGCGTATTTAATCTAAATTTTCGAACACCAAAAATTTTTTAGACATTCAAAATATCAAAAAATGAAACATTACCCAATGCCATATACGTACAGGCTGAAAAATGTTCAGGGTGCACAGCTTGCATCGAAAATGGGAAAGTGCTCAAAACGGCGCAGTGTGAGAGTATATTTTATTATCGAGCAATAAATTTCACAGCATTCCCAGTTAAACAATAAAAAAGTCCAAACGTACCTGACTACCGTCTGTTTGTTGTTTTTATTTTTAATTTCTCCCAATTTTCCACTCCCAAGAAATCAAAAGAACACGCTGGATCCTCGTGTGGCCTACACTTGTCTTCCAAGGGTTACAAGACGATTTACCTGCACAGACGACTCGCTCCGAGTTCTTGTGGACAATTCATCAATTAAAGTCAATATGACTCTTTGATTGGGGTGTTTGCAGGGGGAGGGGAGGGGGGGGGTCACAGTGGGAGGGGGCATGCGCCCGGTTGGCAGATTCTAAAAATGTAATCTTTGAGCTCAGTCAGTACTTGGTGACAATATTTATGATATGATTAATGCCCCAAGCTGCCCACAGCACTGCTCCACGGGAAGGGTGTGGGGCAGGAGGGGGGGGGGGGGGGTTGTCACCTTGCTGACTGTGCTCAAACATTACAGAGCAAGGAGATATGTTAGTATGCAGGATGGTGGGTCCATTCCTTTTTTTCTGAAATAAACTTTAAAAATCATGAAAAAACTGTGAAGACCAATAATGTCAGTGTTAGCAGAAGATAGTTTTAATGATGTCTTTCAATCATTGCTGGCGTAAGAGTTTGTTTTAATACAATAAAATACTCAATGAATTACTGAAAATCAACTTGAAGTCAGTGATTTTTTATGTTCATTTTATTCCATAATTTATGCTCAAATTGACAATTATGGTGGTGAGGTCCTTACAGTAGACATGTAAAAGACATCATCATTGACTGAATCAGGTATTTCCTGGCAGATCGAACACAGGTCTGAGGACACTCACAGGAAGACTGGACACAGGCCAGCATGTCGTTGATGTACACAGGGAATAGTTGGGGGCCTAGGACTGCTCCAGACATCACACAGCATCTTGGTAATGTTGCTCCATTGGAGCAACATTACCAAGATACAGCGTGACACCAGGAGTTCCATGTGGAACAGTCCTAGCCCCCCTATTATTCTCCATGTGCACCAATGACATGTCAGTCTGTGTCCAGTCGCCTGCTCACTTGTTTGCGGACACCATTGCTCAACTGAAAAAGTAAATTCTTGGACTAGTCTACATTTAAGACTTTCTAATTATAACAAAATAACTCTGGAGTGATTTAATATTAGGTATGGCTTCTTCACAGTTTTAATGGAAGATTTTTCAAGTGATTTTTTTCTGCTCATTTGATACCTTAACTTATGGCATTCCCCGTGTCACAGGACTTAAAAGTAAACGCAGGATAAAAGTCATTGCTTAACTTGAATCTGAAAATTGCAAAGTAAAGTAAAACTTTGACTTTAAAGTCTGAACGAAAATAATATAAAAGAAAGTCTTGTTCATCTTAACCACTTTAAAGTTCTGAGTCATTATGATTTTAATTATTGTAGGTTTTGCTACAAAATTATGACATGTTGTCACAATGGTCTTACAATGCTTCAAGCATAATTGGCAGATGGCCTTTATAATTTTCGACCCAGATTCATTTTTGATGAAAATGAAACTTTCTTTGACTTCGTTTGGCCACAATTCAAAAGAAGCAGCTGAAATTGGCTTTCCCTTTTTCTCATTATCCTCACTTGATGTCATTTTGAGTGTGAAGTGAAATACCGGTGCTAAACAATAACAATACCGTACTGGTAGTCATAACAACAGTGAACCAGAGTTTCTACAGACAGCGGATAAAAAAGTGGCCCCACCACTCGCCCTTGTTGAAATTAAGTTTACACTTTCAATTTCAATGTTACTTCATCATCTGATCACATCAACACCTGGTTACTTTATTGCCAAAGCATTCGGTACTTCTTTGGTCGTTTCGGACTTTTATGGTAATTTCAAAACCAAGTTGCTCTGGCACTTGGTCATTTCGCCATGTGGTGTGTTTTTTTTTACTATAAACGGGGGATGAAATGACTTGGGAAACATGGCCGAAATTCTATTGCGCAGGAATGGTGCATTTTTAAAAGTCTACCAGTTCTACTCCACTTCCAGTTCAGTTGGGTTCAACCAAATATGTTACAATTCTGTAAACAATACATTCGAACTTACTAAGTAACTGGTATTGTCATTGAGATCGAGTTTTCAGTTTGCGAATGCAACTTAGGTCAAAAAGGTAAAAATAAAACTCAAAAATATAAGATTTATACATTGGGATACATGGGAATCCATTTGGATTCCCGCTGGTTGTGTTTACGGGAATATTACGAGAATCGGATTCCCGTCGAAAAAACGAGCCCTGTTTATTTATCGTAGAGAGAACGTTTGTAACACTCGTTCTTCAAAATAATTCTTTTATTTAAAAAAGAAACTATTTTCAAATGCTACCAAAAGCCACCGTCACCGATGGCCACTCTAGCCGAGGAGAGCTGTTACTGATGGTCACTTCATCAAACTGTTTTAAATGAAACTGATAACTCAGTTCCAGTTAATTCAGTTTCCTGAAGTTTGATCTGATGGGTCCTAAATCCATTTATTTTACATAAAGTGGATAAAAATGTTTTTGAATGGCGATAACATCCCGCTGTTAGTGCAGTGAATTTACCAAAGGCCATCTGAGCCAACACTGTGATGAAAAGACGGTCTTTTCAGATTGACGCCCAGATTAGTAATAGTTTGTTCAATGACAACAGATAAGGATGCTGTTATTAGAGTTTAGTGTAGACTTGTATTAAATTAAAGTCATGAATATGTTGTCTCATTTTAGAGGGCATTTGTGAAAGAACAGACAATTTGTTAAAACATTAATGTAATACATGTATATATACAATTTATTTTTTTCATTTTTGAATAAAAAATATAGCTTACGACCCCTCATGTGTTTTTGAGACGCCCCCCCCCCCCCCCCCTGTGTTATGAGATTATGATGGAATGAACCATTCAGCACACTGACATCTGAATGACATAACTCACAAGAGCTTTTGCCATTTGGCTTAAAAACACAGCTTAGAACCCCTTGGAAACGAGCTCGTTCCCATAACGGCCATAAACTAGATTTCGGAGTAAAAAATGAAAATATTACCAAACATCTGAATGATACCAATTTTGTCTTCAATTTGAAAACAACAATTTTTTTTTATTCTGAATGAAAGCGACACCGAAGGCCACCAGGAATCTCATTAAAATGATAAGGGAAATGTTGTTGTTATTATTATTATCAGCTTATGTAAAATAAATCGATTAGGACAACATTAAAGACTAAATTAACTTCAATTTCGTTTTAAACAGTATTAATTAGGTGGTCATCGGTAACACTAGTTCAGCGATCCGAACGTAGTGGCTACCCCTCTACGTTCAGATTCTTCCCGTTCAATCCTATAGAAAAAGTTCCCATCAAGTTTTTATGGGAACTCAAAACTCGAAATTAGGAATATATATCAAGCTTTCGCCCTTATTACTGGCTGCAGTCGATAGTACACGTATTTCCTTACATTTGGGCAGAGTTTATTGATCCAAACTATGTTGTTTTCTTTAATTACCTTCATTTGAAGACTCACGAGGTGTCAACGGAAATTTCAAAATCGGCCATGTTTTTGTATAAATATAAAACAGTACAAACAATAACCTGGTAATGGCGCCGAAACAAATAGATCTTTTCATCGATGCGGAATCGGAATCTCGATCTCATTCGCGCAGAGGAGGTCATCAAACTCGGTCGCAAGCAGATTATCAACCCCCTCTGCTAAAATGCTATCGAATTTCAGATTCCTCATTTATGAAAAGGTCTATTCGTTTCGGCGCCATTACCGGGTTATTGTTTTTACTGTTTTATATTTATACAAAAACATGGCCGATTTCGGTTGACACCTCGCGAGTCTTCAAATGACGGTAATTAAAGGAAAAAACATAGTTTGGATCAATAAACTCTGCCCAAATGTAAGGAAATACGTGTACTATCGATTGCAGCCGGTAATAAGGACGAAAGCTTTGATATATATTCCTAATTTCGAGTTTTGAGTTCCCATAAAAACTTGATGGGAACTTTTCTATAGGATTGAATGGGAGAATCTGAACGTAGAGGGGTAGCCACTACGTTCGGATCACTGAACTACGGTAACACTGATCTCTGCTTGCGTGGTGTAAGCAGAGATCGAATTTGAAAATCTAGTTCCACCCACCCCCTCCCCCCCAAAAAAGCTCTATAAATATCCAGACTAGTCTAATTTATGGTTGTCCGATTTCAATCATGCTTTACAGTGCTACACTTAGAAGTTAGAGTGGCCATCAGTGAAGGTGGCCTTCGGTAGCGTTTGAAAATAGTTTCTTTTTGAAATAAATCAACTAATTTGAAGAACGAGTGTTACAAACATTTCGATCTATGATAAATAAAGATTGTTTGACTTTAAATGCAAAAGTTTTAGTGAAAAAGGGTGGCCTTCGGTATTTAGTAGGAGCGGGCTCCCGCTCTTGTCTCTCGATCCGTTACACTTATAAAGCACCTTGATAATGATCATGTATGCCCCAGAATATAAACACCTGTTACACATATAATTCCAAACTTCAGAACAGTTTTTATATATCAAACGGCAGGGCGAGAACCAGTGTAGCACAGGTTGAACAGTTTCCATGCAAAGATCAATTCCGGTAATTCGTTGTTATTTTTGCACGCCAACCTTCAATGCTTCATCGAAAGCGGTGAAAGCAAACACCCGTCGTAAGCAGACAAGTCCAATTGGGGCATCATAGCTCACTGCTGTAGGCACATAGACTACACTGAAACAGTTTCACAATAGAAGTTTACCTGTTCTTGAAGTTACAGTTGATAAATAGTGAAAAACATCTTATCCGCATGCGGTCTGAGATTTCCTCCACAAACGCGTCCCTTGTTACCGACACATTTTCCCATCTCAACGCAAACTCCAAACGGTGTTGTCTCCCCTTCGCTGTGCTCGGGTGTCGACAAGAAGGATCTGAGACAAACACCCTTGAGACAAATCGCCCCAAATGAGGTAAGTACCCCCTAGATGAGACAAGTCGGACCAACTTGTCAAACACCTTATCCCCACTTTTCAGACAACTCACTCCATCTTTTGTAACGGGTAATATATATTTTCGTTTTATAAAGTAGTCTTATTTATAGAAAAATACCGCTAATAAAACGCAAATTCTAGTTGAGATTTAAAATTCCAGGCCCCGGTAAACGGGAACGTGTCAAATTGTAATCAATTCAGTTCATAATATGAACTTTGGTAAAACCAAGAAGCGCGCGCAACTCACAGTGTTTTTCAAATTATAATGACATAAACTTAACAAAATTTAAAACAGTGTTTAAGGGGTCGTCCAACAAAACATTTTGCGTTGTGAACTAATGCATGTACATGCTGTCTTGTAGATTTATTTCCCCCTAAAAACATATCAGACCCACAATATAATATGAAATTTAGGCAAACCTAAAAGCGAGCGAAAGTGATGCATTAGGCCTAATGTGCTGCAGGCCTACATTTACTGGTAAAGAATAGGGGACCAACCAAATTTCGAGATAACTACTTTTAGCTGCGTTTTGATTGGAAGATATTTTCCAATCCTCTGATTGAAAGATAATTTTATCATTGCTTTGATTGGAAGATATATTTATGGCGTCGTTGTTTTCCGCAATTTATCCGATGAGTTACGGAAATTGCTGCGTTCATTTTTATTTTTTCACAAATAGCGTTGTTATAGCCCCCATATTATATTGAGATTGATATATCCTTAAGTTGATAATTATGTGAGAAAGATTTTTTTTTTATTTCTGCATTTTCCGACTGGTCTAACTCTTTTGCACTCAGTGACCTTGTTTACATCTTTGTTACACTGACATATTGTACATATAGCTGTTGGTTGTTTAATTGTTTAAATAGGTCAATGACCTTGTTTACTTGAACTTTAACAGAACCCCCCAGAAACTAATAGAACATTGCAGAAACTTCCTCTTCTGGGACATTCTATCTGGTTACTATATAAAGGTTTGTCAACAGAATTCAAAAACTCATTTTTAGAAAACCATTTCAGAAAGACTAGCTTCAATTGTTTCCATTGGAGAGTATTATTGTTTCAGAGCAGTGCATTTATTATAGAAGCAGTGCTTCTTTGTGAATTTGGAAGATTGATTCCAAAAGAGAATTTTGAAGAGAATTTGTTCGTCTTGGAAAAGAGAATTTATACTTTCTGTGAAACAGAATAATATTTTGTGAAAAGCCAGGATTCTACTGGTTTGCTTGGAAATTACATGTGGCGCCAATACTTCTTGGATTTTTACCCCATTTGAATTTTGCGGAGAATTTTATTATATTTTATTGGAGACTGCTGAAATTTCTAAGTGAAAATTTTATTATAAATCTACGGGATACTGTTTCTGAAGAGACATTCTTGGATTTAATACTACATCTACCAGCTGGTAACTTTCTTCAGAAGATACTTCACCACTGGATTACTGGATTCTGTCAAACTGTACTTTGGACTAATTCTATAATTGATAAGTACCATTGTTTTTTTTATTTTCTGTAACCCAATTAGTGTAAAAGATCTTTGTATCATTTTTTTTTATATCAATTTTGTTTAATTAAATTTCAGAATAGTTAAATTCATAGTTTTGTTGCTGATTCTCAGATTTCTTTCTGTTACCAATATCATTAATAATTCCACACCGTAACAGAAATTGGGGGCTCGTTGCCGAGATTGAATGTTAGATAACGAGAAAGCTTTATTTGCATATTTCAATTATTATTTTTGCTCACTTTCAAAACATTTAAACTTTCTTAGAAACTTTCAGTATTATTATTTATATAATCTGAGAACCAGCAAACCTTTTCATCATGGTATTTATTGTGACAGAATTTATTTCTGAATTTGAAAGATCTCCTAGTTTGGCCCTTTTAGAATCTCTTAAGAAGGAGGATTTATTTCAACTTGCTCAGTGTCTAAAATTACCTGCCACCCCTGGTCTGAACAAGCATAAACTTAAACAGCTCATTGTTAATCATTATATTGAGGAGGGTCTTTTGCCTCAGTCTGGGTCACCTGTCTCTGAACCACAACCTACTGATGCCCTTGAACTCAAAAAGTTAGAATCAGAACTAAAGAAATTAGAAATGCAACAAGAAATGAAAAGGCAGGAAAATGAAATGAAATTAAAAGAATAAGAGGCCCAAAAAGAAAAAGAAGAAAGAGAAAATGAAATTAAATTAAAAGAATTTGAAGCTCAAGAAGAAAGGGAACAAATTCAGGCTCAAAAAGAAAGGGAACAAATTCAGGCTCAAAAAGAGGAAAGGGAATTAAAATTAAGGGAAATAGAAGCTCAAAAAGAAATGCACTTAAAAGAATTAGAAATTCAGGCCCAAAAGGAAATAAAAATAAAAGAATTAGAATCTCAACGTCAAGGCTCAAATGTAATTTCTCCAAGTAGTTTTGATGCAACTAAACATGTTAGCCTAGTTCCCCCCTTTCAAGAAAAAGAAGTTGATAAATATTTTTCACATTTTGAAAAAGTAGCAACAAGTTTAGAATAGCCAAGGGATGTCTGGACTTTGCTACTGCAAAGTGTTTTGAAAGGGAAGGCCCAAGAAATCTATTCCGCTCTATCTTCTGAGCAAAGCAACAATTATGACGCTGTTAAAGAGGCAATACTTAAGGCATATGAACTTGTTCCAGAGGCCTATAGGCAGAAATTCAGAAATTATTATAAAAATGAAAATCAAACTCATGAGGAATTTGCCAGAGAAAAGCAAAATTTATTTGACAGGTGGTGCCACTCAAAAGAAATAGGGAAAGATTTTACAAAATTAAAGGAAATGATGCTGATTGAGGAGTTTAAAGGAAAGATACATTCAGATATAAAGGCCCACCTGGATGAACAAAAAGTTGACACATTAAATAGAGCAGCAGTACTGGCAGATGACTATGCCTTAACTCATAAAATGAGTCGTAACGCCACAAATTTTTCGCCCCACAAGAATTCTTTCCAAAGTGGACCTAGACCAGCTTCAGATAAAACTCATCCTTCCAATCATCCTTCCTATCCTACAAACTTTTCACCACCTAAATTTAATCGGAAGCCTAATGAGCATAAGTCATCCAATGCCAGCCCTACACCATTACGACCCAACAGTTCAACTAAAACTTGTAATTATTGTAAGAAAGCAGGTCATTTATTATCTGATTGCTGGCTGTTAAAAAGGAAAAATGAGTCCTCTGCTTCACAGAATGCACTAGCATGTGCTCCATGCCCTGAAAATTATGTTATAAAGCAAGACGCTTTAGAAAATTATAAGCCATTTATTTCTGAAGGCTTTGTTTCCCTTGATGGGCTGAGAGACACAGGGGCTACTCAGTCATTAATGTTAGAAGGCATTTTGCCATTTTCTGAAGAAAGTGCTACAGGGGCACAAGTTCTAATATCAGGTACTGAGACAAACTCTTTAAAGGTCCCACTTCATAAAATAAATTTAAGAAGTAGCTTAGTAAATGGGACTGTGACAGTAGGAATCAGACCTACTCTACCTGTAAAAGGTATTTCTTTATTATTGGGAAATGACTTAGCTGGTGACAAAGTCACTGTAGAACCTCAAGTGGTGGATAAGCCGAGCACAGATAAAAGTATTATTAATTTGAAGGAATGTTTTCCTTTTGCCTTTCCAGCATGTGCTGTGACTCGGTCCATGGCAAAGAAAACTGAGGTTGATAACAACCTCAATTGTGTTGATTTAAACAGCAAATCTGAGGATAAGAACTGTCACAGAATTACGGATTCTGAAGACATTGATTTGTCTCAGACATTTTTGAGTCAGTGTGATGACTCGTCCAGACATTGTAAAGAGGCCACTACACCTGAGAGTGATAGGGGTACCTCCTTGAATGTCATTTCCCAGACATCTTTAATTCAGGAACAGGAAAGTGATCCTGACCTTGCCGAGCCACGTGAAAAGGCTCTAACACAGGCTGAAGCCCAAAACTCCCCTGTCTGTTATTTCAGAAAATCTGGTGTACTTATGAGGAAATGGCGACTACCAGAAGTACCCTCCAATAGGGATTGGGAGGTTATTTATCAAATAGTTGTCCCCACTAAATACTGGAATGAAATAATAAGCCTGGCTCATGAAAATCCAATGGCTGGACATTTGGGAGTTAGGAAAACCTACTCTCATATTCAGCAATGTTTTTACTGGCCCAAGCTTCGACAGGATGTTGTTGAATTTTGTAAAACCTGCCACACCTGTCAAGTTGTAGGAAAACCCAACCAGAAGATTCCTCCTGCTCCCCTTCAACCAATCCCTGCTTTTGAGGAGCCATTTAGTAGAATTATTATTGATTGTGTTGGCCCATTGCCTAGAACAAGATCTGGAAATGAATATCTTCTTATCATCATGTGTGCTTCTACACGATTTCCTGAAGCTATACCTCTAAGAAATATTAAAACTAAGACAATAGTTAAGACCTTGATAAATTTTTTTACAACTTTCGGTCTACCCAGGTCAGAGCAATCGGACCAAGGCTCAAATTTTATGTCAAACCTTTTTCAGCAGGTGATGTATGAGCTCAAAATTAAGCAGTACACATCAAGTGCCTACTAACCCGAAAGTCAAGGAGCTCTAGAACGCTTTCATCAAACACTGAAGACCATGATAAAGGCCTATGGAATCTCTGGGGTTCAGCCCTTTTGAATTAGTGTTTGGACACATAGTGAGGGGTCCACTCACTGCTTTGAAGGAGAAATGGCTCGAAGAAGAGCCACCTGAAATTTCTCTTCTGGACTATGTGTCCACTTTTAAGGAAAAATTGCACCAGGCCAGAGAAATGGCAAATAAACATTTACAGAAAGCCCAGAGTCATATGAAGACCTGGTATGATAAAAAGGCGAAATTTCGCTCCTTTAAACCTAGGGACAAGGTGCTAGTATTATTCCCTGTAAAGGGCAATGCTTTACAAGCAAGATATTCAGGCCCTTATATTGTTAAGCACAAGATCAGTGATACTGATTATGTTGTTGAGACTCCCGATAGACTCAAAAATACTCAGCTGTGCCATATAAATATGTTGAAAACTTATTATGAGAGAGAACCAAACTCTCTACCAGTCTCGACAGTCACCCACATGGATGAGCTGGAAAATCCTGTAGAGGATATTCATGAAAGCGGCGAAAATGTACCTCTGAAGTTACAGACCTCAGATGTCCTGAGAGATCTACAAAATAAAACAGATTATTTACTGCCTGACCAAAGAAAAGATTTAGTTGATTTAATTTTCAAATATCAACACTTATTTCCCGATGTGCCTAGTAGGACATCTGTTATTTTTCATGATGTTGATGTAGGAGAGGCAAATCCCATCAAACAGCATCCATATAGATTGAACCCTTTCAAAGCTGAGATCATGCGAAAGGAAATACAGTATATGCTGGACAATGATATCATAGAACCTAGCCATAGCAACTGGAGTTCGCCCTGTATACTCGTCCCAAAACCTGATGGCAGTTACCGATTTTGTACGGATTACCGAAAGGTGAACAGCCTCACCAAAACAGACAATTATCCAATTCCAAGAATTGATGACTGCATTGCCATGCTAAATTTGTGACAAAATTTGACTTGTTAAAGGGTTATTGGCAAGTCCCTTTAACAGAAAAAGCAAAAGAAATATCTGCTTTTGTTACCCCATTTGGGTTGTATCAATATAAAGTAACCCCTTTTGGCATGAAAAACTCTCCGGCAATGTTCCAGCGCATGGTTAACCACTTAATTGCAGACCTAGATCACAGTGAAGCTTATATTGATGATGTTATTATACACACAGATACAAATTGGGCTGATCATCTAAAGCATATTCAAGAATTTTTTGACAAAGTGACCCAAGCCAACCTAACTATTAACTTGGTAAAATCAGAATTTGGCAAAGCAACTGTAAATTATTTAGGTCATGTTGTGGAGCAGGGGCAGGTGAGGCCGATTGTGGCTAAAGTTGATGCCATTGTAAATTTTCCAGTACCAAACTCTAAAAAAAAGCTCATGAGATTCTTAGGCATGGCTGGATATTATAGAAAATTTTGTTTAAATTTTTCAGATGTTGTCTCCCCTTTGACCAGTTTATTGAGCAAAAGGGTTAAGTTTGTTTGGACTGAGGAATGTCAGAAATCCTTTAACAGAATAAAAACTTTATTAAATAATTCCCCTGTCCTGGCCAGTCCCAATTATGAAAAGCCCTTCAAATTATTCATAGATGCAAGTGACAATGGAGCAGGTGGGTATATTGCCCAGGAAGATTCCCAAGGTATTGATCACCCTGTATGTTATTTTTCCAGAAAATTTCTCAAACATCAAAAGAATTACTTTACAGTAGAAAAAGAAACTTTGGCTCTAATTTTGGCATTAACCCATTTTGATGTGTATCTAGGAACCGTCCAATATCCAATTACAGTTTACACCGATCATAACCCCTTAACATTTATCAATAAAATGAAAAACAAGAATCAAAGATTATTGCGGTGGAGTTTAGCCCTTCAAGAATATAATTTAGAGATTAGGCATATTTCGGGAAGAGATAATGTTGTAGCTGATGCTCTTTCCAGAATATCCTAATTTAAAATGATATGATCGGTCCCTATTCACTTCAAGTGTATATATGTTTATTAAAAAAAAAAAAAAATGTGAAGATTATGGTGTGTGTGTATTGTAAACCAGTCAGAGTCTGCTAAAATTATGTAAAAAGTTTTCAGTACCTTGAAACTTTTTCTTTTAAGGCGGGGTGTGTTATAGCCCCCATATTATATTGAGATTGATATATCCTTAAGTTGATAATTATGTGAGAAAGATTTTTTTTTATTTCTGCATTTTCTGACTGGTCTAACTCTTTTGCACTCAGTGACCTTGTTTACATCTTTGTTACACTGATATATTGTACATATAGCTGTTGATTGTTTAATTGTTTAAATAGGTCAATGACCTTGTTTACTTGAACTTTAACAGAATCCCCCAGAAACTAATAGAACATTGCAGAAACTTCCTCTTCTGGGACATTCTATCTGGTTATTATATAAAGGTTTGTCAACAGAATTCAAAAACTCATTTTTAGAAAACCATTTCAGAAAGACTAGCTTCAGTTGTTTCCATTGGAGAGTATTATTGTTTCAGAGCAGTGCATTTATTATAGAAGCAGTGCTTCTTTGTGAATTTGGAAGATTGATTCCAAAAGAGAATTTTGAAGAGAATTTGTTCGTCTTGGAAAAGAGAATTTATACTTTCTGTGAAACAGAATAATATTTTGTGAAAAGCCAGGATTCTACTGGATTGTTTGGAAATTACATGTGGCGCCAATACTTCTTGGATTTTTACTCCATTTGAAGTTTGCGGAGAATTTTATTATATTTTATTGGAGACTGCTGAAATTTCTAAGTGAAAATTTTATTATAAATCTTTGGGATACTGTTTCTGAAGAGACATTCTTGGATTTAATACTACATCTACCAGCTGGTAACTTTCTTCAGAAGATACTTCACCACCGGATTACTGGATTCTGTCAAACTGTACTTTGGACTAATTCTATAACTGATAAGTACCATTGTGTTTTTTTTATTTTCTGTAACCCAATTAGTGTAAAAGATCTTTGTATCATTTTTTTTTATATCAATTTTTTTTAATTAAATTTCAGAATAGTTAAATTCATAGTTTTGTTGCTGATTCTCAGATTTCTTTCTGTTACCAATATCATTAATAATTCCACACCGTAACAAGCGTGTAGCATTTATTGTTACTATTACCAATGTTCAGTAGCCACTACAAGAAAATACTGCAGTGCTGTGCAAAAAAAGGACGATGATAATATTCCAATGCAGTTTTACTGAAAAGGCCATCTTTAAAATAATAAGACTGAGAATCACAAATGTAGTTTCATGATTCGGACCAGATTTTTATATAGGACGTTTCGCACCCAGATCTATGGACGATTCTGGCCATATTTCTGGCCGATTCGGACCAGACTATTGGATGATTCGGTCCATGTTTGTGGACGATTTGGACCAGGTTTCTGGGCGATTTGCCCAACAGACACACAAACTGCACAAGCCAGCACAGACATACACACTTCACAAGACAGCACAGACTTGTCATTTGAAGTAAATAGGCCTAGAGCTTTATGTGCCAATTTCAATAAGCCGTTTTCATTAATTTCACTGAAAAAAATACCGACGTACCGGTATTGTTTGTAGTTATCACACCAGATAATATTTTTGCAATACATTTTGGGTCCGCATACCGAATTTGGTCAAAACCGGCCCAGTAGTTAGCCCGTTGCTAAGGGGGAGCTCTGGTTGCTAATGACGTCACGTGGCGTCAACATTGACCTATCTGTTTTCATTTGCAATGCATTTTGGGTCCGTATTCCGAATTTGGTCCAAAGCGGCCCAGTAGTTAGCCTCTTGCTAAGGGCGCACTGTGGTTGCGAGGGAAGTCCCGAGACGTCAACATTGATATGTATTTTTATTTGCAATGCATTTTGGGTCTGTATACTGAATTTGGTCAAAATCGGACCAGTAGTTAGCCCGTTGCTAAGGAGGCACTCTGGTTGCTAGGGAAATCAAAAGACGTAAACTTCGATCTGTCTGTTTTCATTTGCAATGCATTTTGGGTCCGTATACCGAATTTGGTCAAAATCGGCCCAGTAGTTAGCCCGTTGCTAAGTGGGCGCTCTGGTGGCTAGGGAAGTCACGTGACGTCATCACTGATCTATCTGTTTTCATTTTCAAAGCATTCTGGGACCGTATACCGAATTTGGTCCAAAGCGGCCCAGTAGTTAGCCTCTTGCTAAGGGCGCGCTGCGGTTGCGAGGGAAGTCCCGAGAGGTCAACATTGATGTGTATTTTTATTTGCAATGCATTTTGGGTCTGTATACCGAATTTGGTCAAAATCGGACCAGTAGTTAGCTCGTTGCTAAGGGGGCGCTATGGTTGCTAGGGAAGTCACGCGACGACACCATTGACCTGTCTGTTTCGTTTGCAATGCATTTTGGGTCCATATACCGAATTTGGTCAAAATCGGCCCAGCAGTTAGCCCGTTGCTAAGGGGGCGCTATGGTTGCTAGGGAAGTCACGTGACGTCATCATTGATTATCTGTTTTCATTTGCTATGCATTCTGGATCCGTATACCGAATTTGGTCCAAATCGGCCCAGCAGTTAGCCGGTTGCTAACGACGCGTTTTGATTGCTAGGGAAGTCACGAGACGTCAACATTGATATGTCTGTTTTTATTTGCAATGCATTTTGGGTCCGTACACCGAATTTGGTCAAAATCGGACCAGTAGTTAGCCCGTTGCTAAGGGGGCGCTCTGGTTGCTAGGGAGGTCACGCAACGACACCATTGACCTGTCTGTTTCGTTTGCAATGCATTTTGGGTCCGTATACCGAATTTGGTCAAAATCGGCCCAGTAGTTAGTCCGTTGCTAAGGGGGGCGCTCTGGTTGCTAGGGAATTCACGTGACGTCATCATTGATCTATCTGTTTTCATTTGCAATGCATTCTGGATCCGTAAACCGAATTTGGTCCAAATCGGCCCAGTAGTTAGCCGGTTGCTAAGGACGCGCTCTGGTTGCTAGGGAAGTCACGAGACGTCAACATTGATATGTCTGTTTTTATTTGCAATGCATTTTGGGTTCGTATACCGAATTTGGTCAAAATCGAACCAGTAGTTAGCCGGTTGCTAAGGGGCGATGTGGTTGCTAGGGAAGTCATGCGACAACACCACTGACCTGTCTGTTTTCGGTTCACTTTGTTCCAATAACACACAGTGTTGGCAAGGACTATAAATAACAGGACGGCTCAGAGAAGCTCAAAGCAGTAATGGTTCTGATCAGCGCCCCCTAGTAGTTGGAGTCATACGAAGAACAATGTCGTCTAGTAAATGTGCCGCGTTTAACTGCGATAATTCTGCGAAAAGCTCGAGTGGGAAGGGGGTTTCTTTTTTTCGTTTCCCCAAAGACATTGATAGGTAAGCTGGCGAGTTTTACTAACTGGGAGTATCAATCCATATAGGAGATTTATTGATGTTATTTTGTTTTACCCATTTTGAATGCAACTGCCAAGTTGTCACATTGTCATTGAATTTACAGAATGACCTTCAAATTTGTCACTTTGGAATTAGATTTTTCTTTCTGTTCAAATGAAACCAAATTTAATTTCAATATTCATGTTAAAATACGCATTTCTAACTTTAAAAGAATTTATTGGCATAAAATTACAAATTGTCTCTGGGAAATGGCAGAAATAAAAAAGAAATTCAGAAATGGCTGTTTGGCAACTTTGTATGTTTACTGTTGCCAGTGTTGGCAGAGCCAGCATTCTCGTGTATTTGTAAATTGTAAATTTGTAATACTACACATACTAGTTGTATTAATATTTTAAAAGAGCTTCAAATTCATTTTAAATTCATAAGTAATCATTGTTTAGACCTAAGGTAATATTTCTATGGAATCCAACCCAACACGGCAACAGCATGATATCATAGTGTTTTCATTTGTTTCCATATTTCAGGTGCAAGAAATGGGTGCAAAATACAAGGCTATTAAATTTATTGGGAATATCGGGTGATAAATTGCATGAAACTTATAGAATTTGCTCAGACCATTTTGAATCCAGTATGTTCATGAACCCCAAGCTAAAAAATAGTCTAGTTTGGAATGCTATTCCAACCTTGTTTGATGTTCCCAACCCACCAAAACAGCTAACTGAAAAACGAAAAGGTCCAAGTAGATCAGAATGTTTAGAGAAAAAACAAAAATTGTTTAATGAAGGTAATACCAAACCTCTCACACACACATCTGCTCAAACACGGAGCACAGCAGAAATGCCCAGTACCTCAAAGGGTCTATCTAAAAAGAAACTCCGGGGAGAAAAAGACTGCGTGCAATCATAAATAGGCAAAGAGTGGCAATATGTAGATCAAGAAAACTCATTAATAAATACAGAGGACGAAATTTTAGAAAACCAAATATTGTAAATCTTTTGAAATCATCTCAATGTCTTCCTAAAAATTTGCAGCAGTTTTTTATTTCTCAAATAAAAATGGCAAAAAGACCCAAAAAGGGATATCGATGGACAGACTATGACAAATTACTTGCACTGTCCATTTATTACAGCAGTCCCAAAACATTTCGCCTCCTGTCTAATTTATTCATTTTACCATCTGTTTCATCTGTTAAAAGGTGGGTAAGAAAAATAGTTAGTGGGACTGGGTTTCAGCAGTCAGTACTTGATGTACTTAGTAAAAAACTCCAAATGCTACCCAAGGAAGATAGAATATGTGTAATTTCTTTTGATGAGATGTCTATTAAAAGAGCACTCAGCTATAATTGTGGGCAAGATAATTTAATTGGCCTTGAAGACTTTGGGGATGGAATTGGAAAAACTTCTGAAATTGCAAACAGTGCCCTTGTTTTCATTGTAAGAGGATTAAAATTGAAATGGAAGCAACCTCTGGGGTACTTCTTTTCATCCAATGCAACACCGGCAAGCATTTTGAATTCCCTCTTATTAGAAGCAATACAGCTGGTTGGAAAATCTGGGGGAATTGTGAAAGCCATTGTTTGTGATCAGGGTGCAACTAATAGATCACTCTATAACAAGATGGGGATTTCATGTGAGAGGCCATTCATTACTGTTAATAACAATAAAATATTTATGTTTTTTGACCCACCACACCTCATAAAGTCTACAAGAAATAACCTTCAAAAATACAATTTTGATAACAGTGGCAAAATTATAAAATGGAAATACATTGAAGAATTATACGAAAAAGATTCTAAATTACCAATAAGAATGTGCCCTAAACTCTCACCTAAACATATTGAACTCAACAATTTTTCAAAAATGAGAGTTTCTTTGGCAACTCAAGTTCTAAGTCACTCAGTGGCAGCTGGCATTGTAACTTATACAAGCTTAGGAGCAATGTCACCAGAAGCTATAAATACTGCACAGTTCCTTGTTCAGTTTGATCAGTTGTTTGACTGCTTCAATTCTCGCAATCTTGAAGATAAAGTAAAACCTCATAGAGCAGCTGTTTCCAATACATCCGTTCACATCAAATATTTAAGTGAATGTCAACAGATGCTTTTGAAATTGAAGCCCATGGGTACCAAAGCACACAATTTACACTTTATTAACGGGTGGAAAATCTCAATTTCAGCTCTAACTAGTCTGTAGATTGATGTATCAGAAAATTTCAACCTCAAATATTTACTCACAAATCGTTTGAACCAAGATTGCCTTGAAAATTCCTTTGCTCAGATAAGGCAAGCTGGAATTTGTAGGGATAACCCAAATGCTGAACAATTTACAGCAGCATATAAGCAATGTTTAGTGAATTTAATCATCAAACCACCAAAAAACAGTAACTGCATGGATGACAGTGATGTCATTTTGACCTCCCTACAACAGTTAACTACAAAATCTGTTGATGTGAAGCCTGATATACAAGAACCGTGTGGGCCCAAAGCTGACCACAGCTATACACTCATCTCGGGTGCAACAAGCAATTCTGAGCCTCTTATGACAGGTATGTCAGAATTCATATCTTCCCTGCCAGAGATCAACATTCTACACTACATTGCAGGTTATATTGTCAGAAAACTAAAAACAAAACATGACAGTTGTCAAACTTGTAACCTGAAAATACTTGTTTCAGATGAGAAGGAGTATAAGTGTGATGAACACACTTTCATTTATTGGAAATCACTATACAATGAAAAAGGCTGTTTTGGAGGACTGATCGTTCCCAGTCCCATCCTTATGAAAATTGTTGAGAAAATGGAAACTATTTTTCGCAACACATTTGAGTACATTGCCCATCAAGGTAAAATAAGAATGAGGCTGTGTATAAAAATGTTCAATGAGTGTGATGATATTCTAGAAGATGGACTCTGCAATATTGCTGTCAAATACATCATTGATCTATTTGTTCTAATTCGAATTCACGGTAATGTCAAATTTCAAAACTTTGACTTCCAGAAAATCTCAAGCCAGAAAAAAGATAAGAAATGCAAAAAACTCATCAAAGTTATGCATTTATAGATTTCTAGAGAGGGTGTAATTAAATTTAATGCAGGTTCAATTAGAACGAGAAAACCCAGTGTTGAGATATAGGCTGAAGTTCAACTGTACTGAAAGCATTCAAACTCACCATCTGTTACCAGTGGAGGGCCTGATGCGATATTACCATGGCTGTTTAAAGTGTCATTAAACCCAAATTAAAAAATAAATCGGGTATAATTTAAGTAGTTTTTTATTATTAAAACCGAAGAAACACGATACTTTTGAACTTGCCTCTGTTACCAGTGGGAGCTCTGATATAAAAATTAAGTAGGATAACCTGTGAATGAATTTTACACCGCTCAAAACGCATGAAGTTGGCATTCGAAAAACCTCCCGATTTCGTACAAAAGACTGAAAAATTTGGGAGATATTATAGTCCATAGCAAGCATAATAAAATGTTCAACAATCAAGGGACGGGATCAGATAGATGCGAGAGAAATTGTGCAATCTGTGGGTTTATGCTCCAAACAAAACAATTCGTCGACAAGAACGGAACGGCCAACTACAAAGGAAAAAAATCAACTGCATGTCCAGGAATATGATATGGGATTCTCTGCGACAAGTGCAATGAAGTTGTGTACGTGGGAGAGATGGGGACAAAATTGTATGGGAGAATGCAAAACCATCTGAGTAGAATAAAACTTGAGGTTATGAATTAACCGATACCATATCATTTTCTAACCAAAAACCATAGTATAAAGAACTTTAAGATTATTGGGATTGAACAAATTAATCAACAAAATACAGCTCACAGGAGGGGGAGTGAAGCATTTTGGATTAACAAACTTCAAACACTAGAACCCAATGGGCTCAACAGACAAGAATAATTCCAAATATTCTTCTCATTGATAAACTTGCTGAACGGGTGTGTGTGTGTGTGTGTGGGGGGGGGGGGGGGGGTGGATAAGTGTGTATAGAGCAATTACACCTAAAAATCCATTGGTGTTGAACATAGCGTATATATGTTCTGATATTATGATCACTGGGTACATGTCAGTGCGTACATCGTGCGTATGTGTGTGTGTGTGTGTGTGTGTGTGGGGGGGGGGGGGGGGGGGTGTATGGAACCCTAGCCTACGATTGTCAGTGTAGATATTATAGCAGAGGCTGTACTTAGATCGGTGGTGGAGGGCATATATATGCTGCAATAGTGGGTGGGGACAAGACATTTACACACCCTGGAAGGATCGGGGGGGGGGGGGGGGCTTTATTACTACGCAAGAAAGGAATAAAAAGATTATGTTTTTCATCAGCGGTACTGATGTAAGATTGACGCGGGTTGGGTATTGGGGCAGCGATATGGAGGCGCGCTTTCAAATGATTGAATGATTCAGGCCAAGGAGTGGTTGGATGTGTGAATACGGTATACGAACTTACTTGCCTCTGCCTCTGTTACCAGGGCGAGGTTTTAGAAATACTAGTAGTGTCTAATTCATATTTGCTTTTTGCGTAATAACGCGTAACATATCTTTACTTGTTGCCACCCAAGGAAGATATTATACAAAAAGCAAAGTGAAGCGCGGAACATATCTTTACTTGTTGCCACCCAAGGAAGATATGATACGGTTATTTTGCACGTAATAGACTCTGATACGGGGAACAACATGAAACGGGGAACATATCTTTACCACCCAAGGGAGATATGATACGGTGATTTTACAAGCAATACACTTGAATATGGAGAACAACGCGTTTGAACAATTCGGGTCAAGTAATGGTTGAATGTGTGAATAGTGTATGCGAACTCGCTTCTGCCTCTGTTACCAGGGCGAGGTTGAGATAAATGACTGAATGCTCCTAATTCTAAGGCTGAGAACAAATTTTGCGCGTAATAACACGGAAAATATCTTCACTTGTTACCGCCTAAGGAAGATATGATACGGTATTGTTTGTCCATAATTTACAATTAAATACAGTGAACAACGTGAAATGCGGAACATATCTTTACTTGTTGCCACCCAAGGATGATATGAAAACGGCGATTTTAACATCTGATGACCACAGGGGTCTGTGAAGTTAGCTCAGTGTTCAGCGTTCAACATTCGTTCAACATTCGAGTGAAGTTAGCTCAGTGTTCAGCGTTCAACATTCGTTCAACATTCGTGTGAAGTTAGCTCAGTGTTCAGCGTTCAACATTCGTTCAACATTCGTGTGAAGTTAGCTCAGTGTTCAGCGTTCAACATTCGTTCAACATTCGTGTGAAGTTAGCTCAGTGTTCAGCGTTCAACATTCGTGTGAAGTTGGCTCAGCGTTCAGCGTTCAACATTCAGGGTGCCATATGTCGAATCTGGGCTTTCACCCGAGGTTTATCCTTTATGCGACCGACTGCCCATCGTTTACATCTACAACACTCATATCTGGGCGACCATTCTCACCTTTAGTGATATTAGTGACTTTTACTACTCCAGTTCAGCGTTCAACATTCGACCTATATTCGTGTGAAGTTAGCTCAGCGTTCAGCCTTCAACATTCCTCAAAATTCAGTGTTCCAGCTCCGAATCTGTGCTTTCACCCCAGATATAGCCTTCATGGGACCGACTGCCCATCGTCTACTTCTAAGAACAATCATATCTGGGGGGACACCCTCTCGCCTGAAGCGATATTGGTGACTTTTAGTATTCCAGTTCAGCGTTCAACATTCGATTATCCTTCGTGTGGAGTGTGCGCAGCATTCAACGTTTGGCATTCGGCAAAATATGGAGTTTGAAGAGAACACAACCATATATAATAAGTGGGATCGATGCAATCATCGCCGGGGGAGGGGGGGGGGGCAACCCTCATGCAAACGGCTGTCCGAGTATCCAACATAATTATAACAACACTCAAACCTAAGCGCCCCACTTAATGCTTTGGTCTCTCTAATTAGAAGGCAGTCCCCATCGTAGAGCAAACTTTTGATTTAACGCTGTCGGGCACTGCAGGTCGGTAATGTGGCATTACTGAGAACAAGCTCTGCCATAGGGCTTCATATCCTGTGGGACTCCTGATTCAACCGGGACATGTTCGGAATAGCTTCTGAATAGCTTCCGTCAACCATTATCCTCATCTTACGTTGGGGCAGGAACTTTTTCAGCCAGTAGTGGGTGTATTATGCAATCGATTTATTTATTTATTGGGGTTTTTAAGGTCACATATTTCTGCACAATGGCTAACCATGACCGTGACAGTTTTATGGGTGGAGGAAGCCGGAGTACCCGGAGAGAACCACCGAGCAACGGCGAGCAACTGTCAGCTCCCCATCATACCAACTCCACACAAGCAGGGTTAGCATTGGTTGAGACAGGTGCACCATCGACGTGCAGTACTCCTTAGTACACAACGTCACCGTGCCCCCACGTGGGCAATGGGGGGGGGGGGGGGGGTGAAGTGTCTTGCCCAAGGACAACCGTAGGTCATAAGTGGAATTGATGCATTCATCGGAGGGGTAGCTTTCATGCAATCGACTGTCCGAGTGTCCGTAGTATACAAAATAATACATGAAACATCACTCAAAGCCCTTTCGCCGACATTGGGATTGATGAATATATGTATTCCAGCTCAGCGCTCAACATTCGCCCAACATTCGCGTGAAGTAAATTCAGCGTTCAGCGTTCAGCATTCGGCAAAAGTCTGTGTTTGGGCGAAAGAGTAAAGACATATATTATGTCGAATCTGTGCTTTCACCCGAGGTGTAGTCTTCGGGCGACGAACTGCCCATTATCCACATGTAACAACACTCACATCTGGATGACCCGTGTCGCATGAAGCGATATTGATCATTTTACTACTCCAGTTCAGCGTTCAATATTCGACCAACATTCGTATGAAGTTAGCTCAACGTTCAGCGTTCAATATTCGTCAACATTCAGTGTGCCACGTGCCGAGTCTGTGCTTTCGCCCAGGATGTATTCTTCATGCGACCGACTGCCAATCGTTTACATCTAACAACACTCATATCTGGGCGACCCTTCTCACCCGAGGTGATATTGATGATTTTTACTACATCGGTTCAGCGATCAACTTTCGACCAATTTTCGTGTGAAGATAGCTCAGCGTTCA
This sequence comes from Pictodentalium vernedei, assembly GCA_031216915.1. Lineage (NCBI taxonomy): Eukaryota > Metazoa > Mollusca > Scaphopoda > Dentaliida > Dentaliidae > Pictodentalium > Pictodentalium vernedei. Next base: position 109,653,804 of record CM062294.1, read on the forward strand.
GCGTTCAACATTCGTCAAAAGTCAGTGTGCTTTATTCCGTATCTGTGCTTTCATCGGTGTTCAGCGTTCAGCGTTCGGCGTTCAACATTCGGCAAAAGTCTGTGTTTGGGCGAAAGATAAAAGACATATTATGTCGAATCTGTACTTTCACCCGAGGTGAGGTCTTCAGGCGACGAACTGCCCATCGTCCACATGTAACAACACTCACATCCGGACAACTCCGTGTCGCATGAAGCGATACTGATGATTTTTACTACTCCAGTTTAGCGTTCAACATTCGACCAACATTCGTATGAAGTTAGCTCAGTGTTCAACATTCGTCAACACTCAGTGTGCCACCTGCCGAATCTATGCTTTCACCAGAGGTGTATTCTTCATGCGACCGACTGCCAATCGTTTATATCTAACAACACTCATATCTGGGCGACCCTTCTCACCCGATGTGATATTGATGATTTTTACTACTCCAGTTCAGCGTTCAACATTCGACAAATATCCGTGTGAAGTTAGCTCAGCGTTCAGGGTTCAGCGTTCGCGTTCAGCGTTCAGCATTCGACAAAGGTCAGTGCGCCATATTCCGAATCTGTGCTTTCATCCGAGGTTGAGGCATACCTTTCATGGGACCGGCTGGCCATCGTCTACCTCTAAGAACGCTCATATCTGGGCGACCCTCTCTCGCCTGAAGCAATATTGGTGACTTTTAGTATTCCAGTTCAGCGTTCAACATTCGCATAACCTTCGTGTGGAGTGAGCGCAGCACTCGGCATTTCGATTTCGAAAGTATCTGGAGTTTGAAGAGAACACAACCATAGATCATAAGTGGGATCGGTGCAATCATCACCGAGAGGGGTTTGCCCTCGTGCAAACGACAGTCCGAGTATCCAACTCTAGTTGTAACAACACTCAAACCTAGGCGCCCCCCTTAATGCTTTGATGTCTCTAATTAGTAGGCAATCGTCAGCGAAGAGGCAAACCTTTGATTTAATGCTGCAATGCAGGCCGTTAATGAGGCATAAGAATAAGCTTGGGCCTAGGACAGTATCCTGTGGCACTCCTGATTCAACCGGGAAATTTCTTAATAAAAGATGGGGGTAATGGTTGACAGAAACTATTAAGAAATTTCCCGGTTGAATCAGGAGTGCCACAGGATACTGTCCTAGGACCAAGCTTATTCTTATGCCTGCATTGCAGCGTTAAATCAAAGGTTTGCCTTTTCGCTGCCGATTGCCTACTAATAAGAGACATCAAAGCATTTAAGGGGGGGGGGGGGGGCACCTAGGTTTGAGTGTTGTTACAACTAGAGTTGGATACTCGGACTGTCGTTTGCACGAGGGCTACCCCTCTTGGCGATGATTGCACCGATCCCACTTATGATCTATGGTTGTGTTCTCTTCAAACACCAGATACTGTCGAAATCCGAATGCCGAGTGCTGCGCTCACTCCACACGAAGGTTATGCGAATGTTGAACGCTGAACTGGAATACTAAAAGTCACCAATATAGCTTCCGGCGAGAGAAGATCGCCCAGATATGAGCGTTCTTAGAGGTAGACGATGGCCACCCGGTCCCATGAAAGGTATGCCTCAACCTCGGATGAAAGCACCGATTCGGAATATGGCGCACTGACTTTTGTCGAATGTTGAACGCTGAACGGTGAGCTAACTTCATACGGATATTGGTCGAATGTTGAACGCTGAACTGGAGTAGTAATCATCAATATCACCTCGGATGAGAAGGGTCGCCCAGATATGAGCGTTGTTAGATATAAACGACTGGCAGTCGGTCGCATGAAGAATACACCTCTGGTGAAAGCATAGATTCGGCAGCGGCAGGTGGCACACTGAGTGTTGACGAATGTTGAACGCTGAGCTAACTTCATACGAATGTTGGTCGAATGTTGAACGCTAAACTGGAGTAGTAAAAACCATCAATATCGCTTCATGCGGCACGGAGTCGTCCAGATGTGAGTGTTGTTACATGTGGACGATGGGCAGTTCGTCGCCTGAAGACTCCACCTCGGGTGAAAGCACAGATTCGACATAATATGTCTTTTATCTTTCGCCCAAACACAGACTTTTACCGAATGTTGAACGCTGAACGCTGAACGCGAACGCTGAACGCTGAACGCTGTACGCCGATGAAAGCACAGATACGGAATAAGGCACACTGACTTTTGACGAATGTTGAACGCTGAACGCTGAGCTATCTTCACACGAATATTGGTGGAATGTTGATCGCTGAACCGGAGTAGTAAAAATCATCAGTATCACCTCGGGTGAGAAGGGCCGCCCAGATATGAGTGTTGTTAGATGTAAATGATTGGCAGTCGGTCGCATGAAGAATACACCCCGGGTGAAAGCACAGATTCGGCACCTGGCACACTGAATGTTGACGAATATTTAACGCTGAACGTTGAGCTAACTTCATACGAATGTTGGTCGAATATTGAACGACCGGAGTAGTAAAAATGATCAATATCGCTTCATGCGACACGGGTCGTCCAGATGTGAGTGTTGTTACATGTGGACGACGGGCAGTTCGTCGCCTGAAGACTACACCTCGGGTGAAAGCACAGATTCCACATAATATATGTCTTTTCTCTTTCGCCCAAACACAGACTTTTGCCGAACGTTGAACGCTGAACGGTGAACGCTGAATTTACTTCACGCGAATGTTGGGCGAATGTTGAGCGCTGAGCTGGAATACATATATTCATCAATCCCAATGTCGGCGAAAGGGCTTTGAGTGATGTTTCATGTATTATTTTGTATACTACGGACACTTGGACAGTCGATTGCATGAAAGCTACCCCTCCGATGAATGCACCGATTCCACTTACGACCTACGGTTGTGTTCTCTTCCAACGATGGATATTGCGGAATGTTGAGTGCTGGGAATACTCAAAAACACCAATTGATGCCGCTATATATGCGGGGGAGAGGGGGTGGGGGGGTGTCTTTATTAGTGCGATCGATTGCATAAGTGCATCGATTGCATTAGTGCATCCACCCTTCCATGACCCAACGTCAGATGAGAGTAGTCGTTGGCGGAAACTTTTCAGAAAATGTCCCGGTAGAATCAGGAGTCCCACAGGGTACTGTCCTAGGACCTCTACTTTATACCTATGTCACAACAACGACCAGCCTGACATCTTTAAATCAAAGGTTCGCATCTTTGCTGACGACTGCCTCCTATATAGAGAGATCAAAGCATCCGGGGGGGGGGGGGGGGGGGAGAGGGGCTCCTTGGTTTGAGTGTTGTTATAATTATGTAGACTGCCGACACTCGTGCAGTCGTTTGCACAAGGGCTACCTCCTCCCAGCGATGATTGCACCGATCCCACTTATGATCTAGGGATGTGTTCTCTTCAAAATCCAGATACTGGCGAATTTTGAACGCTCAATGCAGCGCTCACACTATATGGATGTTATTCGAATGTTGAGCGCTGAACTCGGATGCACAACGCCCCCAATTAATGCTGCGCTATATCCGGGAGGGGTCGCCTATTCATTAGTTCATCGATTGCATAATTGCATCGATTACATTAATGCAGCCACCACTGGCTGAAAAAGTTCCTGACCCAACGCAAGATGGGGGTAATGGTTGACAGAAACGATCCAGAACATCTCCTGGATGAATCAGGAGTACCACAGGAATACTGCCCTAGGACCAAGCTTATTCTTATGCCACATTGACGACCTCCATAACAGCGATAAATCAAAGGTTTGCCTCTTCGCTGACGATTGCCTACTAATTAGAGAGATCAAAGCATTTAAGGTGTGGGGGGCGGGGCGCCTAGGTTTGAGTGTTGCTACAACTAGAGTTGGATACTCGGACTGTCGTTTGCACGAGGGCTACCTCTCTCGGCGATGATTGCACCGATCCCACTTATGATCTATGGATGTGTTCTCTTCATACTCCAGATACTGCCGAATGCTAAACGCTGAGTGCTGCGCTCACTCCACAGGAAGGTTATGCGAATGTTGAACGCTGAACTGGAATACTAAAAGTCGCCAATATTGCTTCAGGCGAGAGGGGGACGCCCAGATATTAGTGTTCTTAGAAGTAGACGATGGCCAGCCGGTCCCATGAGGGGTATACCTCGACCTAGGATGAAAGCACAGATTCGGAATATGGCGCACTGACTATTGTCGATTGTTGAACGCTGAACGCCGAACACTGAACGCGAACGCTGAACGCTGAGCTAACTTCACACGAATATTGGTCGAATGTTGAACGCTGAACTGGAGTAGTAAAAATCATCAATATGATAATATCACCTTGGGTGAGAATGGTCGCCCAGATATGACTGTTGTTAGATGTAAACGATTGACAGTCGGTCGCATGAAGAATACACCCCGGGTGAAAGCACACGGATTCGACATGTGGCACACTGAATGTTGACAAATGCTGAACGCTGATCGCTGAGCTAACTTCATACGAATGTTGGTCGAATGTTGAACGCTGAACTGGGGTAGTAAAAATGATCAATATCGCTTCATGGGACACGGAGTTGTCCAGATGTAAGTGTTGTTACATGTGGACGATGGGCAGTTCGTCGCCTGAAGACTACACCTCGGGTGAAAACACAGATTCGACATAATGTCTTTTCTCTTTTGCCCAAACACAGACTTTTGCCGAATGTTGAACGCTGAACGCTGAACGCCGATGAAAGTACAGATACGGAATAAGGCACACTGACTTTTGACGAATGTTGAACGGTGAACGCTGAGCTAACTTCACACGAATATTGGTCGAATGTTGAACGCTGAACTGGAGTAGTAAAAATCATCAATATCTCCTCGGGTGAGAAGGGTCGCCCAGATATGAGTGTTGTTAGATGTAAACGATTGGCAGTCGATCGCATGAAGAATACACCCCGGGTGAAAGCAGAGATTCGGCATGTGGCACACTGAATGTTGACGAATGCTGAACGCTGAACGCTGAGCTAACTTCATACGAATGTTGGTCGAATGTTGAACGCTGAACTGGAGTAGTAAAAATCATCAATATCGCTTCATGCGACACGGAGTCGTCCAGATTTGTGTGTTGTTACATGTGGACGATGGGCAGTTCGTCGCCTGAAGACTACACCTCGGGTGAAAGCACAGATTCGACATAATATGTCTTTTATCTTTCGCCCAAACACAGACTTTTGCAGAATGTTGAACGCTGAACGTTGAACGCTGAATTTACTTCACGCGAATGTTGGGCGAATGTTGAGCGCTGAGCTGGAATACATATATTCATCAATACCAATGTCGGCGAAAGGGCTTTGAGTGTTGTTACATGTATTATTTTGTATACTACGGACACCCGGACAGTCGATTGCATGAAAGCTACCCCTCCGATGAATGCACCGATTCCACTTACGACCTACGGTTGTGTTCTCTTCCAACTATGGATATTGCGGAATGTTGAATTGAATGCTGGGATACTCAAAATCACCAATTAATGCCGCTATATATGCGAGGAGGTGGTGGTGGTGGGGGGGGGGGGGTCTTTATTAGTGCGTTCGATTGCATAAGTGCATCGATTGCATTTGTCCAATCACCCTTCCATGAAACAATGTCAGATGAGAGTAGTCGTTGGCGGAAACTTTTCAGAAAATGTCCCTTTGAATCAGGAGTCCCACAAGGTACTGTCCTAGGACCTCTACTTTATACTTATGTCACAACAACGGCCCGCCGGACATCTTTAAATCAAGGGTTCGCATCTTTGCTGACGACTGCCTCTAATATAGAGAGATCAAAGTATCCGGGTGGGGGGGGGGGGGGTGCTCCTGGGTTTGAGTGCTGTTATAATTATGTAGACTGCGGACACTCGAGCAATCATTTGCACGAGGGCTACCTCCTCCCAGCTATGGTTGCATCGATGTGTTCTCTTCAAACTCCAGATACTGCCAAATTTTGAACGTTGAATGCTACGCACAAACCATACGGAGGTTGGTTATTCGAATGTTGAACGCTGAGCACGGATGCACAATGCCCGCAATTAATGCTGCGTTATATGCGGGAGGGGTCGCCTATTTATTAGTCCATCGATTGCATAAGTGCATCGATTACATTAATGCAGCCAGCACTGACTGAAAAAGTTCCCGACCCAACTCAAGATGGGGGTAATGGTTGACAGAAACTATTAAGAAATTTCCCGGTTGAATCAGGAGTGCCACAGGATACTGTCCTAGGACCAAGCTTATTCTTATGCCTCATTAACGGCCTGCATTGCAGCGTTAAATCAAAGGTTTGCCTCTTCGCTGACGATTGCCTACTAATAAAAGACATCAAAGCATTTAGGGGGGGGGGGCGCCTAGGTTTGAGTGTTGTTACAACTAGAGTTGGATACTCGGACTGTCGTTTGCACGAGGGCTACCCCTCTCGGCGATGATTGCACCGATCCCACTTATGATCTATGGTTGTGTCCTCTTCAAACACCAAATACTGTCGAAATCCAAATGCCGAGTGCTGCGCTCACACCATACGAAGGTTATGCGAATGTTGAACGCTGAAATGGAATACTAAAAGTCACCAAGAGGTCACCGAGAGGGTCGCCCAGATATGATCGTTCTTAGAGGTAGACGATGGCCAGCCGGTCCCATGAAAGGTATGCCTCAACCTCGGATGAAAGCACAGATTCGGAATATGGCGCACTGACTTTTGTCGAATGTTGAACGCTGAACGCCTAGCTAACTTCATACGGTTATTGGTCGAATGTTGAACGCTGAACTGGAGTAGTAAAAATCATCAATATCACCTCGGGTGAGAAGGGTCGCCCAGATATGAGTGTTGTTAGATATAAACGACTGGCAGTCGGTCGCATGAAGAATACACCCTTGGTGAAAGCATAAATTCGGCAGCGGCAGGTGGCACTCTGAGTGTTGACGATTGTTGAACGCTGAGCTAACTTCATACGAATGTTGGTCGAATGTTGAACGCTAAACTGGAGTAGTAAAAATGATCAATATCGCTTCATGCGACACGGGTCGTCCAGATGTGAGTGTTGTTACATGTGGACGACGGGCAGTTCGTCGCCTGAAGACTACACCTCGGGTGAAAGCACAGATTCGACATAATATATGTCTTTTCTCTTTCGCCCAAACACAGACTTTTGCCGAACGTTGAACGCTGAACGGTGAACGCTGAATTTACTTCACGCGAATGTTGGGCGAATGTTGAGCGCTGAGCTGGAATACATATATTCATCAATCCCAATGTCGGCGAAAGGGCTTTGAGTGATGTTTCATGTATTATTTTGTATACTACGGGCACTCGGACAGTCGATTGCATGAAAGCTACCCCCCAGCAAACATGGCAATATCGTCCCGATATCGGCATATCGATATCGTTTTCCGTATTCAGATTGATATCGGCCCGATATTGTATTCCACCCAAACGTGAAACCATATATTCCACAGAAAGTCGCCATTATCAAACCTACGTCGTGCCGTTATTCTCCCGCGATATTTATACTGAAGGCTGGTTGAAAGACGTTATTTTGGGGAGAGTGTCCCGGTGTGTAAAGCTTTCTATAGACTCGTCGATCAGGCGGTACAGAGGTTTCGGGGGTAGTAGTTATAAGCATGTGCGCCAGGAGAACGGTGGCTCACTGGGAGACTGTTGAACTTCTAACCCAGAGATCCCGAGTTCGACCCCCATCCGGCTTTACTCGCGTTGTGTCCTTGGACAAGGTACTATCTAGGTACTCCGACTTCCACCACCCGTGAAACTGTCAGGTCATGATTAACCATTGTTTAGAAGTATGTGACATTAAGCACCAATAAATAAATAACTGCACTCATCAGCTTAATTCGAAAATGGAAAATAGTACTTTCTAATGAGATAGGCCTAATAATTCATTGTACATGGGATGACTGATATGGTTTGACCAAGTTAATTATCTTTTACCAATATCGGTCACGCGTTGTAAATGTCCAATTAAGAATAACGTGCCGATATCGGACCCATGTCATGCACGTATAAGACTTTATAGTCATTTGCCAATAACGGACCAACATCGGCTTGCGGGCGCACAACAATATGGTCAGTGTTATAAAATTAGAATCATCAAATTGAAATAAATCTTTTCAATTTTAAGATGCGAAAAGTGAAATAAAATGATAAAAGTAAAACTTTGAAGTCGAAGTTGAAAAAAGTGGAACTTGTTTCTGAAACTGAAAAAAGATTGGGCCGATGAACCAGGTCAGATGATGCGGAGCATAACACAAACCAAGTTGAATGACCACGTTCTTCTAGACTGCGAAAGGTTATCAGCATTTTGAATTTCACAAACTGAATTTTTCACATCACTCAAGTTTAATTTTTTCAAGGAAAATTAACGTGAGTTGTTTTGCTGTTCTGATATGTCATTTCAAGTGCCAAAACATACATAACCGTGTGTTAAGATAGTAGTTAATAAACTTCTACCGGTAAATATAATGGCGGCCAGTTTAATTTGAATTGCTGTGCTCGTATCACTAATCTAAAACATCTGTATCTGATCAGGGGCTTGTTAAATTAGCAGAAGCTTGCCCTTATTTTTGTAACATTTATTTATAGTCTTTTATAATGACATCAAGTTCTTACTGGAAGTCGTATAAAAAAATAAGGCCATTGCGGTGGAAGAGGTCCCTTGCAACAGTCTTTAACAAGCATGGGGATAGGATTCAAATGTTATTTTCAGCACAGAAAACGAGAACGCGGGTATACTCAGTCGGGTTCCTGTCAAAGACAGGGTGCAACTTGCGCGTTGCCGGCAATAGGCTGTTGTGACCGCATTCCTCTGAATCCGAAGGTCTCTTGAATCCGTTGATATGACATTGCTAATAGAATGTTCATAGAATGTTGCTAGTAGAATGTGATGTCCAAAGTAAAAGGTGGACCGGACCGAGAAGTACCGGAATTGAAGTCTCAACTAGTCCAGCGGCAACCGGTAAGGACCAGACCGAAGTCCATCCATGGACCGCGCACCGAAGCGGTCCAGGGCGGTTACTTCAACTTCCTCAACCTGTAAAACTGTCCGAAATGACGTGCCCCCGGCTGTAGAAAGTGTCGTTGAACATCAATAAATAAATAATTTTTATTCAGTAGGCCTACTCATTTTTAGGTTATTTCAAGCATTTCCAAAATATCTAAGTTTCTGTTTAGTTCATACATGGAAATATGGCCGTTTAATTTTATCTTTTATTCTTTGCTGGTATTTTTAATATACACGCATTTTATTGCTATTGTACTTCAAAAGGTATGAGCATATGACACGTCACCCTCATCGAAGCAATATTTTTTCTGCTTTTCGCTGTTCCTGTTTAGCCGAGGATTAAATGTCTGACTTTCTGTTTACCTCCGTTTTTGTCAACCTTGGTGAAAATCTTATTTTACCAAGTGAAGCCACTGTTATTTTAGCATAGTCTTAGCTAGACTATCCATTGCACATTTTTATATTTTTTATTTTTTTTTAACTCTTCCCAAAATGTCCAAGTTTTTTTGTTAAAAAATGATTTAATTATATCTTCCAGTCATTGCTATTATTACATATACTTGTGTTTTCTTTTACTTTTGTTCTGTATAGCTATGATATTTAACCCTCATTGATACAATATGTTGAGAAAAATGTTGAAATGTTGAACGTTACTTGTGTGGTTATCTGTATGAAGCCTGGGGTATTCACTGGGCATCTGTTGGTGAGCTAAGGGGGATATATACCCCCGTTGTTACTGAAGGAAAATATATAAATGATATCATGTAATAAAAATGAGTTCTTCTCGATGCAAATCTTGACAGGTTTCTGACTGCTATTCTGGATTACTCATCCAGAACGTGTGAGTGTGGCTTGGACATACAGTAGGTTTCTCAGCTCTTGGCATCAGCCTTCGAGTGAGCTTGGGAAGGTGAATCCATAGTGATGAGAGACAAAATTATGTGGGGTCTACACTGTCAGGTCGATATTTATACGCTTTCTTGTGTTACAATAGTAGGACGGGCCCAGGTCAACTTCGATGTTTATAACATATACCGACCCAACCTTGAATGTATGTCGATCGGACATTGTAAACAATATCGGCCCGACATCGTTAAACAATATGTCGGACCGACATTGTTAAACAATGTCGGCCAATAATCGTTAAACAATGTCGGCCCGACATCTTAAATGATGTCGGGCTGATGTTGTGCCGTGTAGCAAAATCAAAGCGGACCAATGCCAGCCCTCTGTCGGGCCGATATCATTTACCACATCGGCTGGATAACGGTCCGATGTGGTTATGCTGGCTGGGATATCGGCAACCAATATTGGGCCGATATATATCCACTTTGCAAAATTTTGCCCGGGCCGACATCGGCATCCAATATCTGGCCGATATGGCCACAGATATTGGGCCGATCTGAAATGTTTGCTGGGCCCTCCGATGAATGCACCGATTCCACTTACGACCTACGGTTGTGTTCTCTTCCAACTATGGATATTGCGGAATGTTGAATTGAATGCTGGGATACTCAAAATCACCAATTAATGCCGCTGTATATGCGAGGAGGTGGTGGTGGTGGGGGGGGGGGGGGGGGGGGGTCTTTATTAGTGCACTCGATTGCATAAGTGCATCGATTGCATTAGTCCATTCGCCCTTCCATGAAACAATGTCAGATGAGAGTAGTCGTTGGCGGAAACTTTTCAGAAAATGTCCCTTTGAATCAGGAGTCCCACAAGGTACTGTCCTAGGACCTCTACTTTATACTTATGTCACAACAACGGCCCGCCGGACATCTTTAAATCAAGGGTTCGCATCTTTGCTGACGACTGCCTCTAATATAGAGAGATCAAAGCATCCGGGGTGGGGGTGGTGGGTGCTCCTGGGTTTGAGTGCTGTTATAATTTTGTAGACTGAGGACACTCGAGCAATCATTTGCACGAGGGCTACCTCCTCCCAGCTATGGTTGCATCGATGTGTTCTCTTCAAACTCCAGACACTGCCAAATTTTGAACGCTGAATGCTGCGCACAAACCATACGGAGGTTGGTTATTCGAATGTTGAACGCTGAGCTCGGATGCACAACGCCCGCAATTAATGCTGCGTTATATGCGGGAGGGGTCGCCTATTTATTAGTCCATCGATTGCATAAGTGCATCGATTACATTAATGCAGCCAGCACTGACTGAAAAAGTTCCCGACCCAACTCAAGATGGGGGTAATGGTTGACAGAAACTATTAAGAAATTTCCCGGTTGAATCAGGAGTGCCACAGGATACTGTCCTAGGACCAAACTTATTCTTATGCCTCATTAACGGCCTGCATTGCAGCGTTAAATCAAAGGTTTGCCTCTTCGCTGACGATTGCCTACTAATAAGAGACATCAAAGCATTTAAGGGGGGGGGGGGGCGCCTAGGTTTGAGTGTTGTTACAACTAGCGTTGGATACCCGGACTGTCGTTTGCACGAGGGCTACCCCTCTCGGCGATGATTGCACCGATCCCACTGATGATCTATGGTTGTGTTCTCCTCAAACACCAGATACTGTCGAAATCCAAATGCCGAGTGCTGCGCTCACTCCACACGAAGGTTATGCGAATGTTGAACGCTGAACTGGAATACTAAAAGTCACCAAGAGGTCACCGAGAGGGTCGCCCAGATATGATCGTTCTTAGAGGTAGACGATGGCCAGCCGGTCCCAAGAAACGTATGCCTCAACCTCGGATGAAAGCACAGATTCGGAATATGGCGCACTGACTTTTGTCGAATGTTGAACGCTGAACGCTGAACGGTGAGCTAACTTCATACGGATATTGGTCGAATGTTGAACGCTGAACTGGAGTAGTAAAAATCATCAATATCACTTCGGGTGAGAAGGGTCGCCCAGATATGAGTGTTGTTAGATATAAACGACTGGCAGTCGGTCGCATGAAGAATACACCTTTCGTGAAAGCATAGATTCGGCAGCGGCAGGTGGCACACTGGGTGTTGACGATTGTTGAACGCTGAGCTAACTTCACACGAATGTTGGTCGAATGTTGAACGCTAAACTGGAGTAGTAAAAATCATCAATCTCGCTTCATGCGGCACGGAGTCGTCCAGATGTAAGTGTTGTTACATGTGGACGATGGGCAGTTCGTCGCCTGAAGACTCCACCTCGGGTGAAAGCACAGATTCGACATAATATGTCATTTATCTTTCTTCCAAACACAGACTTTTGCCGAATGTTGAACGCTGAACGCTGAACGCTGAACGCGAACGCTGAACGCTGAACGCCGATGAAAGCACAGATACGGAATAAGGCACACTGACTTTTGACGAATGTTGAACGCTGAACGCTGAGCTATCTTCACACGAATATTGGTGGAATGTTGATCGCTGAACCGGAGTAGTAAAAATCATCAGTATCACCTCGGGTGAGAAGGGTCGCCCAGAAATGAGTGTTGTTAGATGTAAATGATTGGCAGTCGGTCGCATGAAGAATACAGCCCGGGTGAACGCACCGATTCGGCACGTGGCACACTGAATGTTGACGAATATTGAACGCTGAACGTTGAGCTAACTTCATACGAATGTTGGTCGAATATTGAACGCTGAACCGGAGTAGTAAAAATGATCAATATCGCTTCATGCGACACGGGTCGTCCAGATGTGAGTGTTGTTACATGTGGACGACGGGCAGTTCGTCGCCTGAAGACTACACCTCGGGTGAAAGCACAGATTCCACATAATATATGTCTTTTCTCTTTCGCCCAAACACAGACTTTTGCCGAACGTTGAACGCTGAACGGTGAACGCTGAATTTACTTCACGCGAATGTTGGGCGAATGTTGAGCGCTGAGCTGGAATACATATATTCATCAATCCCAATGTCGGCGAAAGGGCTTTGAGTGATGTTTCATGTATTATTTTGTATACTACGGACACTCGGACAGTCGATTGCATGAAAGCTATCCCTCCGATGAATGCACCGATTCCACTTACGACCTACGGTTGTGTTCTCTTCCAACGATGGATATTGCGGAATGTTGAGTGCTGGGATGCTCAAAAACACCAATTGATACCGCTATATATTGCGGGGGAGAGGGGGGGGGGGGTGGTGTCTTTATTTGTGCGCTCGATTGCATAAGTGCATCGATTGCATTAGTGCATCCACCCTTCCATAACCCAACGTCAGATGAGAGTAGTCGTTGGCGGAAACTTTTCAGAAAATGTCCCGATTGAATCAGGAGTCCCACAGGGTACTGTCCTAGGACCTCTACTTTATACCTATGTCACAACAACGGCCCGCCTGACATCTTTAAATCAAAGGTTCGCATCTTTGCTGACGACTGCCTCCTAGATAGAGAGATCAAAGCATCCGGTGGGGGGGGGGGGGGTCCTTGGTTTGAGTGTTGTTATAATTATGTAGACTGCGGACACTCGAGCAGTCGTTTGCACGAGGGCTACTTCCTCCCAGCGATAATTGCACCGATCCCACTTATGATCCACGAATTTTGAACGCCCAATGCAGCGCTCACACTATGTGGAGCTTATTCGAATGTTGAGCGCTGAACTCGGATGCACAACGCCCCCAATTAATGCTGCGCTATATGCGGGAGGGGTCGCCTATTTATTAGTTCATCGATTGCATAATTGCATCGATTACATTAATGCAGCCACCACTATCTGAAAAAGTTCCTGACCCAACGCAAGATGGGAGTAATGGTTGACAGAAACAATGCAGAACATCTCCTGGTTGAATCAGGAGTACCACAGGATACTGCCCTAGGAGCTTATTCTTATACCACATTAACGACCTCCATAACAGCGATAAATCAGAGGTTTGCCTCTTCGCTGACGATTGCCTACTAATGAGAGAGATCAATGCATTTAAGGTGTGTTTGTGGGGGGGGGGGGAGGGGCGCCTAGGTTTGAGTGTTGCTACAACTAGAGTTGGATACTCGGACTGTCGTTTGCACGAGGGCTACCTCTCTCGGCGATAATTGCACCGATCCCTCTTATGATCTATGGATGTGTTCTCTTCAAACTCCAGATACTGCCGAATGCCAAACGCTGAGTGCTGCGCTCACTCCACAGGAAGGTTATGCGAATATTGAACGCTGAACTGGAATACTAAAAGTCGCCAATATTTCTTCAGGCGAGAGGGGGACGCCCAGATATTAGTGTTCTTAGAAGTAGACGATGGCCAGCCGGTCCCATGAGGGGTATACCTCGACCTCGGATGAAAGCACAGATTCGGAATATGGCGCACTGACTATTGTCGATTGTTGAACGCTGAACGCTGAACACTGAACGCGAACGCTGAACGCTGAGCTAACTTCACGCGAATATTGGTCGAATGTTGAACGCTGAACTGGAGTAGTAAAAATCATCAATATCACCTTGGGTGAGAAGGGTCGCCCAGATATGAGTGTTGTTAGATGTAAACGATTGGCAGTCGGTCGCATGAAGAATACACCCCGGGTGAAAGGACACGGATTCGGCATGTGGCACACTGAATGTTGACGAATGCTGAAAGCTGAACGCTGAACGCCGAACGCCGAACGCCGATGAAAGCATAGATACGGAATAAGGCACCCTGACTTTTGACGAATGTTGAACGCTGAACGCTGAGCTAACGTCACACGAATATTGGTTGAATGTTGAACGCTGAACTGGAGTAGTAAAAATCATCAATATCTCCTCGGGTGAGAAGGGTCGCCCAGATATGAGTGTTGTTAGATGTAAACGATTGGCAGTCGATCGCATGAAGAATACACCCTGGGTGAAAGCAGAGATTCGGCATGTGGTACACTGAATGTTGACGAATGCTGAACGCTGAAGGCTGAGCTAACTTCATACGAATGTTCGTCGAATGTTGAACGCTGAACTGGAGTAGTAAAAATCATCAATATCGCTTCATGCGACACGGAGTCGTCCAGATGGGAGTGTTGTTACATGTGGACGATGGGGTGTTCGTCGCCTGAAGACTACACCTCGGGTGAAAGCACAGATTCGACATAATATGTCTTTTATCTTTCGCCCAAACACAGACTTTTGCCGAATGTTGAACGCTGAACGCTGAACGCTGAACGCGAACGCTGAACGCTGAACGCCGATGGAAGCACAGATACGGAATAAGGCACACTGACTTTTGACGAATGTTGAACGCTGAACGCTGAGCTATCTTCACACGAATATTGGTGGAATGTTGATCGCTGAACCGGAGTAGTAAAAATCATCAGTATCACCTCGGGTGAGAAGTGTCGCCCAGATATGAGTGTTGTTAGATGTAAATGATTGGCAGTCGGTCGCATGAAGAATACACCCCGGGTGAAAGCACAGATTCGGCACGTGGCACACTGAATGTTGACGAATATTGAACGCTGAACGTTGAGCTAACTTCATACGAATGTTGGTCGAATATTGAATGCTGAACCGGAGTAGTAAAAATGATCAATATCGCTTCATGCGACACGGGTCGTCCAGATGTGAGTGTTGTTACATGTGGACGACGGGCAGTTCGTCGCCTGAAGACTACACCTCGGGTGAAAGCACAGATTCGACATAATATATATCTTTTCTCTTTCGCCCAAACACAGACATTTGCCGAACGTTGAACGCTGAACGGTGAACGCTGAATTTACTTCACCTACGGTTGTGTTCTCTTCCAACTATGGATATTGCGGAATGTTGAATTGAATGCTGGGATACTCAAAATCACCAATTAATGCCGCTATATATGCGAGGAGGTGGTGGTGGTGGTGGTGGGGGGGGGGGGGGTCTTTATTAGTGCACTCGATTGCATAAGTGCATCGATTGCATTAGTCCATTCGCCCTTCCATGAAACAATGTCAGATGAGAGTAGTCATTGGCGGAAACTTTTCAGAAAATGTCCCTTTGAATCAGGAGTCCCACAAGGTAGTGTCCTAGGGCCTCTACTTTATACTTATGTCACAACAACGGCCCGCCGGACATCTTTAAATCAAGGGTTCGCATCTTTGCTGACGACTGCCTTTAATATAGTTCAGCGATCTGAACGTAGTGGCTACCCCTCTACGTTCAGATTCTTCCCATTCAATCCTATAGAAAAAGTTCCCATCAAGTTTTTATGGGAACTCAAAACTCGAAATTAGAAATATATATCAAGCTTTCGCCCTTATTACCGGCTGCAATCGATAGTACACGTATTTCCTTACATTTGGGAAGAGTTTATTAATCCAAACTAGGTTTTATTCTTTAAATGTCGTCATTTGTGTACTCGTGAGGCGGCGACGGAGATTTCAAAATCGGCCATGTTGTTGTTTAAATATAAAACAGTAAAAACGATAACCCGGTAATGGCGCCGAAACGAATAGACCTTTTCATCGATGCGGAATAGGAAATTCGATCGCAATTGTGCAGAATGGGTTTGATAATCTGCTCTGTGCGAATGCGACCGAGTTTGATGACCTCCTCTGCGCGAATGAGATCGAATTTCCTATTCCGCATCGATGAAAAGGTCTATTCGTTTCGGCGCCATTACCTGGTTATCGTTTTTAGTGTTTTATATTTAAACAACAACATGACCGATTTTGAAATCTCCGTCGCCGCCTCACGAGTACACAAAAGACGACATTTAAAGGATAAAACCTAGTTTGGATTAATAAACTCTTCCCAAATGTAAGGAAATACGTGTACTATCGATTGCAGCCGGTAATAAGGGCGAAAGCTTGATATATATTCCTAATTTCGAGTTTTGAGTTCCCATAAAAACTTGATGGGAACTTTTTCTATAGGATTGAATGGGAAGAATCTGAACGTAGAGGGGTAGCCACTACGTTCAGATCGCTGAACTACCTTTAATATAGAGAGATCAAAGCATCCGGGGTGGGGGTGGGGGGTGCTCCTGGGTTTGAGTGCTGTTATAATTTTGTAGACTGCGGATACTCGAGCAATCATTTGCACGAGGGCTACCTCCTCCCAGCTATGGTTGCATCGATGTGTTCTCTTCTAACTCCAGACACTGCCAAATTTTGAACGCTGAATGCTGCGCACAAACCATACGGAGGTTGGTTATTCGAATGTTGAACGCTGAGCTCGGATGCACAACGCCCGCAATTAATGCTGCGTTATATGCGGGAGGGGTCGCCTATTTATTAGTCCATCGATTGCATAAGTGCATCGATTACATTAATGCAGCCAGCACTGACTGAAAAAGTTCCCGACCCAACTCAAGATGGGGTAATGGTTGACAGAAACTATAAAGAAATTTCCCGGTTGAATCAGGAGTGCCACAGGATACTGTCCTAGGACCAAGCGTATTCTTATGCCTCATTAACGGCCTGCATTGCAGCGTTAAATTAAAGGTTTGCCTCTTCGCTGACGATTGCCTACTAATAAGAGACATCAAAGCATTTAAGGGGGGGGGGGGCGCCTAGGTTTGAGTGTTGTGACAACTAGAGTTGGATACCCGGACTGTCGTTTGCACGAGGGCTACCCCTCTCGGCGATGATTGCACCGATCCCACTTATGATCTATGGTTGTGTTCTCTTCAAACACCAGATACTGTCGAAATCCAAATGCCGAGTGCTGCGCTCACTCCACACGAAGGTTATGCGAATGTTGAACGCTGAACTGGAATACTAAAAGTCACCAAGAGGTCACCGAGAGGGTCGCCCAGATATGATCGTTCTTAGAGGTAGACGATGGCCAGCCGGGTCCCAAGAAACGTATGCCTCAACCTCGGATGAAAGCACAGATTCGGAATATGGCGCACTGACTTTTGTCGAATGTTGAACGCTGAACGCTGAACGGTGAGCTAACTTCATACGGATATTGGTCGAATGTTGAACGCTGAACTGGAGTAGTAAAAATCATCAATATCACTTCGGGTGAGAAGGGTCGCCCAGATATGAGTGTTGTTAGATATAAACGACTGGCAGTCGGTCGCATGAAGAATACACCTTTCGTGAAAGCATAGATTCGGCAGCGGCAGGTGGCACACTGGGTGTTGACGATTGTTGAACGCTGAGCTAACTTCACACGAATGTTGGTCGAATGTTGAACGCTAAACTGGAGTAGTAAAAATCATCAGTATCGCTTCATGCGGCACGGAGTCGTCCAGATGTAAGTGTTGTTACATGTGGACGATGGGCAGTTCGTCGCCTGAAGACTCCACCTCGGGTGAAAGCACAGATTCGACATAATATGTCTTTTATCTTTCTTCCAAACACAGACTTTTGCCGAATGTTGAACGCTGAACGCTGAACGCTGAACGCGAACGCTGAACGCTGAACGCCGATGAAAGCACAGATACGGAATAAGGCACACTGACTTTTGACGAATGTTGAACGCTGAACGCTGAGCTATCTTCAAACGAATATTGGTGGAATGTTGATCGCTGAACCGGAGTAGTAAAAATCATCAGTATCACCTCGGGTGAGAAGGGTCGCCCAGAAATGAGTGTTGTTAGATGTAAATGATTGGCAGTCGGTCGCATGAAGAATACACCCCGGGTGAAAGCACCGATTCGGCACGTGGCACACTGAATGTTGACGAATATTGAACGCTGAACGTTGAGCTAACTTCATACGAATGTTGGTCGAATATTGAACGCTGGACCGGAGTAGTAAAAATGATCAATAT